>CM076985.1:26382082-26757082 GCA_039105355.1 Benthosema pterotum
ATGTTACAGTCTACACCAGTGGTTTTCAACTTTTTTGATACCAGGGCCCACTATTTATTCAGCATTTGAGCCACGGACCAACATTTAATGACATTTTAGCCCCACAGAACCCCAAACTAAGATTTTGCTTTTGTCCAAAATTCCAAGCTGATTTGGGGAAACAAAACTGTCAGTCACAACATACAGATCAAAATGACCAAATGGTTTACACTCTCAAAGAGGAACCTGGAACTCTCAAGGACCACTGGTGGTCCCTGGATCACTGGTTGAAAACCACTGTCTACACTGTTAATTTGTATGTAGTAAACATACGTATACACATTATCTGAAATCTCTCTCACTCTCTATCTCAGGGTGGTGATGCGGATGAGAATGGTTCAGACAACTTCATGCACAGCATGGATCCTCAGCTGGAACGACAGGTGGAGACCATACGGAACCTGGTGGACTCTTACATGGCCATCGTCAACAAGACCGTACGGGATCTGATGCCAAAGTGCATCATGCATCTCATGATCAACAATGTGAGTCTACTCTGGCAGAGATGGAGACCAAACACCAACCTCTCGTGCCCCCGTTTTGGCTTGGGCATGTCTATACAAACTCTGGGAGGAAAAATAAAACAATAGATTTTCCACATTTCGGTAGTCAGAAAATGTGCAAAAAAGGGGGTGTTGACTTGGACCTCTTAAATAGTTGAGTTGCATTGGGTTTAATTATGGGCACTTTTGATATCCAATCATATTCATTTATTTATTGTCTTAAATGCATTAACTCCAAAAAGTGTTGCAATCACATTGTGCATTTTAGAATTAGAAAGTCGTCTGCACTGGCCTCATTTTGTCTGATGGCATCCTGTAACTAAAAACTGAAGGATTCTTTGGAAATTTACACTCAAGTGAAAACAGCCAAGTAAATCTCTCCATTTCTCCCTTATAACCTCAGTCATTGCTCCAACAGAGATCAATCACACGCTAATTTGACTCTGGTATGAGTTTACTTGGCAGGCAAAGAGCCTAAACCACAGACCAGTGGAACACAATGAGCCTCACGCAGAAGCATTCACTCAGATTCATTTTAGATTCTCATTCTTAAAAGCCAAATTGCTCTACCTCAGGTGTGATGAAGATTAAGTAGTACTCAAATGTTATACTAAATTAAAAAGCACCAATACCATCGTTACACTGAACTTTGAGTCTGCATATATGTGGGCGGATACTGAATGCTTTTCAATGGAGATGGACTGGCTCGTTGCCATTTGCAGATTTTACTGAAACGCTCTGTTCCCATTGAAAATCATTGGCAGATTACTACACGAGGGCATGTTTCTAGGACATGTCCAGGAAATGGAAAGATCATGAGCCAAATAAAAAGGCTGCAAGAATAACTTCAGCACTGGTAAATAAACTGAAACATGACTATGAAAACGTTAACATTTTGTAGGCGTTGGGAACATAGAAGTTATATAACTGCTCCTTTTTAAAATAATTTTAAAATGGTGAAAATGGCTGATACAAGCTCACATTTCATTGCAACCCATCGACTAGAAGGTCATTGTTGTGTTATGTCACAAAAAATGGCAGCATGAGGGTCACAAGTAGGGTATTAATTTAGAAAACAAAAAGCTGATACAATAGTCTACTGGAAACTCCCAGGTTCCATGTTTAATGTAAACTTTTGATTCAAATGTTATCTATAGATTTAGCAGATTAGATTAACATTAGCTAAGGCAAAAAAAAAATCTAAATGTTGTCATTCTCTAAGTAGCATGTGACATGAAACCAGGGTTTTTCATGATTCTGAATCCATTCAGAGCATTAGTTTTGCACACAAAAAAACTGCCATAGACTTAATCAAATGTGATTGTCAGCACATTTGGACAGCTACTAGAATTTGCCTGAAACAGGGATATGGGGTATATTAAGTGAAGAATCTGAACACACAATCATGTAAGGCTTTTATTGAGTTCTGGACCAGGATTATCCCTTTAGTCCAAAAATATGATTTAATCATAATTACTCTAAAAAATGAATTAGATTATATGATATTCAATCAAATGTAAAACACATGTTCCTTGCTCTTAAGAAAGCAATGGGTACTAACTGAAATAAGTTATTGGAACAGTACCTAATAGTTATCCCTGTGTTGCGGCTCGATTTCTGGGCTAACCACAATACATCATGTCCTAAAAGAACATATGGTACTCGGTGACCAGATTAAAATGGATTTATTGAATTAAGTCTCTCAAAACTGCAAGGTTTGCTACATGACGTAGTGATTATAAATGCACTCACATTACACGCAACACAAAAGCGATGCACAAAATCAAAGAGCACGGGTGAATAAGACATCAAATCAAAACCTCAAAGAAAAACATGAACAGAAACTACAGGCACTCTTGAGCAGTGCAAAAATCTAAAGTACAGACAAGGGCAATAAAAAATGCAGTACTTGTATGCTCAACAATATCCCCTCTATTGCAGTATTGATACCTTTTACTGAAAAGTGAATACCATTTCTACATGTGCGATCTCAAATATATTCACATTCAGACTGAGTTCAGTTTATTTAAGTCATTAAAAAAGGAACATTATAGGGCTTTACAGACTGGGAGCTTTATCACAGCGATTCCACCGTGCCACTAGCGCCGACAGACGAGAATCACGAGGGGAAAAAAAAATGGTCACAGCATTGAGTCTAAAATCAAACGCGGGCGTGTGCACAAAATGCTGGTCCAACTGAAAATGAACCAGAAGGTGCGATTTATTACTCCCCATCTGTAAAGCCCTTAATACAGTGCCTGTACCATTTTTAAAAGAAACATTGACTAAAAAGTGTAGTGTAAGCTGGTGGACAAGGAATTTATGACTATTGACTATGGCAACTTGATATTGCCGTCAAGGAAATACAGTGAATGAGACATTGAGACATTAGTTTCTCCAAGCATATAAAAGTTTATTAAAGTGAGCTCAGAACAATGTGACAATAGCATGTTAATTTACATACCTAATAAAAAAACAAAAAGGAATGGCTCAAAATACTAAAATCACATGAACTAACTGGCCTGGGTAGGGCAACAGCAACAAAAGAAATAATGAAAATCCCAGTGTAATCTAAATAAGATCCATCTTGTTACTTACCAAAGGTATGGAAAATATAAAACACAATTAAACAGCAGACCCAGCACTCAGGACCCACAGCCAACACCAAGCAACCTGTTTGGTAGACTGCAAGGCCTTTATATACTCAACACTGATTGACAGGAAGTGACAGTGCAGCCAGTTTACCTACGGTGGCCCTTGAGGCCCAACTTTGGTTGAAGCCTTGAAGGACAACTGTTGTTGTTTTTTCTTCTTTTCAACCAAGATTCATGTTTTAGGTTGTTATTAGAGAAAGTAAAACATGGGTGTTATTTTTCTTCATATGCTCCATTCTTTATTTTGCAGATTTTAGCTTTTGACATACTAAAGTCCTAATAAAGCCCAGGAAAGGTTCTCGTGATCTTCTGATCTACATTTTTTACAGTTATCTCCTAAATTGTGGACACAAACTTGAAAATCCTTAGTTTTGCGTCCAAGAGACTAAACTCAACATCAAATGATGGTCCATGGCTAAAATGCAGAATAACTAGTGGGCCCTCCCTGGTAAGAAAAAGGTTGAAAACCACTGTTCTAGATTTTTGAGCTATACATTTTTTTTTTTACTTTGTTTATTATTCTACAATTCATTCACCAACCCCATGTCCCTCCTCTCCTTCATGTGTCCCTCCAGACCAAGGAGTTCATCAACGCGGAGCTGCTGGCCCAGCTGTACTCATGTGGGGATCAGGGCAGTCTGATGGAGGAGTCTGAGGAACAGGCTCACCACCGTGACGAGATGCTGAAGATGTACTACGCCCTGCGCGAGGCGCTCAACATCATCGGCGACATCAGCACCTCCACCGTCACCACGGCCATGCCGCCGCCCGTCGACAACTCCTGGCTGGCGGTGGGCGGAGGAGGCTCAGGGGGAAGGTAAGGGTGGTAGATAGACTTCCCAAACTTAGACCCTGTACACACCTGAGTAGATGCCGGCAGGGTTTTGTTCTGCTCAGCTGTGTTGTCACTTGCTGCTTTTTTGAATAGGAGTGAATCGGAACTTCCTGCTTGTTTCGGCTTATTTTTCGGCAGCGGCAAGCTTACAGGAATAAGAAAAAATAAAAAAAAAAAAGAGACGGAACAAGCTGTGCCGGCAAGGAGATTACAGCCTTGTATGGTAAAATGTTTGTATTGTTGAAATAACATTATCTGTCCTCTATATTCTATCTTATAATTTTAAAGGCATTCCATTCTCTGCCACCAGGAGTCTACCACCAGAATGCTGACAATTTATTGCAAACAATGTTCAGTATGTTGTGGATGGAAGTTGGAACTGGAGACTATAGAGACCTAATATACACTTAATTCAAGTCAATGGCAAAATAATGTATCCACCGTAAATAAAGTTGACACACAAATTCTTCCACAATTAACGTCAACGCCAAATGTGGTATTGATTGTTTATCTATGGACGAGACTCCACCTAGAGATAATTAGAACTGTCATTGTCACACAGGTGTTAGGAATTGATCAATTAGGCCAGACTAAACGCTGCCTGATGGTAGAATGCTGATACATACAGGTATACAGTATGTAAGTGCTATTATTTTAATGTTGCAGCCCATTTAATAAAGGATTCTAATAAATTCGTACATGTTTATACTGTACATTTTACATTCATGTTCCATACATGTTTGAAAATGAATGTGTGCGACCAAAAATGACAAATAAGTCCCCTTCTCTCTCTCTCCCATCTTTGTTTCTCTCTTGTCCATCCAGGTCTCCAGCCACTAGTCCGACTCCAAACAGAAGGGCTCCACCGGGACCGCCAGCCCGCCCTGGCTCTCGGGGACCCCCCTCCTCCAGCTGGGGGACCACCAATCCCCTCTCGCCCGGGGGCTTCTCCTGACCCCTACGGGGGCCCCCCACCCAGTGTGCCCTCCAGGCCTAACCGTGCGCCCCCAAGTGTGCCCAGGTAAGGTGGACGTTTTAACAGTCTTCTAAATACCAAAATGTTCCCTCTTGACACCAGCATGAATCCCCCAAAAAACACACCTTTTCAGACTTGCTTTCCCTGCCTACAGAGATGAACTCAACCAGAATGCGATTACCAATTTCAACCTGCCGTCCTTATTCTGGCAATCGTCCACACATTTAAAACTTTGAGAAAGTACCAGATCCATATAATTTGCGCTTCGAATTGCGATGTGTTTGTGAGCTTGTAGATCATGCCATTTTTGCAAACCACGTGAGTGGTTTCTGTGATCTACAACCTCACAATATAGTGTGCAGATTGGCCATTTTTTGCTGGAGAGAATTGGTAGTGAGGTAGTGGAATAGGGTCTAAGTGGTTATAAATAGAATGAGTGAATGTCTTGTTGAGGTTTCCAAGCTGAACGTGACTCTCTGTTGCTAAGGGGGATGTGAAGACACAAGGAGGAAGGGATGAAGGAAGGAGGTAACTGAATGTGGAGTGTTTATATAGTAGATGTGATAGAGGCTACACACAAACATAGATCATTAGAATTGTAGATGCAGTAGCTCTGAAAAGGTACAGTAGATGGATAGACAGACAGCTGATAATCTTGGCCACTGTGTGTGTGTGTGTGTGTGTGTGTGGGGGGGGGTCAATCCAAAGTCCTGCAAGCCAACTTTGAGTGGGTGCTATGCCGTTGTTCCGAAGGCCCATTGATCCAAAAATACTAACTATATCTCTAATCCACACCCTCAACATAACTGCGAGCATGTTGCAGTTTGGACACAGGGCTTAAAACAAGACGGCCATCGGCAGGGTTGATAGTGGATTTCCACACATGTTTGGACTAATGGGACTTTGGATCTATGGCCCTTCGGATCTATTGGGGATGCCTACAAATATAGACAAACAGAATAGTAGATGCAGTTGCTCTAGTAGATGGATATACAGACAACTGATAATTGCTACATAAACAAAGGCCTTAAATAGTTTGTATTTAAAACATGTGGAAGGTGTTTTGGTGTGTGTTTGCCCGATTGTTCTCCTGCTAATCAATCTCCCACGCTGACTTGGGGTCAGTCCAAAGTCCTGCAAGATACTAAACCACTTTGAGTTCATCCACTTGTGCTTTCATGCCAGGACTATATACCCCAACCTTTCAACCATCACTAACGCACATCTCTACATTCATTCCTGTTTTACACACACTAAAACTCACCGGCATATCGGAATTTAATGCTAGGGGACCTTTGTTTGCAGGACACTCCAGTATTCTTGTCCTTCAACTTGAAGTTTAAGTTAGTAGGATAACCGTATGATGGATAAGAATTATTTTTTTTTTAAAAGTGAGGCTTTTCTATACTTGGTATTGTTTCTGTTTGTCTGTGTTTTACACTGTTATCAGTTCGGCTTGTGTTCATTTGCCTATGATTGTGAGCTAGCGTTTTGACTGACGCAGTTTCCATGCAGTCTGGATAGTGGCTTGCTTTCCTACCATAGAGGACACATGCATGTTGCTGCTCAACCCTCTCTATCACCCTGAGCACATTGGGAGCAAGTCGGCTTGTTTCTCGCTCTGTCACGCAACGTCTTTTTGACTGTTTGTCAATGGGACTTCAAGCTTGTGCACAGCTTGATTTTTGCACTGGGGCAAGCAGCTTGAATTCCTGCAAGCTGGCCCTAGTGCAAAATGCAAGCTGCCAGTGTGCTCACACCCTAACACAAACACCACATGCAGTCACTACAGAGTAGAGTAAAGACCTCTGTGTTAATTTATCCATTTGTAACTCTGGGTGTGTACACCTTAAAAAATGACCCTTGCATTTGGTATACTCTGTATACTAATGGAGTTACAGTATATCTCCCTATACTATTCCATTGAGAAATGTAGGCTAGGAGGACACCTACTGGCTGACAAGTAGTACTGCCTGAATAAGATCACAAAACCTAATCTGTCTTCCCAGAAGTTGAACATAATCTGACTTCCCAGAAGTTGAACATGTGGCAAATACTGTATGGCACATGCATCGCACAAGTCCACCTATTCACATTTATTAAAACTGACTTGTTTCTATAATGCTCAAACAGAACTGTAAGCAACTGCACACATACACTGTCCAATTGAAATTAAAAAAGTGTCACCCTCTAGTACTCTTCAGTAGAATAATTTGATGAGGCCACTTGACACCTCCAGTGAGGCTAACGGTAATGAAATATATCCAGGTTTGCATAGAAATGAAGGACCGTGAGGGTCGCCACGCAGTCACCCAGAACCAACCCCCCAACAACCAATGTAAAACTTCACCAGAACATTTCCCCAAGTCATGTTTTCCTGGATCCCTTATTGGTCCTGAGTGAGAGGAGCTGAGCATCCATGTGACGTGCATCTTTTCCTGCACTGTAACCTGTTTGTTTGTTTGTTTGTTTTGCACTCCTCCTCTTCCTTCTCCTTTTCCATCCCTACGGCTCCTCTTTCAGAATCACTATAGGCTAACTGACCAATGAAGACTAACGTTTATGGTACGTTGGGTACTACTCACCACCACCATCATAACTGTCATCACCACCACCTACCTTAATACTACTTTCTCTTAGGGTACGGTCACATAGTCTGGCATGAACCAGACAAATATCATTGCATAGATATTGGTCTGGAACTTCTGTATTGAGTTTACGAGGCTCACACTGAATAGTTCGCTCTGATTTTAGGCTGACGGAAATGACAGTTTGGGCTGGTTTCTAGGCTAAGGCCGACGGCACATGAGTGGTAAACATTTTGACATTAATTTATGCTATATTAAGATATATAGTATAGGGATATTTCACTTTCAAGGCCAAATCAAATATCTAAATACTGAATCGAGTGATGTAAAACCTGTTGTGTTACTGTGCTCACATGAGCTACAGTGATTATAATGACCAAAGTGAAATATCCCTTGGTGTTGTCACTGTTGTTGCTTCACACCCCACCGACGTGTTTAATTGGAAATCGGCTTGTGACCGTGCCCTGAATGAGACTTTACAGAGGGACTTGATCCATCCACTGCATGGTCATTGTTACTCTCTGTCATTCTTCCTTTCTTCTCTCAGAGCGCTGCCTTTTTCAGGAGTGTTGCATGGACAAACACACAGCTTACAGAAGGGTTCATGTGATGTGAAAGCCCTACAGTCTGTCAACATCTTGTCAGCTACTTGCGCTACGATGAAATGTAAAACATGACCATTATAGACGAGTGGGAAGTGTTGTCAGGTGAAAAGAAGTGGCAGATCATGTGTCTCAGAGCAGGATCTGTGTACCTTTTTGTCAGGGGAGGTTTGTCCAGGGGCCCCTGAGTTAGGGGGGGGGGGGCTGAGCTTGAGTATCCATGTGATCGCTAAGAGGCTCAAGCTCAGGGACCCCCAAACAAGGCGCAACAGTGAATAACAGTGGTGCACACGGTCCTTGCCACTGTTATTCAATTTTTACCAATAAAATAACAAGTCTTATTAACTATCATGATTCGGTACATTACTGCAAGTGTTTAAACAGTTTGCATTTATTTGGCTTAGTTATTTTGGCTGTCTATTAGTTTTTAATCCCTTGTTGTTAATCCTGCTGAAATGCAGGTGAACAGGCCTATATGTCATAATTGATATATGGGTGTGCAGATACCATGCGCCACGTCGGAAAGAAGAATTCTCCGGTGTAGGGAGCCCTTTGGCTGGCGGAGGCCCAGTAGCCCATAAGTTCTAGATTCCTCTATGGTGGTTGTCTACATACTACACCCTCCCACATGAGGGAACAACTGGGAATTGGCATCAAAATGACTAATCTGGGAGAAAAATAATTACCGGTAAATACATCATTAATCCGTCTATAAGTTGTGTGCTTGCCTTTAATGTAGGAGTTAAGGGAAATGTCTTTTGTCTTTTGTGTGTGTCCATTTGAGGTCGTGTCACAGACATTTGATATGCGAAACAACAGTGCCTTGAAACACATACTGTACAAATAATGAAGAAGCAGGCATACAGCCATACAAACGATACAACACGCACGCACACGTGTGCGGGTGCTCTATAGTATCTCTACATGGTAACTGTACAGTTTTTCTTCCTATACAATTACAACCCTTGACAAAAAACCTCAATCCTAACGCATCCCGTTCCTCTCCTTTTGTGTCCCTGTCTTCCTCTCCTCTGTGTCCCTGTCTTCCTCGTCTGTGTGTCCATTTATCCCCCGGCAGTCGGAGACCACCGCCTTCTCCCACGCACTAGTGCTCCGAATCCTCCCCATGTTCCTACCTGAACCTTACCTGTCCGACCCCAACCCCTGGATGAGAGGTTATGGACACACAGCGGCACCTACTGGCTGCTCTTCGCTACTACACCACCAGGCCACAGCTGGCTTCCCTTCTTCTTCTCCTGCTCTCCCATCCGTCCTTAGCCACGTATCTCCCCTTCCCCTACCCTCTATCTTTTACACACACGACAGACACTATACACTCACAGACACATGCATGGAAGATATGCACACATACTGTCTTACTGTCTAATACAATTACTTGAAATGAATAGAGAATACTGAAACACAAAGAACAATACAGTGCTGTGTGATCATACATATGCATACATAGACGCCAGCACATGCAAGACATACAGTTATGTGCATACATTTAGACCTATAAGGGGAATGAACGTGCACACTTGGCATGAACAACGCTCAAGGAATACTTCGCGGAAGTACTACACAGTATATGCTGTGTATTATTTCATATTATATTTAACATGAGTATTCCTGGCTGCTAAATCCTATCTGATCTCTAAAGTGTGATTGATTGTGTCTTTCTTTCTGCATTTTCCTTTTGGTCATTTTTTGGATGTTGACGTCTTTTTGTTCCCTCCAGAGAGGTGATGCATTATCTAGCCAAGCTGGATTTGACAATACAAGATAACTGCATCTTTAAAATATGTTGTGTTCTTTTATTTGTTATTATTAAAGGAGTTTAGTTCACGATGATCAGTGACGATGGTCCCCAAAACCACAGATGGGAGATGTCCCCACGGTCACTTACTCTATTTTTATTTCATTTGCCTTGCAAAAAGGGACTTTGTAAGCAAACAAGATGTGGTCTGTACATTTCACAATTTTGTTGGCATTTATTGCACAGGCATTTTACTGTTAGTTATATGTAGTGGCATGCCGAATGTATGCAATGCATCAAACTGGGGTCTCCTCACTTGTGGATTTGGGGCACACGCTCTCTCATTTTATCCGTATGTTAATAGTAGTTTATTCTAAACCCTTGGTTTGTTTTCTTTCCCTCCCTGTCGTGGAACAGCCGACCAAACAAGGGTGGCCCCTCTCGCCCCGAGAGCCCCCTGCCACCATTCGACTCCTAGAAGAGCCTCTTCCCAACACACACACACTCATATTTTTTATCGGCTCCCCCACCTCCCCCAACACCACTACCCTTTCCAGCCCATATATACTGTGAAATAATGGCGGCTGCTCCACATCTATCACCCTCCCATTCAACTCACCAAAACTCCAAACGAGGAAGGCCATCTGGAATAAGATGTAGTACTACTGTGTTGGCGTTAGTTCACAAAGCTTATTTTGAAGTATCTGGACAAGTAGGGGGTGGTGGGGGTATCTCATCCTCTCCCTCTTCACCCTGAAGGGAAGAGCGGCCATCTTTGAAACTGCACCTTCTTTGCCGCTGTCGCACTAGGCCTTACTGTAAAAGGGCCAACCCATTATTGAGCTGAATTGTGTTGTAATGATGATATTGCTGTTTTTTTTTTCAGTTAAATGGCCCAAGAATTGTATTTATTTAACTAACTGTACTCGGCCACGCACAGAGCAATGTAAACGTATTAGTTATCATCTTTGGTGAACAGACAAAGTGCTGCCTGCATTGTCTGTGCTATCGTTGCAGCACCTATGCAATACCGCTGCAATGAATTTTCCCATATTCAGTCAGTGTACATACATGACCAAAAATAAGAGCCTTCGATGGCATGTTGCCTCCTCTCCTCTGCTCCCTTACTTTGAAGCAATCTACAACCCCATTCATGTTAACTGCAGTACCTTAGTGAGGCGGGACTTATTTAGAAAGTGCAATATGTCCTTATCAGACGGCTGAGTGACAGCTGTCTGTCAATCATAACATACTCGAGTAAAACATCTGTGTGAGCAGCAGGGAGGACTGATGCCAGAGGACCTCTCCCAATGTGTAATATGCTTCTGAATTTAGTTAAACGTGGCAATGGGAACTCACTTGCACATGTTGGGCATGAATCAAGACCTGCTGTATTATCTTACCTTTCTATTTTGTTTTTATCTCTCCCTTTCTTTTTGTCTTTTCTTCCTTCACTTAGTGGTCACGGGGGTGAGTGAGAACAGTGACTTACAGTACCTAAACAAATGATAGTCTATGCATAGAAGCTACCTAAACTCTTAAAATGCTCCCAACATTTCACATGCCCACTCATCACCACCCACCACTCTCTCTGCCACTGAAATTGTCATTGTGGTTGCTTGTATTCTATGACCCTTGTTCATGGTGACAGTAATCAATGCATTTAACTCCTCTCCATCAACATCACATCTGTACCGTTTATTAATATCACTAATGTCATATCAACCACCCCTAACCTACACCATCCTTTTCCAAGTCTTAGTAATCCACTGTTGTGACAAAGTATATTCTACTTCTTATTTAAGTAAATAGTTTATCATGGAGACATATCTTAATGTGTGTTCTTATGTATATGTGGTGCATTATATGGAACATGTGCGTCCACTGTCTAGAGAATTCAGTCATGTATGACATTATTTAATATTAAATTATGAGTAAATGATGAGTATGTGTATGAAAATAAATAAAATAAAAATGCAAAAAAATACATATATAAAAACATGGACCGTATATATGGGAATTTATGGGAATATATGGGCAAGGAGATGTCTTGTTTCCCTCTGTATGTGTGCTGAGATGGGTATTAAATGTGTGTATTCTGTTGCGCAGCAGCAACCAGGCCCTGTATCTGATACAAACATACTTTGCCCCTCAGGGCTGCTGTGCTTTGTTCACACATTAAAAGGATTCACTGGTGATGAAGGACATTTCTGAGAAGTCTTGTTTTTCCTTGACAGAAATATTCTATATTGCAGGGCATTTTGACTGTAAATCTTGTTGGACGTTTTTTCATTCTGCTGCAGTTTCCCAGATAGATTAATTTTGTTTGTCATTATGCATTCCATGATGCATTCTCTCTGTGTAAAAAAAAAAAAAGGTTACATATATTTTAGTCCTCAACAGGTTAGCCCAAAATATCCGATCAACAAGCTCAACAGATTCAGGTTTCAGGTAGGGAAAAGGAGCAAGTATCATATAACAACCGATACACCAACACATTATGCCCAAAAAACAACCAACAAAGAGTTCAATTTACTCAATCAGTTTTATTCGAGAGAATGGAAGAAAAATCTTACTTGAGAAAAGAAAAAATCAAATCTGAATTTTCCTGCCTGAAGCCGTCTTCTATAAAAACAGGCTCATCGGGACAATCCTTCATTGCCTTCCAATAGTCACTTCTACATTACATTAAAACTGATTAGTCGATACTTACTCCAAATAAATATTAGATTCTCTTTTAGTTAACCTTTGTATTAAATCAATCACATCCAGTCTGCAACTCCCAAGCCCCCTCTACATTGTCCATGTGCCCCCTACGACTCGGCACCCGCAAAGAGACACACGTACATGCAGTTCACACTGCTATAGCCACACACCAGGCATAATGAATATACATTATTATACACAGTTACAGTATGTACACCACCTCTTACAGTATAGAGATAAATGCTTTATCTGCAGCTTCTCAATATCCCTCTCTCTCTCACACACACACACACACACACACACACTCACACACACACACTGCTTTCAAAGCCAACGGTAAAGGTTGGGAAGTGAGGAAGGTAATCATTTAAACAGTTTAATATTACGACACCGCCCCACCAAGAATACTATAAAAGATTTTGATTTGTTTGGTTTGACCACTCCCCACAACAAGGGAAAAAGAAAACATATCCCATAGCATCTTTAAAACAAAACAAAAGTGAGAATTGAGAAATAAAAAATTTACAACAATGGTCTATATTAATTAATAAACCATCGTGCTGAGGTTTAGGACAGGCCTAGCACTGCTGATGCCTGCATTACACTAGCTCAAATGAACAAGTATAACTCAGGCATTACTCAATGTAAACAAAACACTGCCCCAAACCACAATACATGCCCATTTTCTTAATAATGCAAGTTCAGATCTCAAAACATACAGTACAATATTTGTCAATATCACAGTCATTTTACTCTAGTTATTATTTTTATGACCAATTAAAATGTGTATAGTTGTTTAATAATCAAATTGATCTGGTCATTTATTTTAAGAATACATTTTAAAGAAGGGAATACTTCTAAAGGGAAAAAACAAAACTGCTGAATTGAAGAGTCACGTCACTCAAAAATGAATGTTTGTTCACCTCAAATAATCAATTTGAAAATTGCTTGAAAATCAGCTATTATCAGTGAGTGACAACATTGCAATAATGATGAAGTATAAAATTAGGCTTTAACACCCTAATATATCCGTACCTTCACCAGTGGCATACATTGGTAGACCAGCGGCTCTCTAAAAAACAGAGGCCGCGGTCAACAAAATTGGCAAAATGAAACCGATAGCCTCTGCATCAAGTTGTTTACATGACGAAAGGGAAACACCTTGTCATTTAAGAATTCACATAGGCCTAGAGTGGGCTATACGGAGCAGGTCTGGTACGTCCAGTCCACGTTTGTGGAAAAATGAACCGTCTCCAAAATACATCAATCCTGAAAGCTGCAGTTCATAACTTTGTGTGAATAACACAGAGTATGTTAGAGCATGTTAATTCATTAGATTGAAGACGGTTGGAGGTGGTTCCCTCCTCTTCTACCAAGACATTGTCCTGTAGTCAGGTTAATTGCCTCAATGGTAGAAATTACTTATGGACTGCAGCTTTAAATGGAATGGAGCCCCTCCTGTCACTTTGCTTCAGCTTACTGCTAATATTTACACCCCACGCACACACACACACACACACACTGCATACTACACACACGTTTCATTAACTTCACTAATGAAGCATGTACTCAATTGGAAGCCTCAGCCCAGGTGTAAAACACAACGACATCATAGGATTCCCTATCGTCTTCCATAGATATATCATCTCTAATGGCAGAACAGCTGCTGTGACAGCTAGATATGACAGTTAAGATGGGAAGCTTTGTACAGATTTAGTGCAATCATATGTCTATTATCTAATAGAACTACAGAAAAAAAGACCAGATGCATCTTCGCGCACACACACACGCACGCACGCACACACACGCACATGCGCACACACACACACACACACACACACACACACACACACACACACACACTGCAATGCACTCACAGAGTCCAGTTGTAAAGTATGTGCAGTAAATTATCACCGATATGTCAAACTAGACGTAAGGATAAAGAAAATTGGCTCTAAAGTGAGCATTATAAGTAACGCACAAAACAAAGATTTCATGGAGTGGAAAACAAACAAAAACAAGAAGGGGACATTCTTTGTAGTGTGAAAGTGAATGTTAACTTCAATGAAAACTGTAACTGCGAGAACCTCAGCATCCTAATTGTGGGGGCCCACAAGCTTGTAAGCTTGTACATCGTCCATTTTTGGCTTCAAGATTTGGTGGCGATGGAAAAAACTACAGTTTACTTGCAACTGCTTCAGTGCGACTTTCAAGAGGTTTAGTGACAAAATCTAATTGCATTTTAAAGAGTGTCCATCCCTTCAACCAATGAAAAAATATCTATTGGTGAATGGCAGACAATTACAGGTTCACAGGGTAAAAAAAGAAAGAAAAAAGGAAATAAACCATAATTTAACATTTAATTAACAATACTCACTGTGAATTAGGTAATGGGTGGGTACATTAATAGCAGGTTCAGTACCCAATCTGTCTACATACCTCGCACCTTCCTGATTCATACTAGCTATAGCTCTTTAGAGTGTAGAGACTGAGCCATAGCATGCGCTCACACTGTGAATATAAAATTTGTGCTAAGCTCTTTCATAGACTTTTCAACATCCATATTGCGCCATTTCCCACAGCTGGGGCTATAAGCACAAACACACTCTTCACGACGACCTTTCCCTCTCTCCCACTCTGTATCCCAAAACCATTAGCATCCTCCTTGCGTGCCCGGAATTACACTTGGTTGGTTGCGTGCTGAAAATAGCAGATGTGTGAGCTTGTAGATTCACAGCAAGGCAAAGAAGGTGGAAGCTTTCCTTCAAGATGGCAAGATCAATGCCTTGAATCTTGCTTGGAAAGTCGAGAGGAATTTTCCGGAACCCCCTACACAACATGGCTCTCGCAGTTACCCCAAGCCAAATAGCCAATCATCCAAATTAGCTGGTTGGCATATAAGTCATAAGGTCTTTGTTTTTATTTTTAGATCATTATTTTATCATGTGTTAGACTGTATTATTATACATAAATTAAACAAATACAATCTCACAATGAGAAACAATGTGAGCATATAGACGTGCTATTTTTGGCACGCAACTACGTACAGTATAAATCAGGCTTCAGTCATTTTCCCGTATTGTAAACACACAGCCTCGTCACACACAGTCGAGCAGATTAAGATTAACTTTGTATACATTCAAAGGTTATATTCTTTTTGGCATGTTGGCAATGAATGTTTAGTGTAACAGAGATCTGAACCTGGACGAACACACACACTGCACACAGACATGCTGTTAATTCTCAGACAGCTCCAAGTATCGGGAGGAGGGGTAGCAGAAGTTATACCCTCCTTATTGCACTCATGTATTAGAAGGGGCAGGGAGTGGTACGGTAGAGAGGGTAGTAAATTGAATGGAGGAATACTGATTATCTCTTCTCTTGTAACGGCTTCATGATATTAGAAGGTTCCCACACACGCAAAATAGGGAGGGGGGGCAATAGAAAGCAAAAAAAAGTAATGAAAAACGCTCACACTCACTCACTCACATCATACAGTCATGGACAAGGAATTTCAAAGGGATTTGGTCAAGGCCATTAACCTATGTGTGAGCAACCGAGGGTCAGATTACCAGTGATGAATTCAGTATGACCCATAAGCTCGTACAAAGAAAGAAGTATGTGTTGATTGGTTTTCCGAAAGACCTAAAGGACTTCTCAACACAGACATCAGCCCTACAATAAGCCGGCCCACTAGCGCACCTGTCCGTCTCTCTCTCTCTCTCTCTCACACAACCAGGATCTTAACTTCGTCCTGTTCATCAGGCCGGTAGAAGAAGGGGATGCAAGGGTTCTCCCCCAGGAACGGGGGTGCGCGCGGACCTCCCTGGGGGTTTTGGATCTCCTGCAGCAGCTGCATGATCTGCCTGGCCGTTGGGTCCTCCTCAGGGCCGGCGGCGGCGGTCTGAGAGTCAGCGGCCGGAGCCAGCCCAGTCGACGACGACGGCGGTGGTGACGACTGTGGGAATGCGGTGTCCTCTTCAACTGGGGTGGGGTCCGTGAGGGGGATGACCTCCATGTGATCTAAAGTAGAGAGGAGAAAACAGAAATAAAAAAGATACATGCAAAGATGCATTAGAATTAAGAATACAAATGCTTTAAAAAAAAGGAATAAAAAAGGCTCTATATTCCAAAAGCAATCATTGCCATGGAGTGTTTGTTCCAGAACAGGGGCTTGTTGTCTCTCCAGCTCGTTAACAGAAAATATAGTAATTCAGGATGGCAATGAAATAATTGGATGTGGTAAACCCATTCTGAATACATAAAATGAGTATCTTTCAATTAGTATCTTTGATGAGAGATGAAGGAAACCCATGTAGCAATGATTACTATTAGAACATTCAAGAAAAACACATGACAAAGGAACTGACATACCTGCTCCGTCGACTGCATTAAGCTCTGTACATGTGTGCGCCTGGAGCTCCTCGTGCGTGTGCTCCTCCCCGAGAGGCAGCAGGTCGGGGTTAACAGAGCTGCTGTTGGCCACAGCCCCAGTGTAGCGGCTGTACCAGTCGTTACGCTCTGCTACCAGCCTCATCACCAGGTCCTGAAGCTCTGCCAGCTTGGCCTAAATGGGATGGGACAGGTCAGAAGATAATCATACATAATACATAACATACATAACCCCCTCCACGCTGAACACCTAGCTACTAGGGCTGTGTTAAAAAAAATCGATCCAGCGATCCGATATCGATTCACGCTCAAAAACACGACATCGATTAAAAAATGTGTGGATCGATCTTCTCCAGGCGACTGGCACCATTTTCTTTTACACGGAGGCGCACTATAGAAAAGACAGACACTACTAAATGCGTCGCCGCCGCTGCCAAAAAAACACGTGCCAAAAAAAGCTTGTTTTGGACAGCATGAGGGCACATATATTCTGTGAAATCGTGCTCGATTCCTGCCGTGATTCCTGGGGGCACAACGAAGCACCTGCAGCCCCTGGTAAGTGGCACTTCGCCACTTTGAAAACAAAAAAATCTTTCACCAAAACTGGTCGCATGCGGAAAGCAACTTTTTCTCAAGTCTGGCAGTGGGTCCTGACTGCGTGGAAAAGTGTCAAAACATCCATCCACGATCACGAACGGGTTTCGAAAGGCTGGGCTGCTGCGCGATCAGGACGAGGCGGCGAAAAAAAGCCTAATAAAAGTCACATTGATGTCGCCTCGTTGAGCGCATTGAGAGGATTCCTGGTGGTCGCCAGCTAAATGATAGACAGTTGGTTAACCAGATGTACGGTAACTTTGGGGGAGTTAGGTGGTCTCCAGCACACATACTTTGGAAACACATGCGGCGCGACCTTGTGGATCAGCTATTTAAGCGAGCAAGCTTGTGGATCGCTTATTTACAGAGAATCGAGACCACAAAATGTACAGACCCAGGGTCGGAACGCTTCCTCGGTAACTTTAATGAGTATTATATCCACTGCGCGTCGCAATGAAGGGGCTCGCACGTGCGAGTGAAAAGCGACTCGGGAAAACAAACAACTGTCTTCCAGTTTGAACGCACGGTCATTTCCCAAGCCTATACCCTCGGTCTGGATTCTGGACATATTGTAAAGTGTCCGTGTCGCTTCCTTCCCCGCGTAGAGTACATACAACAAGTGTAGGCCTATCCAAGGGCGGGTTGGCCATCTGGAGTACAGGGAGTTTTCCCGGTGGCCTGCGCCACCCCCCCCAGGGTGGCCTGGCAAAGGCAAAATTGTCCCGGTGGGAAAATATGTGCCAATCCGCGCCTGAGTGTATCTGTGTGAATCAACGTTGCAGCCCTCAGCCAGCGTATGGCCAGAATGCCGTGCCATCCGTTAAATTAAAACTATAAATAGGCCTACATACACGGAGATGCAATGCTACTTATTGAACCAAAGTAATAATTACATACAGCACGTGCAGTTAAATGTTACACGTGTATGACTGAAACAATACAGTTCACGGCACAGTAGGATACACGTTCTGTGCACTATAGATTAAAACACTTGAATGAGTTATAGCCTACAAATGCATTTTTTTCTTGAAGTCGTTTAAATAATAAAAAGAATGCTTCTCAAACACCATTTCGTTGCCGACAATCTCATCTGTGCAAGAAGTAAGAACCCTTAGGCCTACATATGGTATTTTCCGGGTTATAAAGCGCACCTGAAAATAGGCCGCAGCGGCCAAATTTTGCGAAAAAATCAATTGTGTACACATACAGGACGCACTGGCCTATTAGCCGCGGGTGTTTTAATGCTTAATTACCATATGTAAGGGTTCTTGCACAGATGAGATTGTCGGCAACGAAATGCTGTTTGAGAAGCATCCTTTGTATTATTTAAACGACTACAGAACTGCACGTGCTGTATGTAATTAACGCTAGAGCCATAGACCAAGGACGGATCTAGGCATAGACATGGGGGGGGGGGGCAATGCCCTCTAAACGCCCTGACTGCCCCACCAAACATGACGGAATGCAAACAATGAAAACTTCAAAGATATTTCAAATGCTTATAGCGGGAGTTGAACATTGACTAACTACATTTGTGCCACCACTAAACCAACTGCCATTCTCAATCGCGCCCCGATTGAGAAATATTACATCCGGGCCTGTACTGGCCATAGAGTGTAGCCGGAGATACGCAACTCCGATCACTTCATGAAACCAAATGAGCGCTTGCGGGTTCATTTGGTTCATGAAAAAAGGTAGCCTACCGTACATCTGGTTAACCAACTGTCCACCATTTAGCTGGGGACCACCAGGAATCCTCTCAATGTTTAAGACGCTCGACGAGGCGTCTTTATTGCCGCCTCCACGGACCTCTCCTCCTCCTCCTCCTCCTCCTCCTCCTCCTCCTCCTCCTCCTCCTCCTCCTCCTCCTCCTCCTCCTCGCGCGGCGGCGGCGGCGGCGGCTGCTGCTGCTGCTGCTGCTGCTGCTGCTGCCGCCAGCCTTTCTAAACCCGTTCGTGGATGTTTTGACACTTTTCCACGCAGTCAGGATCCACTGGCAGACTTGAGAAAAAGTTGCTTTCAGCATGTTCCTCGCGTGGTGCGCGCGCTGGTGGCGCCAGCTCCTCGGAACGACGGCGCGCGGTGGGTCCACCACCGCGCGCCGTCGTTCCGAGGAGCTGCTGTCTCCGCCGCGCCGGCGTTCCTCGCGTTGGCCCGCCGTCTAACCATTGATTCATTGATCCCAAGGCTACGTGCAGCAGATCGATTTCCTTATTTTTCAACCAGCTCGACTGCCTTTAGCTGCGTTATATGCACTTCTTCGTTTGCTTTCCATGATGCATTTAGTGTCTGTCTTAGCGAACTGCCTGTGACCTGTTCCCTACATTTCCTGCTCGGACCGGCTTAAAGATGGTGTGCATACCGTGCATTTAGACTTAGAACGCCGGGCCCTATAGTGTTTTAGCCGTAAACATCCATACATTGGCCGCACCGCTGAATAAGCCGCAGGGTCCAAAGCACAAGAAAAAAGTAGCGGCTTATAGTCCGGAAAATACGGTACTTATGGTAATTAATTAACAGTCCAGTGCGGCTTGTATATGTACACAATTGTTTTTTTTCGCTAAATTTGGCCGATGCGGCCTATATTCAGGTGCGCTTTATAATCCGGAAATTACAGTAGGGCCTACTTAATACTTGACTCTTCTCTCTCTGTGTCCCTCTTACACATACACAGATACAATCACCAACATATGGGGCCGTCTTGTCTATTGGACAGTATTTATTTCCATTATGTCTGTAAATAGATCGATATCGAATCGAATCGGATCGAATCGTGGATCGAATCGGATCGTGACCTTGTGAATCGAAATCGAATCGATCTAGGGAATTCGGATCGATTCCCAGCCCTACTAGCTATGTATTGTGTCTATGCCATGGCTCTGACCACGGGTTTTGCGGTCGAAAGCCTTATTTTGAAGTGCCAGTTCTCCGAAACCGGATGTACAACGACGTCATTGTGTTTTTGGTGTCTTGACCATTCTGCCCTCTAATCCTATGTGCCAAAACATCCGGGTGCCATACAGTCCCGCGACATTTGGGGGTGACTTTTGAGATAATGCCATTTGAATGGTAGGATTGGTGTGGAGGCAGATTTTTTTTTTCCAAAATGGCCATGTCCATTTTAAAATGAAATGCAAAAAAAATAGATAAAAATGACGACCGGCAAGCAAACAATCCAATGATTTGTGGGTTAAGAGTAAAGAACTATACAGCACACTTGAAACTTAGTTGAAACTTTTTTGATGCAATCAAAGATATAATCTGTAACTGCGATTGTCCTACTCAGGATTATAACCCTGGTCTCCCATACTCCATATGCAGTCCCTGCTGCTTGGCCATGTACCTGTACAGCATATTGCACTTATAAACTTCATGCAATACTTATCATCATCAACCAGTAGGTGTCCTACCAGCACCTGGATCTTTCTCAACAATGATATACAACCACCAAAGATATAGTTTTTTTGTAGTAACACACCATACAGTGTTATTCATTCAAATGATACTTTACAGACAGATACTTTGCAGCTTTTAAAAAAAATCATATACAATGACGCCCAAACAAAATGCAGGACATTGCAGATGAAATGATGTTGTTGATGTAATGACACCTATTGCTAGGAGTTTTTAGAAGAAAAAAAAAAGAAAGCAAAGACACACTTTTTGTCTTTTGTCTCTTTAGGAACAACAAGCATAGTTTTCTTCCTCTTTTCTTATACAGCTGTGATGAAACAGCGCAGCTATTGCCAAAAGAAATAACGATACAATGACATGTCAGAAATAGGGAAAGCGTATGAAAGAAGATGTTATGTAGCCCCAGCCACAGTACTCAAGTGAAGGGGGGAAAGGGGTAAACGCTGATACCAAATTAATTTAGATATCAAGTTGAGTCTGTTGCACGCAAGTTTGATTATTTTTCGATTGCTTTGTGTTAGGTTATTGTTTTTCCTTTATTGTGAGCTATTGTGATAAATAAAATAATTTATCATTGCAAAAGAAATTGAGCCAGACCTCTTCTAAATACAACAGACGTCCCCTCCAAATGAAACCTACCAACACTTAGAAAACAGCCAGTGTGTTCTAACTGTCAGGCAGGGGAATGACACGGCAAACTATCTCAACCACCACGTTTCGAACCGTGGGACACACTGAACAAGGCCTTTTGTGCACATGTAGTATGCATTGTTCTAACCATTCAGCTATCTGGTCAGCCGGCAGTGACAGAATCTATAGTGTAGACCAGGGGTTTCAACCAGAAACCAAATAGACCCTTGCATCCATTTGGTTTCATGTTTACACTCTCAAGAGTTAAAATATTCATCATCTGAATTAGTCCAAGTCTACACAACTAGAGAATGTAGAAGATTAATGGTCATTTTGATCTGTATGCATAGACTGTTTTGTTTCCCAAACCCAACCTGGAATTGTGGACAAAAGCAAAAATAAATCTTTAGTTATGGGGTCTGTGGGGATAAAATATCAAATAGTGGTCCGTGGCTCAAATGCTGAATAAATAATGGGCCCTGGTATGAAAAAGGTTGAAACCCCGGGTGTAGACTGTTTCTCTGAAGCCTAGACTCCAAAATATAGTGATAGGAGTACCTTCATCTCCTCCTTATCCTGGGCCAACATAGTGATGTACTGCTCCTTTTCCTGGTGTTTCTGCTTCATTATGGCCCTCTGGTTCTGGTACAGTGCAATGTATTCTCCTGTACAACAAACAACAAAAAAACGTCTATATACATGTAATAAATATGTCTATAAGTAAATAAGCCTAACAAAGCAAGTATTAGTTTTTGCAATTATGTGTCAAGGACAAGGAGCTTTAAATGGTCCTGCTCACAAAGTGATAAATTGCTTGCCATACTGTAGATTTACCGGTAGTTTAATTCAGTTATAGTAGTAGTAGACTTGGGTCCCAGGCAAGTGTCTAATCTAAATCTTAGCTTTGGCTCCCAGGCTGAAAGGTGTTGGAAGCACACTGACCTATGGTGTCCGTCTCTCCAGAGAGCTGGATGCAGCGGTGCTCCAGCTCCTCCACCCGCTCCTTCAGGTCGGCTTTCTCCTGCATGAGGGAGGTGAAACGCTGCTGGAGCTTCTCCATGGCTGCCTGCAGGGCTTCGTGCACTTCTACTGGCACGCCTCCTTCTGGACAGGGGACAGGAGACATCCACTCAGAGTTAGTGAAGGTGGAGACAGTGTTTGTACACACTAAAGTTGCCCCTATTACCTATCTGTCAGTTTAACAGCTTAGACATTCTCAACTTTGTGAAACGGACCAGGATTGTACTGATTTTTATCAGTTTTTGGTTTTAGAATGTTGTGTTGACTGTTGAGATGGGTCATGGAACATGTCCTTGCTTGCTGGAACAAGACCATGCTTTAGGCCAGGGGTTTTCAACAGGTGGTCCGGGGACCACCAGTGGTCCTTGAGAGAGTTCCAGGTGGTCCCCGGGCTAAATGATGGAAAGTTGGTTAACCAGATGTAACTCTTGAGAATGTAAAAATGAAACCAAATGGACCCTTGCGGGTCCATTTGGTTTCATTTTCACACTCTCAAGAGTTAAAATATTCATCATCTGAATTAGCACTATTTAATTAAGAAGTCTACACTGTTTTGTTTCCCAAATCCAGCCTGGAATTGTGAACAAAACCAAAAGGATTCTTTAGCTTTAGGTCTTTGGGGCTGAAATGTCATCAAATGGTGGTCCGTGGCTCAAATGCTGAATAAATGGTGGTCCCTGGAGTCAAAAAGGTTGAAAACAAGACCATGCTTTAGGCCATAATCGTGAATATTAAAACAAAACGTTTCAAATACTTCACTTAATGTACAATGTATTGAGAATATATGAAAGTTTCGCTATCTGAATTATATTATGGAAGAAAATTAACTTTTACACAAAATTCTAATTAATTGAGAAGGACTAGCCATACAACTTCAACTGCCCTGTCTTTCCTCTGTTTTCACTCCATTTGTAGAGTTAAAAAAATAATTGAACATTAAACACGTTTAATGTTAAAATATTGATTCCCAGCATTCTCCTATACGGTACCTCCAGAGGGTACCGTATAACAATGTATAGGTTGCAATTGTTCTAAATCAGGTACGTTTTGTGACAGTTCCTCTCAAAACAAAGTTGAGAACAGCTCAACCTAATTATTGGTCGATCACAAACAATTTGGCTGAATCCCAAACTATTCCTCTCACCATAGTGTTGTTCATGGCCGTGGTCACAGTGATCGTGGTGTTCGTGACTGTGCTCATGTTCAGGGTGGTCGTGATGGTGGTCGTGATGGTGCTCATGATGGTGATCACTGGCCTCCTGACTGTGGTGTTGGTGCTCTGGGCTGTGGGCTTTGGCCTCGGCCTGTTGGCGCGCTGCCATGTGGAGCCTGTGTTCTTCCTCCAGATGCCTCAGGGCCTCATCCCTCTCTGCCTTCACCTGGGCCAGAGCCCCTCGGATGAACTCCTCCTGGATGGAGAGAAGGAGAAGAGGAGTTTAAAGATGGAGGACAGATTAACAGGTTGAACAGAGAAGTGGGGTGGAAGGGGATGATATGGATTAAAGACAAAAACTAAAACGTGTATCTCTAAGTCCCTCGGACGTCCCATAGATGTACATATGCTAATACTTTTTTTCTGAAAATGCATGTTTTCCCTGCAGGTTCTACCCACTGATTATAGAAAAAAGATAAAACGTGAGGGTTACTTTAGTAACCACGGTTATTTATGTAAAACGAGCGAAGTATTTCGTTTATGGGAGGTCTCGACAGGGAGACCTCCCATAAGCGAAATACGACGTGAGTTTTAACATAAAATAACAAACATTGTCAACACTGAGAAAGGTAAACTGTGAAATACATCCGTTGTCTGCTCACAAGGAAAATAAATAAATCACATGAAAAGGGACTTTTCATGAATGCTGGCATTTTCTTCTTTTCTCTATTGTACTACTGAGCCCTGCGCCTGGAAGGATGTTTTAATATAGAATGTTGTCCACTTCAGCAACTTTTTTGTTTACTCCCTGTCCCTGATGATAATTCTACTGCTTCGCTGCTGACCATAAGTGTCCAGCAGAGGGACTCTATTCACAGAATCTTAACATCTAACACATTGGCAATTGCTTCCTTTCTCACTTTTCTAGCAATGCACTTAATTAAGCAGTGCTATAGGGAAAACACACATGACTCCTACTAGTACTGTAGATCTGAAATAATATAATTATATAATAATATATAATGTGATATGAATGCCAACTTCAAGCCTGGCCCTTTATGCAACTCAGAAGTGTCCAAATGGAATCCAGTAGTGCCCAGCTGTAAATTTATACTAAGGAAAGCTGTGAGGGATACCCAATGTGAGATACTTTGCGTGGACTTACCATTTCTTCTCGACTATCAAAATCATCAGGGATAACTATGGAGGAGTTTTGGGGGCTTTCCTGCAAGGATTGACTCTCAACTCCATCTCCTAGAAAACAAAATCACAAATAATTGTTGACACTGCCGCAGTGTCTAATAGACAATCTACAAGCACGCAGCACACTTGTGACTGATGAGTTGTAAAAAAATATTTGTACAACAATAAAATGGGGCGTAAGTATTTTAATGTTTCTCTTTATTTTGCTGGGTACCTGTTGAACCCTTTCAACGTCCACATTTTGAGAATCAGCGGACTAAATTATATTACTATTTTCCAAAAGGTTTTGTGCATGATGAACAAACTGCCAAATGTATAATGTGCTTAATTTGATTAGGTTTATAAATTGAAAGAGAGTAATGAGAGTAACTGAGGCAAAAATATTATTACAAGCAAAACCCAGATCAGTCCAAACACGGTCTAACCTTGGTATCTCGATGTGTTGCCCAGGGCAGAGCTGTTGAGCAGATCTTGAACCTCCACCTTCAGCTGCTGGTTGTCTTTGGCCAATTGCTCCACACGTTCCTGAAGGGGCCAGATAGGATGGGTCAGTAAACAGTCTCAGTCACGAAGGAGTAGAGCAATTTCATGAAGAAATCAAAGAAAGATTAAGAAATTCATTGCGTGTAGACGATCCAGATTCATGCCTTTCAGCCCCATTCATCCCTTTTTTTTCACCCGTCACTGTACAGCACGTCCTCTATTACATCCTTATGGTTAGCCTATGCACACATGTGAAGTTGTGTGCACACACAAAACGCACGCACGCACGCACACACACACACGCACACACACACACAGACCTGTGCTTGTTGGAGTTGATGTTGGCTTATCTCCAGCTGTGCACGTCCCTGGCTCTCGTCGTGCTGCAGCCGGTCCATGAGCTGGGTCTGTTGGAGGTACTGGTGGTGGAGCTGCTCTCGCTCTGTGACCAGTGTCTGGTATCCTGCACAGTACTGCTGGAGGTGGGCAGCCAGCTGGTCCCTCTGCTCCAGCACTGCCTGGAGCTCCCCACTCTTTTCTTCCATCTGGGAACAAGAGCAGAGATTAGGGTCGGCCAACTCACCCAGAAAATAAGAGAAAATCAAGATAATCTGCAAGAATGTTTTTTTTTCCCCGAATCAATTGAAAGATAGCGAAAAATATAGAAAATGTCAATATGTACCAAGAATGATTATGGTTTGACTCTTTGACAGATTAGCAGAAAAGCTAGGTTCAATAGTAACTAAATTATTGATTGATCCTCTGTTGTGAATTTGTGCAAATGAATGATATCCAAAGAGAGCTTAAGGTGTCTACTACTTAAGCAAAAAAATAAGATTGAGTTGATGATGTATTTCAGTGTATTTTGACATTTCACTGTTTCCAGGGCTCGAGATAAATGCATGTTAAGTTATATCATTTAACAATTATATTTGTAAAGTGTGTGAGGTGTTTTCTGGGCTTTGTAGTCACACCAACACCAAAAAACCTTATGAGATGGTGGCCAGCAAGTTAATCTATGCTTATAGGTAAAAAAAAAAAAAAAAAAGTATAGCACGCGTTTTCATGTAATAAGCAGACAACAGAATAATCAATCACGCCAAAATGAGTGATTTGTTATTATTTGTTAAGGAGTTACTGTAAGTATGTGGTGGGTGGATTTCTGTGAGCGGCCCTACCTGCTCCTTGCCATTGTGAAGAGCCTCCTGAAGTTCCCCCATCCTGCGAGCCAGCTCCTTCTTCACATGTTGCTCTGACTGGATGGCTGTGGTCAGCTCCATGTTTTCATTTGTCTGCACAATTATTAAGTGATTAAATAACACTGATTGGAATTGTGAAATTCAGAATGTGATTTCATAATACGTTTGCTAAAAAAGGCTCTGATCAAACCAGATCACCTCTCTACTAAATGACAATTACGCAGGATAGAAAAGAGAACAAATGGCAGACGAAAACGACGCCTTAACTGATGAAAAAAAAAGATAAGTTAGAAGCACAGTACAAACACCACCCTCGTGCCTCACCAGTTTGACAAAGCCGTTTTGCAGCTCAGCCAGCTGGTCCTTCAGAGTGCGGTTCTGGGTGAGCGCCCGGCTGATGGTTGCCTTGTCCGACTGGACGTCCTCCAGCATGCGCCGGCGGTCCTCAGCCTCCTGCGTCCGGCTCTCTATCTGCTGCTCCAGTTCGCCCAGACGGGCCTCCTGCTCCGCACACATCCGACTCAGCTGCTGGTTGTCATGCAGCTACACAGGGAGGGTTGTTACAGAGGGTGGGGTTAGGTTTAGATACGTAAAATAACTTGTAAGAGGCAATTTACAGCTACAGTGGAAGTGGTATTGCGGGGCAAGTTGTGATGCATTCCCACGGGAAGACGTATCAATGCAGTCTACAATAGGTTTTCAATGGAATTGTGGCGATGCAAAGACACAATGATGCATATACAGTAGCTCAGTGGTTTTCAACCTTTTTGATCCCAGGGCCCACTATTTAGTCAGAATTTGAGCCACAGACAACCATTTTATGATATGTTAGGCCCACAGACCCCAAAACTAAAGTTTTTTTTGTTGTTTTTGTTCATAATTCCAGGCTGGATTTGGGAACAAAACAGTCAAACATACAGATCAAAATACAATTTAATCGTCTACATTCGTGTTGTGTAGACGCTCTCAAAAATGTACATCTGGTTAACCAACTTTCCACCATTTAGCTGGGGACAAGCAGGAACCCTCTCAAGGACCACTGATGGTCCCCAGACCACTGGTTGGAAAACCACTGATATAGCTGGTCCAAATGATTCGATTTTACCTCTGCCCGTGTGAACGCACCATTATAAAAGAGTATGGATTAACTGAGTGCCAACCCACAAATTCTGGGTTATTTGTAACTGGGTCGGCACAAAACATGACAGGTCATGTGTGGAAAGTGCCTTGCACACACCTGTGCCTGGTACTGTGCAGTAATGGCATCTTTCTCCTGCTGCAAGCTGCTGACAGTCTCTTGCAGAGCCACCTCAGTCTCCGATGGCCCAGAGGGTTCTGGCTCTATCTGGCCCTGGGCTTCCCTTTCCTGGGCCAGTGTTGCTGGAGGAGAAGAGAGTTTCATGCTCAGTATCATTTTAGAACACTTCATATGAAAAAGGAATGTGATAGTGGTAGTGGGTTATGTGGGTAGTAGAGTATATGCATGCTTTTCACCTGCCGCATTCTTTAGTTCAGTTATTTGTGCTTCCAGCTCCTGGACTTGGCTGATGCTCCTGTCCCTCTCCTCTGCTACTAATCTCACCTGTCAACACACACGTGTAAATATTCTGAACTGTTGGATTTTTATGAAAGGATGATCTTGATCTGATCATTCCAACTCATTTCATGTTTGTTAACACAGGAGTCAACACCGTCTTTAACCACTTTTTTGCATATACTTCGATGATTATTTTTTAGTATTTCTTATTTTATAAAAGAAAACAATATATACTGTATTTTACTTTTGAAAAGATGACACCTATAATATAGAGGGACAGCAGTGCTTGTCATGTACCTGTGATAAGAGCTGTTCCGTCTTGTCCTTCCAGACACGTCCCTCCTCCTGGATCTGTTCAGCATAGCGGTCCCTCTCTGTTTGCAGCTGGACTACTGACTCCATCAACTGTGTCACCAAAGATACAGAGGAAAACATGATTCAACTTGGAAATTGGCGGAGTGGCTTCAGTTTGTTAGTGTATGAATGAATGAATGTGTTATATAAAGTTTCTTCAGTTTGTTAGTGTTATATAAAGGTCAAATGTTACCATGGCAGCAGAGACAAGTCTACATACGAGCACCAAAACGGGGGCACGAGGAGGTTGATTCGGTTAGCAAGAATAAGATTTCATTACAGTGATAAATCAGTTTTCTAACATTTTCAGCATTGTTTAACTTTGGTGTCAGCTGGCAGTAGCTGGTAGTTAACTATGCAGTGAATATAACCATACAGTTGATCAGTTCAAAATATTCATATTTACAGAACAAGGGACATTATGAATACTCCTATTTATTCTGCAAAACCTACAATGGCGCCAGTATAAATATATACATCTGTGTGATTTGCATGGATGGCGTTGTTATTAAGAAAGTTTGCTGTGTTGCCTCTCATTGCCCTGTTTAGGGATTGCAACTTTAAATATATATAATTGCACAGGTGCATCTTCTTCCCTTCTGCTTGCATCTTGAAATACTCATTGTATAACTATCATGTATCATGCATAGGGAAAAGATTAATTTAAACACACCTGGTGAGTGTGTGCTTCCAGTTGTTGCTTTTCCTCCAAAAGTAACTGGAGCTGCTGGTTGGCACTGGGTGGTCCTGACTGACTGGAGAACTGGCCAAAGAAAGAAAGTTGTTGGTTTGGGCATCTTGTTTGTTATTGCACAGAAACAGTACATTTAGTGATTTTCTGCAACCATTGGAGAGGGTACTGTGTTTGTTTGCGTATCCATGATCCACAAAAGCAAAAGGATAAATTATCCTTCATTGCTCTAAGCAGCTCAATGGTGAAATTCTAAAATGAGTTTTTAGAAAATGTCTACTTGTAAGGACGAGCCCAAAATAGCGAAGCCAAAGTGCTTAAATGTTAACACACTCCACTAGGAAGGAAACACTTGTATGCCAAGATGGTTGTGCTGTTGACTCTGTGTTCATTAGTCATACCTGTTGTAACATGACGTCAGCCATCTCCAGCCTCTTGCGTAGCTCTTCCAGCTCTAGCCTCATCGCTGTGTTCTCTTGTGTTTTCAGGAGAAGCTGCTCTGTCATCTCAGAGGTCTGCAGCTTCGACTCTTCACTCGCATTACTACAAAAACACAATGATGAACAATCAGGCTTTCTCATCATATTTGTTTTTTATGATCAGCACTTTATTTGAATTTTTATATTAACAACAAAAAAGAGTTTTATGTACATTCGTCTCACACATAGGCGGCCTTAAGGACATAGCAACCCTTGCAATTGCAAGGGGCCCCGAGCCTCCCTAGGGCCCCCTCGAGCCTCCAGGGGCCCCACGATTTATATGTATATATGGTTTGCGTTCATTTATAGTTGCGGAGAATGTAGCCTATTTCTCGGTTACGCACCGTCGTACGGTGTAGTGTAGCAGCTGCATCAGCGCATTGGAACCAGTGTCGCCAACTTGGCGCATTTTTCTAGACCCCCTAGCACTAAAATTAGTGAAAAACTCCTGGCGGAAAATCTTGTGCGTTTTTGCTGGTGCATTGGGGCGAAATTGATTGACAGGCGCCTCCTATGATATAGTCCTCCTTCCTTCCTAGAAAGCACCATTGGTATGTTTAAACACCTGAATTAGCCTACCAAATTTTCAAGAATCTGCAGTCTGAGAGACGAAACTCAAGATCAAATGGCGGTGGCTAAAATGGAGAATAAATAGTGGGCCCAGGTATGAAAACGATTGAAAACCAAGTTCTAGCGCATTGTAGTGCGTTTTGGAGGTGTCACTAGTGCATTTTGGATTTTGGCAGTTGGCAACACTGATTGGAACGCCCATTAGCTCCCCCCTCTCTCTCACACACACACACAGACGACACGGAGCCAGAGAGGAAGAAAGGATATCTGCTGCTTGATCACAACCGGCGGTTTATGATTATCAAAAGTGGTCCGGGGACGGGGGACAGTATTATTTGGCCTTTAGAGAAAATGGTTCTATAAGGCGTATAGAACCCACGTGTTATCATTGTACACATCTAAAAGTTGATGGTGGCTCGGCGCAGTAAACAGGCTGTCCTGTCCGTCTGTATCCGCACCAACACAAGGGACAATGCCACTTCTCCGGGTCTCCCCAGAGCCTTCTCCCTGCCCCTGGCTGTTATCCATGACAAGAGGTGCATGTCGGACGAGGCGCGACATGAGACAAGCCTGCATCGCAGCTCTGAGCTCCATGCTTTTGTTGTTGTTGTCGCTTCCTTGTGTCAGAGGAGGAGGAAGCTTTGCTGCTTGCGAGGCTATGATGTGCAACGTATGGGCCGTGGACCAAAATGGGCCGGCGCGCGGACCAAACGCGGCCGTTGTTTTATAGTTAATAATCGATCTTTTATTTAATTATTAATATGATGACGTCATGCAAGGGGCCCCCCGATCCTTAAGGCCGCCCCTGGTCTCACAACAGGCCAATTGGTTGGAAACTGAATGATGCTGTGGAGGTCGGTATTCTAGCCAGCGATATGTACTAATTTTCCACACTCAAGGCTTCATTGCATAGTTCTTACCGTTGCATCCATTTCATTCTATGCTAGTGGGGACTGAAACTAATAATATCACAAACAGTAATAAATGCTTCTTGTCCATAATCAAGATGCTTACTTCTGTCTGAACACCTCTAGCCGCAGTGCATCTCTCTCCTTTTCAAGGTCTTTGTTAAGCTGCACAGAAAGGAGAAAACTACAGTTAGTATATGCATTATAAAAAAAGGGTTAACCTGACTAATCGTAAAAAAAAAAAAAAATCAATTGATTTACAATGATAGATAAAATCTGGTCAAATAAGATAAATTAGCTAAGATTGGCCTCATGTTGCCGCTATAACAGGCCATTGCGGAGGTTTTTCATTGCCATCCACGCAGTGCGTGTGTGTAAGGTTTGGCATTGCCCAGGCCTACGGTACGCAGACGGACAGACACACAGACAGATGGGCGGAGAGACATAGTTCAAAACATACTCTCTCCCCATGCCTTCGACCTGGTGAAGACAATGATGCGTTCACACTATTGGCAACACAAGCTAAAATGAGAAACATCCAAGCATTGCCAGTTATATTGCTGCTGTGCTGAGTCACCAGGTGTTGCTCAAGCCACACTTTGTAAAAGAAATTAGACTGGTAGGGAATTGGTTGGTGGCAATTATTCATTTTTCTTCCATTTATAGTATGGAGCATGAATTGTAGGGAGGAAGGGGAGTGGAAATGGTGAAACATTATGTCAGACGCCTCACTGCGTCATTGGAGGACTGAAAAAAGCTAAAGGCAGCTCAACTTTTTTGTTAAGTGTTTCATTTGTGGGGTGTCACTTTGTAGCTTCATGTCTCTGCCCTCCATGACAAATAACTTGTGTGCGTTGCTACAAGTTGTACAACTGTGTCCCATGCCATGAATGGCAGATCCACGCCATTTTACCACAATGCATAAATCAGGCATATCGAATTTGACCAAAACAGGGTAATTGTCATTGTTAGTGAGTGTGTGAATAAAAGTAAATATATATATATATATATATATATATATATATATATATATATATATATATATATATATATATATATATATATATATATATATATATATATATATAATAAAATAAAGAGTAATAAAATATGTCTTACCTTGTCAAGCTGTTTCTGTTGTGTGGAAACAGAAGACAGAGTTCTCTCCAGCTCTGAAACTCGCTGCTTGGTGCTCTGCAGACGGTTGTTCAGCTCCTCTGCCTCTCCTGTTGCACACATATGCATTGCACACGCACAATCAAATAAAAATGGTCTACGTTAGTTTGATCAACTCTATATTCGTTCAATAGTTTAATGAATAAGATGCATGCATGTCTTATAATCATCTCTCTCACACACACACACACACACACACACACACACACACCTGATTTCTGGCGTGCAGCATGTTGCGTATATTGCAGTGCCGTCTGCAGCTCAGTTTTCTCTGATACTAATATGCCAATGGTCTGTATGTGAACCTGAGAGGGTGACATTCAACAGAAAGCACAGTCATTATGCAGGCAAATCCAGTCATCAGACAGCTGAACCATACTTTAATGTACAGCACACATGTTCAGAATGTATTTAAATACCTATGTACTTAAAGAAAGACTGTTTACTTGTAATTGCTCCCGCATAGCTCCTTGTTCCTTTGCAAATTTCTGCTCAAACTCCTTTCGCTCCTGATGAAAGAAATATAAGAATAAGACATTCAGGAAGCAGCAAGAATTGATTGAGTTGGTCCCTGAAATCCATTTAAACCATAATATTAGCAGAATAGCCTTTCCAGAGTTGCAAGTGATTTTTACTATTCACACATAGAGCCAGTTCCAGGAATATTTTCATGTCGCATTTTGTAATTACATTCCATGGCAACGGCAAAATGGAGAAGATAAGGCCAGATGTACATTTATTGTTATGTAGTCATTTTCAGAAACATGCCCATTGCCAATGTTCTTATGCGTGTAAAGGAGCTTGCACACTGCTGTGTTTTTTGTCAGATTAGGCCCTTGCAGACTGCATTATTAAAAAAATAATAATAAAAAATGTGCACTGAACATTCGCTCCGATAAACACAACAGTGTGCAGGGACCTTAACGCAAAGCTGGTTGTTGTCCACTTGAAACATATGGAATTCTGGATTCATTCATTGTTTGATGCTCATGTATGGTGATAGAGGTGTTCACTTCTCACTGCATGCAGTCAATATTATAAGAAATATACTATGTGTGAAAGCATTTTTTAAGAGAGACCAATAATAACAACAACAATAAACAGTGTTTACCTTGTGTAGTTGCTCTGTGACCTCTTGAGATTGCTGAGTCTGCCAGAACAAACAGATGAGTGTGAGTTTATGGCTAATCAAGACCTCACTTATCAACCCCCATACCAACATTGCCAGTGCCAGTTCGAGCCTAGCTCTATATCAACGCAAAGCAAAAGTACTTGATTGGCAGTTACTTGCTAACTGCTAACAAATCAATGAAATAATACTAAATAAGCCATAATAAGAAGTATTGACATCTTCACGTCAATTCAGTACAGAGTACAGCACATCATATTCTGAATAATTTTAGTCTAAAATGTGTGAGAAGTGTGTGTTTTATCAAAAAAGCAAAAGATGAGATGACAAATGAAGTCATGCATAAGTGTTGCTTATTCACTGTTAATGAGGAGTGCATGCAGGATGTGTGTATAATACGTAGTGTGGTTGTAATGCCAAGTCTGGTAAATAAAGAAATGGCCAACTCCTGGTGCACACACAGGCACACACACACACGCAGACTCGCAGGTGTGCACACGCACGCACATACACAGCTTCTTACCAGCTGGGCTAGCTGGGTATTGAGCTGAGAGTTTGTTATGTTGCTGGAGTCCAGGGCAGCAGCCAGCTCCTGGTTCCGATTCTATCACGTGCACACATGCATCCAAGGAAAAGTATGGAGAAAACAAAGAAAAGAAAAAGAAAGAAGAATGAGATAAAGTGAAGAGGTGAAGGACAAACAAAAAACAGGAGGGTGGAGAAATCATTAACACTAAGGTAAATAATAGTAGTACCTGACTGTTTCGTTTTCAAGTGGTGCAAAATGTGCTGATAAAATGATATGGTAAAACATGAGGAAAGTAAAAGATATTTGCAGCTCCATGTACTTTAATAGCCTGGCTGAAGGGGGAACAGGCAACAACATCAAATTAACAATAATGAAGTAATTTAGAAAGATGGCATTCTGTAGAGCGCACCCCTCTGGTGCCGTGTCATTAGTCCAAAGGCTCAGTGTTCAAAAATGACTAAGCCTATCACTAACCCTAAACATTACTACAAGCAAAAGAGCAGCGCATGTTCGTTATGGGCATTCTCCAGACATCTACCAGCATGACGGATTGTCAATTTTGACCTTGATCTTCTTAGTGACCTTGTCCATTGACCATGTACAGAGCTCAGAACAGCCCACAAATCAACTCGTACCAAGTTCAGTATACAGAAAATAATCAACAAAAGGCCATAAACAATCTCATTACAAATGATTTTATGTCACCATCCATGTTTTATTCAAATGAGTTTGGACAACAAATGACATTTATATCCCAATAGTCCTTAGTGCTGCGCTCAGAGACACATCAAACTATATTGAACTATAGAATTGCTTGCTGTTTCTACAGTAAAGTAGTTGGTATGTATGAACTAAGGGGGTAATAAATGTGCAAAACATTGTGAGGTTGAGCTGTTGAGGTGAGTTCAATGACAAAAACCTCAGGCGAACTTTGCACAGACTGGGGGGGGGGGACTGTTTAAAAGGAAGGCTGTATGGGTCAGGGTATGAAAGTGCAGCAGTGGAAGTGGTACTGCGGGAGAGGACTGACATCTGAACTATTCCACCCGGGACAATGATGCAACAAAAAGCTAATGCAGCTGGGGAAAATGTACTCTCACAACACAGGGGTTTCCCATGTTGAGGCATTATGATTATCTACTACTATTATAACACTTTCTGCCACCACAGAACCAGTACCTGCCTCAGCCTATTAAACACTTAACCCGTGCCTATATACTGTACAGTACTTTGTTGACTGGAATTTTCCAGGGTTGTATTAGGCCAGCCCCTTTTCTCAAAACTCATGTGTGGTTATACAGTATGGTTATACAGTATGGCCATGACTGACTACGCTTTTTTATGTCAGAATGCAAGGTTTAGGGATTTTGCTGCAAAGGGAGTGAATACTTTTCTGTTTATTTGTAAATCACTTAGAACATTTTCCCTCACTTTGACATTATTAATGGCTAATAAGTGTTCACTTGCACAAACCTGATTGGAAGTAATTAAATTCAAAAATGTATGATTCAGCATTGCCAGCATCTCTTACCTCAAGCTCTTTCTCATGGACAGGTGAAGGAGCACTGTCCCCATTCACATAAGCAGTGGATGACTGAAATCACACAGAAAAAAACACATTTTTTACATACAGTACAAAAACTGGTGTAACCTGGCTTTACTGTCAAGGTTGAGACTTGTGAAGGCCTAGTGGACACTTTTTCACATAGCTAAATTCCAGTATAGGAAAAAAAGACTATTCTTCCAAACGAGAAACAACTGAATGGACAATGTTATGAACTTCTATGCACTTTGACCAGTATCTCATATCTCACAATTTTGCTCTCACATCATATTTGCTGGTTGAGAACGGTTTGTATTTCATTAACTAAACAGCGTGGCTCCTAGTGTATGATGATGACTGGCATAGTGGTACAAAAACATGTAAATTATGTATAGAAGAGATGAGACAACCGTGTACGCCTGCCAAGATGAACTAGGTGTGCATAATAATGTGTTACCTCAGACACCAAGCCATTCAGTTGTTGGGACAGCTGTCGCAGGCTCTCTGTGGCCGATAGAGGTCTACAAGACAAGAAATCCAAACAAAAAATATAATATTACCACATTAAGACATCACTATTTTTGAGAAATTCTAGTCTATAATAAGCTTAAATTATTCTGCAGTAAAAAGTGAAATATGAAAGCTGACGCACCTATTTTCCTCCATGGAACTCTCATTGCCATTGGTATCAGGATAGTTCTGTCGAGACAGACACATAGATGAAGTTAGTCTTGCTATGTACAGTATATCCAGTGTTTGGGATAAATAACTTTACTTACTAATGAGCGAATACTGAATTGTACTGTACATACACAGCGGATCAGCGAGAAAAGAGCACTTTGTGTGTGATCGGACCAATGCTAACTATGAATATGTGTAAAGTTCCCATTACAACATTTAGTATGCAAAACATAGCAACTTCAGCAGCTTTACAAATAGATAATGCTTTGTTTTTGGCATTTTATTCTTGATAGAGAGAGAGGGAGAGGGGGAGAGAGAGAGAGAGAGAGAGAGAGAGAGAGAGAGAGAGAAGGTATGAGAGAGCAAAGAAAGCTTCGAGTCGGACTACACTTGCTCATCTTGTGGGCTACCAGGGTGTTAGTTCACTTGACTGCTACATGATAATAAGCCATGTTTATTCAAACATTTATCCATAAAAACTAACACTGACAGCTACATCATATCTTTTTCTCCTTGATTAATAATTCATGTCTCATAACAAAAGTATTGCATTTTGAACTGAAAAGCTCAAAAGCTTTTATTGGTGTTTTTATTGGTATTAGTTTTAGTATACTTAACTTGAGCTTAACGTTTACCTCTGCTGTCACACATACTGTGAGTTTGCCAACAACTAGTTATCAGAGCGGTTTTGGTTCACAGTAGAAATCATTCCAATGATTCCTATCCTTCATAATCATAACTATTCAGATGAGGTTTCAGGCCAATGGCCTGAAACTTTAATCTACTCACTGACCAGTGACTAATGTTTTGGAATACCGTTTCCACTCTCTTTCATAACCAAACCATATGTAAACATCACTGTGTTTAGCACTGAGGAGTGAACAATTTAATTTAGCACTAGTGTGATAAGTACTTTGGTTATGTGTAGACAAAGCACATTAAGCAGTAGTATTAATGGGATTTATGTCAATAAAAGGAAAAGTGACTGACAAATGGAGTGGGGAGTAAGAGTGAGATAAAGAGAGAGAGAATAAAGTGTGAGAGACACACCTGTAGGTCGGTGTTGTGAGTGACACACTCTGGGTTAGTAGCTGTAATAGCGCTAGTGGGGTTAGACACAGGTGAGCCACGGCCAGGCTCTCCATGGGGATTCTCCAGCAGCGGAGGGACCGGAGACCCCCTGGTCTCCGTGTCAGCAGCATAGGTCTGAGGCAACACACACATAGACAGATGCTAGTTCAACACATTAGGTCCTGTGGCCGATTATACAAAACGCCTTCTAAAAACAATTTCATCTATAACACGTTCACATAATAGATTTACAAGCTAATTCACAGTGACAATGTCAGCTTGTACATCTCAAATCTAAAATCGTTTCAAAAGTAACTGTTCTGTCCCCTCATTGACATTCATATTGAAATTGTAGATTGGATATTTTTGAGAAGCTATGCCCCTAATGCACCATACAAAAAAAAGGCTGCGCACATTGCAAATTGCTGAAAGTTAAAACAATGCAAAAGCGGCAAAACAGATTAACAGATTTCTTTTGAGGACTAAACAAATATAATGTTAGGTGCCTACTGCCCACACAAGGAATGGATGCCATCACCATGCAAACAAACCTACCGAACTAAAGTCGAGTCATGTTAAGTGACCCAATTCACACAGCACTGCTAGGACATTGACAGGGATTCTGGTGGGTCAACAGTTAGAACTGGCAACAACAACATGCCAAAACAAGGTCTAAATGGAAAAGAATGACTATCCCTGCTGCACAGTCCCTCCATAGAACAGACAGTGTCACGATTTACAGTATGCACACAAAACACCCAATGCCATAACTCAGTCTATGGGTGTACTGTACTTCCATCCACACTAATATCCTGGAATGACCAGGTCATGGCAATAATTAAATAAAAGCACTTATATAGATATCATTAGTGAGTGAGATAATGTGATTACAGGAATTCCACATGAAAAAATGTAAATACTTCAGAATATCTGTTCAAACAGCACATGCATTTAGTATTTACATTATTTAGGCACAACTTATGTTGAGAACCAATGAAATCCGCAAATGCATAAAAGCATTCATCATGGAAATTTCTATCATAAACAGGTTTTCTTGCCCTGATTAAGACCTGATTTTGGAAATCTGATAACATCCTTTTCAACTTAAAATATTGCCTTGCATTATTTGGAATACGATAGAGGCATTAGTGTCTGTTGTGCATGTAAACACACTGAGAATGAACACTTACAGTGCACTATAGGTAAGGGGCTGGAAGCAGGTGTAGCATTGCAGTGGCTACATATCACTTACTATGGAAAGAGCAGCACGCAACAGTAAGGAATGCAAGGAGAAAAACGGGCAAGAAGAATAGACAGGGAGGACTGAAAGAGCGAGGCTCACCTGACTGTTACCATAGGAAGGCAGGACTACTCCATTGCTCTGACTAAGTGCTTTCAGAATAGTGTCAAACTACATGACAGGGACAGATGGGAAGGTGAGGGTGAGTGAGAAAAAAAAGAGATGCACAGAAAGGGATAGAAAGGGTAAGTGCTAAGAGTATCCTACGAAAGGGATTTGAAATTAGAAATACCCAATGTGATTGGTCTGGGAGTGGAACCATGGGGAGACTAAGGACTGGCATGTGACTCACATTCCAGTCTTTAGTTGAAGTTTGCTCTGTTTTCCACTGCATGAAACTGGTCAATAACAATAATACACGATTTTTATTAATGATAGAAGAAAAGAACAATTTGTAATTACTACTAAATTGCTGTTGAAAACTGCAAACGTGACTCAATCTTATGCTCCATATTAAAGCCATATTGTGCAGAATTTTACCAATTTCGTCATTATTGTGCAGTTATTTAAAAGTCTCACAAAAAGATAACCTTAGAAACAAAGGTCATCATTACTGGTCAATCAAATGAGGAGCATTGTGTTTACATTGGACATTGCATGGCTAAGTAGTAGTAAGGCTTGAAGCAATTAGTAATTACTAAAGAGAACATGAAAAATAGAGCTAAACTTCTGTGAAGGCGTGTGCCTTGCGAGGGAAACAGGTACCAAACATCTGTGGTATGACACAGAACCCACAGTCAGTCAGTTACAAGGTTTGTAACAGCAGTTTATTTATAGAAAATACTAGCCACAGATAAGTTTATGTGGCACTATACAACCATGTTGCACTGCTACGTAGTTCACCTAAATAACCTCTTTAGTCCAGGACTCCAGGATGAAATATACTAGGGCCTTACTCGTAGTGAATATATGAACACCAAATCATTTGTGTGCTTGTTTCGAGAGAAACGAGACCACACAACGCAACGATTCCTCTGTACACAGGAATCATTGTGATGCGTGGTGCATTATAATTGATATACTCTAGACTCTGGAGTATATCAATTATAATGCATCTGCATCGCAAGGGAGGGGGAAGCTGCAGCTAATAACATGGAGGAAATCCCTGTGCACTTTTATACACACGGCTGAGGCGCAAAATTGTATAGGCCACTATTTGTTGTGCTGCTGGTGTAGCAGTGGAAACACGACACTGGGGTAACAGCAAGAAACTTTGTGCGGACAGAAAGCAATGATACTGTGTATCTTATAACAGTTTCAGACACTTAGACTGAACTAAGTCCTATAGTAGACTGATAACCACTTTATCACACAAATCAGAATCGACAGAATCAGGAAAAACAGGCTTGAAAGGAAGCATAGCAGTGGTGCAGGTGAATAGAGTAGAATCCCATCGAATTAATAGAACTGCAACATATTATGAGCTTTTATGTCTCCAAAATAGCAAAGCCAGTTTGAAAGCAGTTAATAGGCTCGGTAACTCAAACAAATGTTGATGATGCTGCATATTTTACACTTTAACAAAGATTAAAAAGATAAACTATTAGTTCCTGTCTGACTTTGACTTCCTGTAGAGCAAAAAGCACACTATACCATTATGTTTGTGGTGCTAGCTCACTCACTGTACCAGCTACTCAAGTTGTTCTGACGTTCAAGCCTTCAATTTGAGTACAGAGTGTTTTAATTTTGCCTGTCGGCCACCACTGCTGACTCAGTTTAATACATTTTCTTTCTGCTGTCATGCATGTACTGCCAAAGGATGTGTCCTGTGGCACTACATGACGGCACTGGAATTTTAATGGCCGCAGGCCCAGGCAGAACAGGTACAACCTACAATCAGGCCGCGTGAATAGGAGGTCTCAAATAGCCATTTTCTTAGTTGTTCTGTCAAAATAAAACAAAAAGTCTCCTTGTTGTCTCCCTAAATATTGATGAGGATGTTGAATCGCTTCAGCATGTACACTGTAGGACAGCCATTCATAATATACAGTATGCTGACATGATGTCTAATGTTTTACAAACCTTATCAACATGTTTTCATAATGTCTAAAATATAATTCTACCAGTACCTTCAAATTAGAAGACCATTAGGCTAAAGTAAATATGGTTACTTTTATCTGAATTGCTGTATTGTGGAAATCTGTAAGGTAGGGCTTGAATGCTAACAAGCTGCTGCTTATCTGGCATGATAAATTCATTCCTGTATTTAGTGAATACAGAGGGGAAACTGAATATGTTAAATTGCAATCCTCTGTGTAAGAATGCATATTTATATTTGTTGCACATTCCATGAATCTACTGTAGATGTGCGCCAACAACAGATGCTATAGTGAGACTACACATAACACACCCTTAAGACCCCGGGACGCAAACAAAAACAAAAACGGACAGGTGACTACAAACAGACAAACCACTCTCAGACTGAAGGCTCATGTACAGTATACTTTGGCTGAATACAGCATGTGTCATGGCATGACACTAACTGAAGTGTAAATTATTAGGCTTGACAAGACAGAAAAATAAACTCACATCTGGAGAGTTTCTGTCTGATGACGCTACGTCAGACTGGTTAGGCCCCTTCGCCTTCCTCTTCTTCTTAGCGGCGGCTGCCCCTGCCCCCTTCTCTCCTCCACCGCTGGTAGGGGTGCTCTTCTGCTGAAACTCCTTCAGCTGGACGAAGGAGAAGGCATGAGATGGGAGAACAGTAATGTCCTTCAGTAGCTCAAAGCTTTTGTTAGACTGCTAAAGTACAAAAAGGGTTGTGACTTCTAGGCTGTGTACAGTACATGGGCGCTCTGTGCATGCGTGCTTAAGTGGGAGAGAGAGAATCAGACTATTCAAGAAGCTACATTTTGTTCTTTACAATGCATCACCAACACACCAACTGCTTTCGACATATTTTGTACAAATCGAGTGACTACACCGGGATATTTCATTTTCAAATAAAATAAAGTAAAACAAAAAAAGTTTTAGTGTACAAAGAAGAAACTAAAGAAAGAAAGAAAATGGAAAAAAAAATCACAGCCCTTGCATCCTTTAGAGTTAGACCATTTTGGAGGTGGTGGGGATGTGATTTTTCCATTACTTTTTCATACTTGTTATTTATTTTTTATTTCAAAGTGAAATATGCCTTTACGTAACGAACATCCAACTTTATTGAAGTGTTTATGAATGACCCATTTCATTTTCTTGACTGTGGGTACACTAATTAACTTGTGCTAGGCCATTGAGTGCACAACCTCTCCATGCCCAAGGCATGCCTCCTAGTGACAGCTGTCACTGGGCGAGGGCACGCTCAGTCATCTCTAGTAGATAGCGAAAGGAAATTCCAAAATGAAAAGTCTAAATACTTGGGTTGAAACCAGTCTTGTGGATTGGCACATATCACATATCCACGGGAATAGAAAGGCAACAACAGTAAATGCTGACGGGTCAGCTGCCCTGGCTAACAGTTACAATTGATAAGGCCAATCTTTCTCAGTCAGAGAGCACAGGGAGACAAGGACAATGTGGACGAGGAGGGGGTGTCAGCTGTCAAAACAGTTAGTCATCTTATCTTGTTAACTTAGTTCCAATGTCTCACTGGGGGCATTGTTGAAGTGGCTGTCGGTCTGGATACTCGATTCTGATCCACAGACCCAGCTTTACTTGGGTTAACTGTTGTCTAGTATAATTTCACTACAGTAAAATCAACTGCATAGCTACCAAATCAAGTTAGCCACTATTAGCCAAACACGCTAACCAGAAACGGACAACTACATATTAGAAAATGTGGGCAGAAAGCCACACACAACCACTTAGTAAATGCCCGCCGTGCAACCCAGTAGGCCACGAATAAATGTCTCCAACAGCTATAAATAGTCAAATAAGCTCGCAATTCAATACTATCAATCGAGGCCCCACAAGAAGCCCCGGGCTCTCCTGTCCGACGAGCGCCACGATACACTCAGAATGGTCGGCCAGAGCGACCGGGGACTAGTCGGAGGACGTGTAATGTCACCATCCTTCCTCGGTGAACGAAAACAAACCGCTGACACGTCAGACGGACACAATGAGAGCCCCGTGAGATGCTTCCTACGGTCGTTTTTGTTATTATAGTTAGAAATAGTTCCTAATAATTTACCTTTTTCTTGGCTGCGGCGAGTTTGATTTGCCTGCTCTGGTCCGCCATCCTGCTCGTCCGGTAGGCGAACCACCGAACCACGTCATCAGTTTGGGGTTGCACACACTGACTGGAGAACCCGGTAGCTGCCACTAGGGGTGCTATATGAAATGCCAGGTGTTCCCATAGCACCAAAACCATTCAAAGGTATGTTCTTATCTAGGGTGCTTGCTTAGTGTAGTAATAGTTGGCAATGCCTGTCTGACACGTGAGCAAATGTCTATGCCAGTGGTTTTCAACGATTTTGATACCAGGGCCCACTATTTATTCAGCATTTTACCCCCATAACTAGCTCTGGTCCAGAGCTCCACTGCTTCTGAGTCTGAAAATGCAGGTCAGACTCAGAAGCAGTGGAGCTCTGGACCAGAGCTACCCCATGACCACCATCTGATGACATTTTAGCCCCACAGAGCACAGATGCAAACTAAAGATTTCTTTTGTGTTTGTCCACAATTCCAGGGTGGACTTGGGAAACAAAATGACCATTAATCTTCTATACTCGCCACAAAAAGTTCGGAAATCCAACTTTGGTCCATTATAGCTCCCCTTTGATAAAACCGATTGGTATCGTATTATATACCATTTTTATCATTGATTTGTCCCCTTTACAATGAGGTACAGCATGTAATGATCCGGCATTCGTGGAATGAGAAACACTGCTAAACATGTGGCTTGCGCTCCAATTTTTTTTTGCCAAAATGGCAAATGTATGGTATTGATTGCTTTGCGTTGCCTAGCAGATTGGATGATTACTCTCTTCCACAGTACAAAGTAAAAACACAACACATATTGGACATTTTTAGACTTTATTAATTTCACACTCAGTGACAGGGAACCCAGTAGCGTGTGGTATTACCAAACACAGACACAACAGCTTGGCACCTCCTCCTCATGCTGCTCACCAATGCAGCCACATTTTGCTGTGGGATTGCATTCCATTCCTCAACCAGCATCTGTTTCAAGTCAGCCAACGTGGTTCTGTGGGTCACTCTAGCATACACATCCCTGATCCCACAAGTGTTCAATTGGGTTGAGGTCTGGACTCATGGCAGGCCATTCCATCCTCTCCACTCCCAAATTCTGGAGGTACTCTTTGATGATCCTGGCTCTGTGGGGGCGAGCATTGTCATCTTGGAGGATGGCATTAGGTCCCAGGTTCCTAAGATATGGGATCGCCACTGGATCCAGAATCTCATCCCTGTACCTTAATGCATTGAGATTACCTTTGATAATGACAAGATTAGTCTTGCCTCTCAGAGAGATGCCCCCCAAACCATCACACTGCCCCCATTAAATGATGTCACCCGATCAGTACAACAATCTGTCTGTGTTTGGTAATACCACACGCTACTGAGTTCCCTGTCACTGAGTGTGAAATTAATAAAGTCTAAAAATGTCCAATATGTGTTGTGTTTTTACTTTGTACTGTGGAAGAGAGTAATCATCCAATCTGCTAGGCAACGCAAAGCAATCAATACCATACATTTGCCATTTTGGCAAAAAAAAATGGAGCGCAAGCCACATGTTTAGCAGTGTTGCTCATTCCACGAATGCCGGATCATTACATGCTGTACCTCATTGTAAAGGGGACAAATCAATGATAAAAATGGTATATAATACGATACCAATCGGTTTTATCAAAGGGGAGCTATAATGGACCAAAGTTGGATTTCCGAACTTTTTGTGGCGAGTTTACATTCTCTAGTTGTGTAGACTTGGGATAATTCAGAGCATGAATGTTTTAACTCATCTTTAGTTACATCTGGTTAAATTAGGTTAACCAACTGTCCATCATTTAGCTGGGGACCACCTGGAACTCTCTCAAGGACCACTGGTTGAAAACAACTGTCCTAACATGTGAGCAAGTGACTATGCATAGTTAAAGCCTCACTCCCGGCTCGGTAACTTTTACTATGGTCTGCCTTCTGCCCCAATACTCTTTTAAATGCTCCATTAAATGAAATCAAATGGACACGTACCATGCAGGTCCATTTGGTTTCATTTTACATTCTCACATTTTTGTAAAACAGCAACATTAGGCATACTTCATTTATAAGAAGACTCCACAATTAGAGGATGTCTAAATATTTTAACCAACATTTCCTGTTATCTCTCCTTTGATAGGTTACCACACCTCAATACAGCAAATAAGGGATTGTGGGCAAACTCTTATCCAACAATAACAAAACATTCATTAGGCTACTTGGGGTCGGAGAGGCTTAATGACATCAAAAGACAAATGGTGGCCCATGGCTTAAATGACGAATAAATAATGGACCTTGATACGACCATAGCCTTACAGCTCTGAATACGGCAAAGTTTGAAAACCACTGATTTACAAAGAACATCGTGTCAAAGGTCATGTCAGGGTAGAAGAGGAGAATTATAGTGATTTTTAACTTAAAGGTAGGGGAAGTGATTTGAAATTCATGGTGTAGTACCAGCCTGGTGCATGCACTAGGGGCCCCCAACAGTAGCTATACACTATGTGAACCTGCTGCTCGCTCCTGATTGGAGGAGAATTGTGGTGACCTGGGGAACTTTTATTAGCTCCTCTGCTAACGTGGGGGAGGGGGAAACTCCATATGTGGTTTCCACACCTTATAATAGAGCATTTTAACAGAAAAAAAATATTTTTTGGGTGATATCTGACAAAAGTGAAATCACTTCCCCTACCTTTAACTTCTATACTTACTTCACCGCTTTTGCAACCAGAGTCTATTTAATGATGTTTAGGAGACAATGAACAATTTCTTGGGTTTTTATGTGTGTAATATGTTTATGAAGGGAACATCCAGGAAGTTTTTTTCCTGGACAACAAAGTCACACCTTCAGTAGCCTATCCACTCCTTGTGAAGAGTGAGGAGGCTGCACAGAGGTGGGACTGGATGCTTCTGGATTTATTCATTCGCACACTCATTCACTCACTTTTTATTTCTTACATTTTGTTTTTCATTTTCAGAAATCGCTGCAACCCACCAATCAGAATTTCAAAAATTTGTAGATCTACAAGCTTGTACAGGCATAGAAAGGAGAGAGAGGCTTAGTGATCCATGTGCATGCCACATCTCTCTCTCTTTCTCCCTCTTTTCCTGCCATTCATCACCTCATCAAAAGAAAGTTATCTTTAAAAAAAAAAGAGAGACTTAACACTTGAAGACTTATAAACAGAAGGTTGAGCGGTATGTGTCAGAATGGGCTATACTACATCTATGCACACAGAATAACTCCTTCTAGGCCAGCCCGGGATGCTTCTCTAATTGAGGTGTTATTTCAGGGTGTTCCCGATAAATAAAGAAAGCAAAGATAAGATGAGATCATGAGACGGGTTGGGGATGTGCAGACGTGAGATGTGTACATTGGGAAAGGATGCTGAAGATGGAGCTGCCATGCAGGCAAGAAAATAGGGAGACCCCAAAAAGGAGGATGATCAGCATCATCATTGCTAATACGCCCGCTGCTTTACAGGCAGCACTGGATTGGCTGTATCCTCGATTATTTTTTATTTATTTTTTCATAAATCGAGAATACAGGAGGGGATGGTCTCATGGCTGATGCAGAGTGTCTCCTCCTTCGTCACTACGTGTCTGTATCATTATTTCAATACCTCTGTATCATTATTCCTTACCTCTTTCACTGTGGCATCCACTTTCATCTTCTCATCCTTCTCTCCCAAATTGACACACCACACATTCATCTGATCATCCTCATCTATGCTCTGTTCGGCCTCTCTTCTCTTCCACCCTCAGGATGCATGTCCTACTTTCAGGCAGAATACACTTGCCCGTTCATCTTCAGGAATGGGGCCTTGGATATTAGAAATGGCTTTAGTTTCCTGAACTCCTTCCATCCACTTAGGAGATGCAATCCTTTGCATCCTCTAGGTACCAGAAACTGTCCACAACCACATACTGTACATCTCCTCGTCCAATATAGTGTAGTGTACAAGCCCCTCTTGCTCGGCTGTATCTGCTTGTAGGACATCTACCCAGCACCACTTGTTCCTGTGCTATTTCACCACTTGAAACAGCACAGGAACATCTAAATGTCCATGCTGGGACAAAATAAGCTGTCGGCTGGCTTCTCTTCTGGGTTTTTGACAGCCGGTGGACAGGATAAGCTCCAACCACACATCGGCCAGATTGCCAGATTCCCATAAATAGGTGTGCCCAGCCCATACGCTGTCTCACTTGCAGTTTGGCTGCATTTCACTTTGACTCGACATGGCCATGCTCCTGACTGCGTAGCACTCCCATGCCCAGCATCACTAACCATGACCTTTGATTCCTCTGCATTCACCTTTGTCCCCTCGCCCAACACTGCGGTGGTTGCCCTCTAGCACTGTCTGTGCATAGAAGGTCTGTGCATATGATTATGATTACTGTCTGTGCATATGATTAGTTAACATATGTGTCCCTCCATTTTTGTTTAACTTCTTCCCTGGGTACACTTCACAATTTACAATTTAGGTATTTAGCAGACACTCTTAATCCAGAGCCACTTACATTGAGTATATGAACTAAAATTAAAATAATATATAATGAGGTATAAAACTCGCAAGAACAGACAGTCACCAACAACATAAAAGTCAACCTGAGTTCAATGTTGTGTCATGCTCACATCATCAAAAGGTAATCCACTCCCCCCCTTGTGGTTACCGCTAGCCCCCCCCCCCCCCCCCCCCCCCCCTTTGCATCCAAATGGTGCACATGCTTTGTGCACCATATCTTAAGATATGTTGCACAAAGCACTCTTTCTATCTAATCAGTGTGATTTAGGATTTCTCCAAAACAAGTTGTACAAACTTTCTACCTACATTCTACCTCAGTAGGCAGGCACACATGCTCACAGTATGTGTACATACATGCATGCACACTTGTCTAGATATTGTCCATTAGAACATATCATGGTTACTCTTTATCAAAGGGGGAGGCACAATATGGTTAACAGCACTAGCAGGTGATAGTAAAATAGGTTGAACTAAAGCTTGTGAAATTACTGTGTAGGTTCAGTGCCGTAAACTTCCCAATGAACTGTAATAGGCCCACAAATAGTAATAGTGAATATTATTTACCATCACTACTTAATGATGTCATGGAGATTGTACATCACAATGTTAATGTCTATTCCACAATGCTAATGTCTATTTTTATTATTTCCACACAACAACTCCAAGGTAAAATGTTGAAAATGGGTGGAATTCCCATTTTCAACATTGCCATTTTTAAATCTTTTGAACAGGGGTACAGAAGGTGTGCTCCTATATCTCTTTTCTGTCTTTTAATACCAATTTCCTTCTTGCTCATTTCGCATTTGACATCACAAAATTAGTCTCCTCTTTCTTAATGGCTGTGGACTATCCAACACTCGAAGATCATCCATAACTCTCTATGAAATAATTATGCCTGTAGAATTTACACTAGCATGACCTCACAAATTCTAAAATTATGTAACATAGATATTATTTTTATGTAGGCATAGCACTCTATAGCATAGGCCTATAGGTTAGGCTACTCATATAGTTTTATGGTACCGGTACAAATATTTTGCTGTTAGTCGGATGTTATAGTTATAGGTCCTTAGCTTGCTGATCTTTGATGACTATTTCTATAATATGTTATTGATGTGCAACAATCACGCATTGTTCTTTATACTGTAAGTGAGAGAGCATCTGCTAAACGCCTACATTGTAAATTGTAATTAGACTAACCCAAACTGTTCACAAGGACTGGCCCTGGGAAAGTCTGACTTGTTTTATTTCTTTAGCTTATTTCTTATCGGCAGAGGCCATATGTCATACAGCATACCTATGACCAAATGTCCTTGGAGTGATTGCAGGACATGTGGCTCAACAGTTCATTATGTACTTGGCCACAGACCCCCATTTGAAAATGTTTTTGCCAGGGTCAGGGACCCCCACAGGAAAAGAGTTACTGTAAGTGTAACCTGTTCCTTATTTGGGCCGTCCTGGAAGCCTCCATTACCCCTGGGAGTTTCTAAAGGCTACTCCAGGGTGTTTAGGTGAAAGGTTTTAACCGTGGTGTCCTTTTTTTTAAGGTTTCACCCTGACTTCACCCTGTAGGGTGTATACTTAATAAACTACACTGTAGTGAAAACCCTTCAACTAAATCCAATTCACCCTGGAGTATGTTTGAGACTTTAGTCTCACTTGCCACTTTGAGAAACACTGTCATAAATTACACAAATAAATTATTTAATGACTGCATCAAATGTTCTTCATCAAATGAATCTGCCCTGACACCCTGTCATTTTGCAAAATTTGGAAAATAGAGATAATATATATATAATAACCATAATAATACATATAAATATAATGCAGATATCAGTTTGATATCTGCATTATTTAGTTTGATAATTGTATACTGCAACATTGGAGAAATGCAGGTGTCCAATATTATCCCTATATCTCAATGGCTGAATGACCCCATTCGAAAAGGTGCCATCATCCAGGCCTAAATAGGAGGGGAGAGGTGATATTCATTATTGCATATATGTTACAAGTCAGAGTTGATATTGTGGAAAGCCCTAGGAGTTCGGTATATGTTTTGAATGATGCAACTACAAGACAAGCTGACAACCTTAGCTTAGCTTGCATCTCCATTCATTCAATGCATATACACACACTCATTGACACTTGTGACTCATGTTTCTGGCTGGTAGTAGTGACGAGTCGTTATTACATAGTAACACATTAGCTTAAAACACTAGAAAGTTCTTACTTTGAATGCATGTTGAGTATTATAATAGGTCTTCACGGAAACAAATATTTATTGACGCCTAGGCTGCAGGGCATTGGGCAACATACAGTACACAAAGAAATACACATAGTAAAGGAACAATAAAGGAACACTGACATTGTGGCCTACGTAAAAATGATCCCTGGATTCCCTTCCGACAAGCCTCTGGCACACAAAAAAAAATATGATCCATCTGACAGCTAGCCAATCAGCAGCCATGCAGTCAGACATGACTCATGACGTTGACGTTGCCCAACGTGTGCAAATCAGCGGCGGCCAGCATGCCCCGTGCAGCCAATGGTAGCCTTCCAACGAACTGCTGTAGATCCAATCACGTAGCTCCACGACGGGAACGAAGCAAATGCTTTATATACGGACGGTGGGAGAGCGGACCATTCATTCAACACATCATTTCATATACAGAGAATACACAGTGAGAGACTGAGAGAGGGACCACAGGCAGCTGCCAATACCTGATTGATTGGAATACCGCCAAGGAGACGCACAGACAGGGAGACGAGGATCGATTCAGTATCTGCTGTCAAAGGTATGTGATAAAAGAACGAATGGTTTGTTATTAATATCACATTTTGCCATGAAATGGCCTAGCAGCTTCATGATGGACGACATAAAGCACGCCACGCTAAATGGCTATCAAAGCTAAAAGAGCCATTTCTGTTAAGAGGGAGAACGGCTGGAAAATGTGACATTGGGGGGGATTTTTGGTCAATTTTGGTCTTTATTTTGCTTTTTGCATGTCAATAGTACGTTAGGCCCAACACATTTCACTCGGGTTTCTCTTGACTTGCACTTTGCTAAAGCTAAAGTGCCGGCCGGGCAGGGTGTCTTTTGAAGGGAAACCGGGTGAAGGAAGGCAGCTGTGGGTGGGATGGGAGGCCACGACACCACGCACCCGACTTTACTGTCCCATCGATCACCTATATTTCATTAAAACCTGCCCAACATTGACTTTTTTTTTTAAGGCGTCGATTTTTCAGAATTTAATTGGTAATTTTGGCCCTTAGCATATGTAATTGAGATGTAGACATGGAACAATCTATAGAATGTAATGTATGCATTGTTTCATTCCTCTGTTAAGTTTGTAGCTTACGTAACGGTATGATTCATCACTCTCGTCTCATCTACTCTTTATGATGTATTGACATTTTTTGCTTATTGTAAATCGGTTTTGATTAAGGACTCTTATTAAAATGCTAAATTGTAATTTAATTTAAAAATGTGAGCCGCACATTCACAATACAACACATCCACTACTACACACCACGTTAAGATCGGAGAGCATTGCACTTGGAGCCTCTCCTCAAAGTGAACTGGCTCTTACCGCCAGGCAGCCGCAGGCTTTGCGTTGTACCTGTCAGACAAACTGAAAGCCTGGCTGGTCTCCATTTTAATTTACTAAACCAGTTCCATCCGGTCTAAAACCCGCCCTGCTCCCAATACTGTATCCGCGCATGTCTTTACCGTGCACCTCCTTGAATGCCCATAAACTGTTTCCGTATCCGCTGTACACCGGATGTGTAAAGTGCTAAGTGATTCGATCCCCACTCTACCTCGTTAGTTGTACCATTTGCAAACCGTTATGCAACTTTTCGTGACAATGTATGATTTTAATTTTACAATGAAAAGTTGACACAGAAAACCCAGGAACTATTTTCCATCCTGGTCAAGGCAAACTGCTATGATGCAGAGTGGGATATAATCACTTTTATCCACTGTAAGACAGTAGCTAGTAGTTTCAGGACAGTTAATTGCACAATGTCTTGTCTTACTAATTGATTTTACACACATTTGTTTTGATTTTTCACAGATTTATTACGTGAGCTGAACAACAGACAAGTGAAGATGAGGCTTTTGGGCGTGGTGTTGCTGGTCACCGGCGCTGTGTTGTGCTGTGCCGAGGACGACGATAAGAAGGAGAGTGTGGGGACCGTGGTCGGAATTGACTTGGGGACCACCTACTCATGGTAAGCGGTTCATTTCATTGTTTTGTAATGTTCCTTTTAATCATTGTACATATTTTAGGGGAAACATTTGATCATCATTAATGTTAATTGTCTATTTATTTTTAGTGTTGGAGTGTTCAAAAATGGTCGCGTTGAGATCATTGCCAATGACCAGGGAAACCGCATCACCCCATCTTACGTGGCCTTCACCTCTGAAGGTGAGCGTCTGATTGGTGACGCTGCCAAGAACCAGCTGACCTCCAATCCTGAGAACACAGTGTTTGATGCCAAGAGGTTGATCGGTCGTACCTGGGCCGACTCAAATGTGCAGCAGGACATCAAGTACTTCCCATTCAAGGTATGTTAAATTCTCTTGACGCAGGCCTCAGGTGGAGCTAAATATTTGTTTAAAGTAAACAAAATTACAAAAAGGGATGTTCCTTTTGCCTGTAGGTTATTGAGAAGAAGAGCAAGCCCCACATTCAGTTGGACGTTAGTGGTGGACAGATCAAGACCTTTGCGCCTGAGGAGATCTCTGCTATGGTGCTGACTAAGATGAAGGAGACGGCTGAGGCTTACCTGGGAAAGAAGGTAAAGGAAATTACATTATACCTAAAATCAGGAAAAATATGGACGGAGGGTTTTCTAATGAAGGAATTTTAAATCTACATGAAATCAGGAAAAATATGGATTGAATAACGGTGGGTTGTGTTTTCTAATCTTTATTTTTTTTAATTACTTTACAAAGGTCACACATGCTGTGGTTACTGTCCCTGCCTATTTCAACGATGCCCAGCGTCAGGCCACCAAGGATGCTGGTGTCATTGCTGGATTGAACGTCATGAGAATCATCAATGAGCCGTACGTGTCACAATACATTGTCTTAACCCATTTAGGCCTGACCTTAAGGTTTTTGAAAAACTTCAAATATTTCTATATTGGCATCAAACAAAATTGAATCTTTGAATACTGTACAGAATCCAAAAATGGATTCCCGGCCTGAATGGCACACTGAATGAAGCTGGACTTATATTTAATTTTGTCATCAGTATATTTAATGAGATTTCTGTTGTGTTTACAGAACTGCTGCTGCCATTGCCTATGGTCTAGACAAGAAAGATGGAGAGAAGAACATTCTTGTGTTCGACCTTGGTGGTGGCACCTTCGACGTTTCCCTGCTTACCATTGACAATGGTGTGTTTGAAGTGGTAGCCACCAACGGTGACACTCACTTGGGAGGTGAGGACTTTGACCAGCGTGTCATGGAGCACTTCATCAAGCTGTACAAGAAGAAGACCGGCAAAGATGTGCGCAAGGACAACCGTGCTGTGCAGAAACTGCGCCGTGAGGTTGAGAAGGCCAAGAGAGCCCTGTCTGCCCAGCACCAGGCCCGCATTGAGATCGAGTCCTTCTTTGAGGGCGAGGACTTCTCCGAGACCCTGACCCGTGCCAAGTTTGAGGAACTCAACATGGTAGGTTTTGGATCATCGGTGCCTTTTAGTCTTTAGTAATTAGTCTGCTCAAATGCCCCACAACTTCATGGTACAGTCGTATTAACTCAGCTTTGTTTGCTTTCAGGATCTCTTCCGTTCCACCATGAAGCCTGTGCAGAAAGTGTTGGAAGATTCTGATTTGAAGAAAGGTGACATCGATGAGATTGTCTTGGTTGGAGGCTCTACCCGTATCCCAAAAATCCAGCAGCTGGTGAAGGAGTTCTTCAATGGCAAAGAGCCATCCAGAGGCATCAACCCTGATGAGGCTGTGGCTTATGGTGCTGCTGTGCAGGCTGGAGTGCTCTCTGGAGAGGAGGACACAGGTAGGTCACCATTGCCATCTCCATAATATAGATGTATTATGTGTGTAATGGTTACTTGTGTCCTGCTTTACGCACTGACGTAACAAGGTACAGCTTTACATAGATCTAACCTAATGTGTGCTTCCTTTTCCTGCAGGAGACTTGGTTCTACTTGATGTATGCCCGCTGACCCTGGGTATTGAGACTGTTGGAGGAGTAATGACCAAGCTGATCCCCAGGAACACTGTAGTGCCCACAAAGAAATCCCAGATCTTCTCTACCGCCTCTGACAATCAGCCCACTGTCACTATCAAGGTTTATGAAGGTAAGAGAAGACTCGGGTCTCTTTACTGAACTTTGCAATAATGAATAGAAAATGTTACCAGTCTTATCTTATCAATATTGCTGAATTTGGATCTGATGGTAAATTTTCCACTTGTCCCCTTCCTGTTTAGGTGAGCGTCCCCTGACCAAAGACAACCATCTGCTGGGCACCTTTGATTTGACTGGCATCCCCCCTGCTCCCCGTGGCGTGCCCCAGATTGAGGTTACCTTCGAGATCGACGTCAACGGTATCCTGCGTGTGACTGCAGAGGACAAGGGCACAGGCAACAAGAACAAAATCACCATCACCAATGACCAGAACCGCCTGACACCTGAAGACATCAAGCGCATGGTGGACGATGCCGAGCGATTCGCCGATGACGACAAGAAGCTGAAGGAGCGCATCGATGCCCGCAACGAGCTGGAGAGCTACGCCTACTCTCTGAAGAACCAGATTGGTGACAAGGAGAAGCTCGGTGGCAAGTTGTCTGATGAGGACAAGGAACTCATCGAGAAGGCTGTGGAGGAGAAAATTGAGTGGATGGAGTCTCACCAAGAGGCAGAGCTGGAGGAATTCAAGGCCAAGAAGAAGGAGCTTGAAGAAGTAGTACAGCCTATTGTTAGCAAGCTTTATGGCGGAGCTGGTGCACCCCCACCCGAGGGCGGAGAGGGCGAGCAGGATGATAAGGATGAGTTGTAGGCAGGCGTAACGCAGCCTCGACACCCAGGCTTTCATTTTCGAAAACGGGCGGAGCAGGATGTCAATAAATGGACGTAGTGGACGGGCGTGGGAGGGGCCGGAGATGACGACACGTTAGTGAGATCAAATCAGAGCGCAGCACTTCCGCCGTGGGTATCCCACGACAACCAAAATCATTGAGGGCTAGACCAGGCTGAGTTGTAGGCAGGCGTAACGCAACAAGAACTTTGTTTTGCCACCTCTCTTGCCTCTCTGGTAGTGGCATCTAGATGTACATAATGGACTCATTGACTCAAATGGTGAGAAGAAAGGTGGGGAAAGGAGTGGCAACAAGAAACTACGCTGAAAACCTCTGTAAAGATAATTGAAATAAGTTTCAATGTGTGAGGGGATGTGCTCTTCGCTCTAGGGTGGAGATATTTGTCGGCCCAGATTTGTGGCTCACTACTGCTGTTCTCAGGCAGTCCTGAAAGGGGTTCTATAGTGGGGAGGGCTAGTAATGGGGGGTGGGGGTTGGGGGGTCGTTGTGGGTTCATGGGCTTGACATGTTCACTGACAATGTTAAAGTTATTTATTGACTGATCATTGTAGAGGCTTTCTACAATGAAGATGTTGAAATAAATGTTTGATATAAAGTTTTGTCCTGTGTTCCATTCATACCTAGGTATCTACCTTATTTGTATACATGGTAACAATGCAATTGTTCAAACTGCAATGAGCGGCTGGTACATCAATGGTTTCTCATTCAAGATTAGAATTAAATGTCATAAGGGAGAGGCTCTATTCTTCAGTAATCAATGCTATTTGGTAAAGGGGTATCATTTTCCTTAAATTGACTCTGTCAGATCAGTCGGGTTACATTTTCCTATGGGTTGTTGCCAATTTCAGCCAATTAGGTGTGATTGAAGCTGAAAATTTTAAAGAACTCTAGTTTAATTCAGTCTGCTCATTGTCATTACTTCTAATTTCGCTTGCTTTCTCCAATCTGAAAGCTATTAACTAAAGACATAGTGAGGCCCATCACTTAAATTGCAATGATTACTATTGTAAAATATAAAAATATAGTATAAAATAAAAAGTGGTCCAATCATTGCAGTAGTTTCTCATTTAACAGGTCTCTCTCTTAAGTGTCTTCTAGGGGTTGGGATACCATGTTCATCCTACTGATCTCCAGATAAATGAGTGAAATTGAACAATTTATAGGAGGCATTCTGATTGGATGAAAATGCCTTGGTGACAATTTGTATCATTTACTGAAGGTGGAGAGAAGAGAAACTAATATTACTATTTGAATCATTAAACTAGCCAGTGGCCACAGGTAGTTAACATGAAATATTTTATTAACAGTAGTAGAAATGGTATGTAAAACAGTTCATGTATTTAAGCATCAATCATGTTAACACAGTTGCGACACAGTCACTATGAATGACTCCTTGTGTGTCCATCCCTCCAAATACAAAGGCCAGCTGTAATGTCTCCTTTGGGGCTTGGTCCAGATCGCCATTTCCATCATTAGCCCTCACTGTCCAAGGTAATATACACATGGAATGATCAAGGCGGTTGGGTGGAATATCCCCACTGAAATTCATCAGTACCCATCGTTTTTTGTCTGCAGTAGAGAATAGATTACAAGAAAGATTACAACGTGAATGCTCTTTGGCAACTGTAATGGTAAAAGTTGGCCACAAAGCCAAATTGAATATGAATGCATACACAAAATGTTACCATACCAGTGTGAAATCTGTGCATCGAGTTGCTAGCTCCTTCTGAAGTCATTCCCCCAAAGACGTATATGTTCTTTCCCAGTGCCACTGCAGAGTGAGCTGCAACTCCTTGAGGAATATCTCCTTTAGTCTGCACCTTCTCCCACTTCATGTTACCTTTAATAGACCCACAGGTATGGCAGTTTAGTACATGACAGCAATACGGAGGCATACTGAATGTTCATAACAAGTTTAGTGATCTATATTCCCTGCGGTGATCCGGTGAGAAAACTGCAAATGAGCATCTTTGACCCTCTGTTAATGGTATAAAATAGCTAGAGCTCACTTGTGTCCAGGGAGTACATGTCATTATGGAATTTGTCTCCAGCCATGCCTCCATGGATGTAGATTATGGAGCCCACTGCCACTATGATGTGGCCATGCCTGGCAGATGGATGCTTCCCTTGTGTCTCTGGTTGAGACCAGGAGGATGACACTGAAAAAAATGAGAAAAGAAAAAGAAAGATAAACAAAAATAGGTGATTTTTCATAATCGAGTATATAAGCATAAACTCCCCTTCAGGAAATGCAATGCTTTGGTACAACATTTTCATTTCATTACATTTCATTTAATTTTTTCCATTGCATTTGTCTTTCTATTTTAGGCATGTCATGCAAAAACATGAATACAATATGTTACTGTCTTTAAGAAATAAACAATAGCCCATCAGAAAGCTCACACATCATCGCGCGCGCGCACGCGCACACACACACACACACACACACACACACACACACACACACACACACACACACACACACACACACACACACACACACACACACACACACACACACACACACACACACACACACACACACAGGTGAAATGAAGGTTCAAGAAACTGAAACGTTGCATCTGCATTAAACTATTTTTGTATTTTTGACTTGCAGGACTCCGTTTTTGCGCTTCTCCAGTTCTTACCAACGCACACATCTTTTCAGTAGATGTGCAAAAGGACCTTTTCTACTAGTTGTCAGGCTTAAGTAGTTAATTGTGTCTCGAGTCATCATAGATTTGTTTGTTGGGAATTACCAGTACTGATACCTTGCTTTTGTAGGGCCAACACTAACCTGTATCAAAGACATGTAACTTTGGATCAGAGACAGGCGTAGCACTTGCTTCACCACCAGAGAACACATATAGTCTGTTCCCTATGCAGGCTGAGTTGGTGTGATATGTCCTGGGACATGGGGCCTTCCCTTTCACCTCCACAGTCTTCCATCGTGAACCACTGTCTGGAATGGATTAACACAAACAAGGCTGCTCATCGAGTGTTGCTACTCTGATTGTGCAAAAATAATTTAAATAATTATGGTGCATCAAAGTGAATTTAAATTACATTATAGTTTCCAAATCAGAGTACATTAGAGGACTGCATTAGGAGATTATGTGTTCCAATCATCCACACAAGCTGTTTTGCATATTTGCCACATTATACAATAATTTTGTAACGAAAGTAATAATAATAATTAGGCCTTGTACCAGATAGTTGTATGTTCTGGATGCAGTTCCGATTTCCACTAGGCTGTGCTCCGGCAAACACCCACAGACTGTGTGGGCAGTTCTCAGGCACAAAACTACAGTGTTCATACCTAGAATGCAAACCTTCCCACTCTGGAATGTCCCACTCATGACAATCTAATAGGTCCAAAGTGATAAAAAAGAGAGAATACATATAGAAATGCTAGATTATTCCAAGTTAATACAATATTATACACATTAAGAGGTTTCCTCTAGATTAAAAAAAAGTGCATACAGTAATGAGACATTAAACTTTAAGTCAACACTACAAGTAATGCCTTTCGCAGCAATATGTACAGTACATATCATCTCTAAATGTCAGTAAACATCCCTCTACCTAGATTTATGACTTGGGATTCAGAAAAGCTGCCATTGGGATTGGCTCCTCCAACAATAAGGATCTTTCCTTTGCCTTCGTCGTCAGAGGAAACGTATGTGCAGGTGTGGCCCACACTAACACCTGGGCCACTTCCCCTAGGTATTATAGCATACCTGTGGACATCACCAAGAGTTCAGCAAACAAGATAGATGCAATAATCAAGCTAATTAATATCAAGATTATAACGTAATTATTAGTTACCATATTCCTTCTTTTGGCTTGACCTCAGGGTCAAGTACTGGGAGGAATTCCATGTCTGTAAAAGAGAAAAGAGGTCTGATGAATGACAATATGAATGTTAGAAATTAAATTACAGGAATGCCACGTATCACTCAACTACTTATTTATAATTGTGTAGAAACAAGCATTTACTTGTCAAGTATCACAATTTAGAAAAAGGACTACTAAGTGTAATTACTGAAAAGCAATCTAGGCTCAAAGTGGCTCAAAATGCAGATTCCAGGTTTACAACACCCATTGACTGATTGTGCCAGAGTAATCAATCCCTTAATTTCCGTGTGCCATTGTGTACAAGGTTGTTTAAAGTGTTCAGAGTTACCTGAAAGAGACTTGCTTCCCCCACCCACCATCTTTTCCCCTCTTTGGATAGTTTTTGTTCCTCTTTACCTCCACTATGATCTCCTACTTTTGACTACCGTATATAGAATGAATACTTGTCTTGGTGGACCCTATTAGAAACAAGTAGAAATGCTTTATTTGGGTTATCCCCTCACAGTCATCAGTCTTGCATTGAGTTGTGCTCGAAATATAGTGTTAAATGTCCAAGCTTTTAGTGAAAGAAAGAAAGAAAGAGTTTTTTGTGTTATTGTGAAATTGTTAATCAACACCGCCCCCGTCTGGCGCAGTCAGGTTAGGACATCCTATGGCCCAGCCATGACCCAAAATTGCATAATAAAACAAAATGCCAGCCAGTCGCCAGAAGAACTAGCCTATTCATGTGTCTCATTTGTAGTCCTTTAGCAGTTCTTCTGGCCATGGTCATAAAGTGTCGTTCAGTTGGAGTCCCAAGTCCAGGACCTTGTGCTCTGCTGGGACAGGGCTTGCATGCCCTTTTTTCGTACCGCTCACAAACAGCTTCAAGTGAAGTTGGCACAGTAGCATGTAATGGTTGTTTGAACCTTAATTGTATTGTAGTAGTAATAGTAGTGGTTGTAGTACTAGTGATAGTAATACTACTACTACTTCTAACCATAATAATAATTGCTAGCATATTTCAATAGCATGAAACTCAGTCTCATTACCTCTGTCGTTTCTAGAGTAGTTTACATTCCATGTATTTTTAACGCAAGCGCGTTCTGGTCTTTACCTATCTTACCTATTTGTATCTAAAACAAAATGTATTTAACGAATATATAATGCATGTAGCTTTGCTGCTAGTTGCGCAGCAACCACAGAGAAAACAAAACGACCTGGAAGTGAAGTTTACAGTGTAGGAAGGAAGCACTTTCTGTATGGATAATAATGTACTAGTGCGTCCCCCGGTGGGAACAACATGCAGCGACACATCAATCACAGCAAGGATTGCTAGCAGTATAAATTCACAATGTAGAGCTTTGTCTTTAAAAGGGGGGTTAATTAAAAAACATCAAGATTTGTTTTTGAAAATGTTATGGGGCATTTCATGACAGATTACTATGTCTGTCTGTATACCAGATATTGCTAAACCAACTGTTAATGTCAATTAAGAATATTATGGTAGGATTAGGATATAAATGTGGATAGTTTACTGTATGTCACACATGTGTTGTAGGCCTTTTTTCTGAACTGGACCCGAAGTGGATTCTTTTTGCTCTGGGTGGATCTTTGTCGGTTCTCTTCTCTATTTGAAGTGCCTTGACACAACTTGATGACACTGATTTGTGTCATCGTGATTTGACACTGTAATAAAATTGAAGTGTAGGCCTAATGAACACAGGACACAACATCAAAGTATGTATAATGTATTCTGTCTAGAGCATTTTTATTGTTATTAAAATCAAAATGTCAACATTTTAAAATCATATACACGCAAGAACGCATTTAAATGTTAGCACAGCTCCTTCAAAATTTATACATATGTACTTTTTTTTGTTTTTACCTTGTGGACAGACAAAAGCAAGTGGTCACTCAGACAGCAGAGGTGGGACACAGGAAAAGGAAGAACCATTGCAAGCCCCTCCCCACCAACTAATAAACCAATCCCCACTCCCCAAAAATTAAGACAGCAATGCAGGCCCCTCTGTTTGTAGAGGAGCTATGACATGGTAAATAAGAAATACGACATACTAAGAATAAACCCAACACTTTGCAAAAGTGCCACATTCTCCACTCCTCCTCCTACAGAATTAAGAGAGGAATCGGCTTGGATATAAATATCGATTTGCACACCATCCAACTTCTGAACTCCCTTCCTTCCGTCCTGTACCCAAACTGCCTAAGGATAAGTGAAAAGAAAGAAGGTAAGGAATCACCAGGTTTCAGTAGTGCAGAGAAGGGTGAGTGTCTGTCCATTACATACATTTATTCATATAGAAACTATGTTACAGAATTTCCCAAGCATGAATTACAGGCAACCCACTACCACATCAACTGTACATGTCTCAAGAGAGCCAGCAAAGGTTTTTTTCTATCTCCCAAGTAACATGGTCATCACCAATAGTTAAAGCAATATATACAGCTGTCCAATCAGGGAATCAGTCTTTATGGTACAGAAAAAAGAAATAACTTCGAACAGAATCTAGATTTCAACAAATCTGTCCCATTGCAGGATCATTTTAGGTAGGGCATGCTGCTTCGTGTTTTAATAAACAAGCCTACTGGGGAGAGAGGACAGAGGAACAGCCGTCCAAATGAATGATAAACTCTTCAGCGCAGATACGCACAATATACAACAGGCATATCAGAGTTCATTCTAATACGCATTTGTTAGGAAACTTCAACTCTGTGTTGTTGTTTTTTTTTTGTTTTTTTACACAGCTTTTGCTTGCCACACCTCCTGTGTTACATATAGTTCCTGTTTTATTATCCACAGAAGTATCACAATTATTGTAAAAGGGTTGGTTTATTTAACAGAAGTGAGTCCGACAGCAGTATGTAGAGCAAGCGCAGCAAACCCAAAAAGATTAACAGTAATAGTAATAATATTAACATTAATCAATACAATAAGGCAACAAACAAACAACATAAAATGCTGGTAAAGACATACAGATTCTATTGATATGAATGAGGAGGGGGAGGAGGAGAGGGGGGTCCGGTGCAAAGTGATGATCGGAAGGAATCCCTCCAAGAAAAGAAATAAAAGAAACATCTTTGCTTAAAGTGTCATTTTAACTTAGACAATGAAACTCACACACTCACACGCGCGCAGGGAGAAACACGCACTGTCCATTCCTGTGATGGTGAAAAAGAAGAGCCATCAGCAGCAGGAATTGGTGGGTTTTGTTTAAGGTCTCCTGACAACCTGAATAGCTTCATATACCTTGTGTCATACACCGAAAATAGCAGATCTACAAGCAAGTTAATTTGCTGTTTTCAGTGAACGCCGCTGGCAAGCAATGAAGAATAAATCTGGCTTCAGTGTTTCAGTGTCAATTTGGGACACAGATTCACTTTCTACTACCAAGCAGCAGAAAGTGGCTTCAAAATAAAAGATTGGAAACCCATGAAAAAAGCCAAATTTAAACACAGATTTGTCACTTTTGGGTCATCTGCTAAAAGCACATACTGTGCAGTCATTTGTGATCAACAATGTACCTACGTAATAAATTACGCAAATTGCCGTCGCTATTCAATCGTGCGACTAGGACAGAAGAACGAACTGTAATGAGGGAGAGCAGTATTGGGCACGTGTGCATACACACACACATACACACGCACACATTTTACTTCAGTTCAATGATTACAATGCTAAAATCAGGAAACCATGCAGGCATCAAGGGTTGTAGATTAAGGAAAAAGTATCAAGATAGTTCAGTGGCCTTACAATCTAATTTATAATCATATGGATGGAACTTGTATTTAGCTTAAAAAAAAAAAAAAAACAAAAAAAAACAAATAAAAAACAAAAAATAAATAAAAAAAGAAACAAATCAATAAACAAGTTTGTTTATTGTTACTGTATGGAAATTACATGTATCTATATCAGTAACCGATGTGATGTGTTCCAAGTTGTGAGGTCTAGGATCCTATGGCAGATGAACTAGACCAAAATTGTGTGAGGAGCAAGAGTGGAGAGAGACAGGAGAATGGTAATGCACAAACTGTAAAGAGAGGAGGACCGAAGCCAGAGACACAGTCGAGTGAAGGTGAGGTTGGAGACAGACAGGTGGAGAGGGGGTGGGGGGGGATGTAAGTCCACACAGTCCAGCCCAGGTCAGCATCCATCCCCTGTTCCTTCCCTCCACGGCCCCATTCTCGTGCAGCTCCTGGTGCAATAGGGGTGGGGGAAGGGTGTGGATAAATGAGTAGAGGGGATGGCAGAGAGGGCAGAGGGTGGGTAAGAGAGACGGAAAGAGTGAGGCAGTGGCTTGGTTCATTAGCAGCCACAGCCTTCCCTCTGCGGCTGTGGTTCGCTGGTTAGCCGGCCACCCTGGGGGGCCGAGGGCTTATGTTGAACCCCTGACTCGGCGGCATTCAGGTCCAGGCTGCCATCTTGGATGTTCTGGTAGATCTTCTTGGCAGCCTCCAGGAAGGCATCTTCAACATTCTCACCCCTACAGAAGGAAGTGTACACATGCAAAGTGAGAGGCAAGGCACGGCGAGCAGTGGGCTGTGCAAATGGAGTGAATGAGTAACCTGAATGTCAATTCTAGTTGTAGAGTAGCTACGTGTTAAACTGACTTACGTTTTTGCACTGGCTTCCAGGAATAACAGACCTGTGGGGCATCACACAGAAGATGGTGTCAAACACAAGAAATCATTTCAGCCAAGTTTGGATTTCTTTATTCTCAGCGACATTTACGATCACAAAGATGTTTATTTTTATTGGGAATCCCTAGCAAGAGCCCGCAGGCAGTGCACAAGCTTCAATAAATTCAAAACAGCACTGCTAGGATCCTTGAATACACATCACACCCACCCTGGCCAGTCACTCTTCTACACTGGCTCTGCATTGAGTGTTTTTTTCCTTCCAAAAATGATATAATGCAAGCTCAAAGCATTCTAAACCAATGCATTATCCACCCCCCATTTGGAAAGTATCTTTTTTTAATAAACCCCCCAAATCCAGAACCTCCTTCAAGCAGACAAAATCCAATAAAATTGGCTTTATGTTAGCACACCTAGTGAGCTCTTTCAGAAAATGCCTACGCTCTGTAAGATTTGTCTTCTCATCCTATTAGACAACATGTTGGATAGCAGAAAAGCTCTTCTGAACACCTATTCATAGTACAGTTTTTGTTGATAAGGTGACCGCTGAAAACTACAACATGACGTCATGCCACGGTGGTAAGCGCCTCACTGCTCACTCAAACATCTGGTTTTTATTAACCATGGTTTTGGTGGTAGCCTTATCACCTAAAACTACAGCATGAATAGGCCTTTTAAGCTCTCACCGTTCTCTTCAGCAAACTGCTTAGCCTCCTCGTATGTGACATCCCTCTGTGCCTCCAGGTCAGCTTTGTTCCCTATGAGAATGATCACCTGAGGAGAAGGGGAAACATTACAGTTCATTTAGATAGAAACATCATCAGATGTACAGTAGCAAAGTCATAGCAAATCAAGCTAAAAAATAAAAATATGACTAAATGTTCTTGCACAATATCTTATCCAGCAATGCTGTGCTTCATGCTGTACCGTTACGCTTATTCACACCAGGGGGCAGCCCAGTATAACCAGTACTAAACTGATGGCCACTGAACAGCTGTACTAGATCAGTAGGGAAGTGCCTTGGTACTTGTGCGGAAGCCACTTGCCAATGACAAATGCATGACATGGGCAAAGGCGACAATGGCAGTTTTGAGGCCACACAATTATAATACATGCAAATTCACATATTCGGTAATTTCGGGTCATCTTTAACATGGCCCTGCCTATGCGTATAAACCGTTTTTCAACCTTTTTCATATCATGGACATTATCCACTCAAGGACCACTGATTGGAAGCCCAGTGCAACATATGAGCTTATCAGATATGTTTACGGTGATGTGGGCGTGGCACCCACCCTCCTCCCACTAGCCACTATATTTAATATTTTAATATCATTCTGACTGGCCCAGAAGGGATGCAGTCCATATCTGTAGTGTAGGCCATGGGAACGGATGTGGAATGGACAGAGACCATTGCTCCCAGAGAAACATCATGATTAGCGCAAACCGATTCTGGGCATAAATACCACTAATAACCCTATAGATTATCAAGCACAGTAGGCTGGCACTTCGTGGATGGCTCAAATGGAAATAATTACTTCTATATCTTGTATAAAGATATCAAAAACTTTCATATCTTTATACCAGAAAAATCATAGCTAGAACAGTCAGGAGAACGGGTTTTGTGGAAAGAGAAAGTGCAAAGGGTAAATGAGAGCAGGATGATTTAGAAGTAATCATATTGACAAAGCAATCCAATTTGTGAAATGGACAGGGCTCTGTGATTCCAAGGAAATTCAACACAGCGACTGAATGAGATTGAGAAACAGAGGTAGAGTGGAGAGAGGAAACACAAAGAACAAAGAAATCCTAGTTTATAAGTACACTGTATACATTTCCTCGTCTGTTTTTTGTCATTTGTTAGCCTGTTTTACACATGCTAGTTAGATGCACACATTTATCATTGATTAATGATTACCCGGCAAAATTAAATTTTCATTTAAAGGCTACTTTTCCCCCTCACAGCTGGTCATGGAATCATCATCGTTTTTTATGTCTGGAGAATCCTGTCAAGGACGTGCTTCAGATGCACCTCCTCACTCGGCTCATTTTGTACAAACAGGTTTTTTTCCCCAAAAAACTCCACTTCAGTTTTTTCGCTACTTTACTCACTTTAGCTATTTATAATGATTTCCTTTGTGTACAGTATATTTGTACAGTATGTATTTAAATGTTGTAATGAATTGGAAATCGAGAATCCTGATGCAGCCAACTCTTAGTGCTTTTTGTGTGGTTCCTTGCCTGGCCTAACCTGAAATGTTACGTTGGTGAGATCATCTGAATTGATCTCACCAACGTGTCGTCATCCCCAGCCCCTCCATTGCTGTGCTACGTCACATCATTTGGAGCGACGCCAGACCCGAAAAGGTTGAGTCTCTCCTCTAGGACACTGTGGGTAACAACTTCCAGGCTTTCCATTTTCACACGACGCAGACAAAAATTAAAGCCTGGGTGTCGAGGCTAAGTGGTTCCTAACCATTCCATTACGTAGCCGCGTGTGTGTATGCGCGTGTGTCCATTCCAGCACGAAAAGCTGCAACACTGCCAGCATCCGGAAAAGCTGGGTCATGCTGCATCTCCCCATATAGGCCACACCCATTTGCATCAGGATACATTTTCTGGCATTTTCATTTTTTTCTTTTGCCTGTTCCACCTCCAGAGTTTGACCAAATCTCACACACTCTCTGGCCCCATCCAAATAAGAAACCTCAGTCAAATTTGATAGTCTGTATCGTTTGGCCGTAATCACCATTTAAAGTTATTAGGAGGAGCCTATTTTACACAAATAAACAGAATGTCCAATCCACCCCAAATTTGTATCATTTTTTTTAAAGCATGGCTTTTGCCATAACTGCTGTACAGTAGCCAGAACAATACATTTTATTTGCACCACTCAACTTCACACATGTGTGATTTTCTGTTCTCATCCTGTTAGCAGTTTTTGTATTGACATGTTGAAATGTACCCATTCTACATGCTGTGAATACAAGTTTCCAGGAAACATGCTAATGCAGCTACTTGGGAAACGCACAATCCATCAAGTTAAGATGTATATCAGCATACTCACAGTATTAGGGTTGGTGAGGTTTCTCGCATCCGTCAGCCAACTACTGAGGTGGTTATACGTGCTTCTCCTAAGGTGGCACAGAATGAAAACCACAAAGAGATACACTACTATGATAACTGTGAAATATAAAGCACAATGTGGCATTAAGTAACAACTGAGCATGTTTGTGAGTCAGTCTCATGTGAACACCCCAGACAGTATACAGTATAAGTTACTCCATTCAGTATTTAGATATTTGATGTTGTCATTTTAGCGCATCCGCCTCCTTCATATACAAACCCAATATAACTTAAAACTCCATTTTAACCGTGACAGATTATTTCTGGTTACTGATATTTTCCTCTTTTATATTGATGGTGAAGGAATGCAGATGCAATGTTCATCCAATGAGACATGCACTTTGACATGAAGGTTAGGCAGAGTTGTAGCTTAAGGACAGGCACACTTTAAATGTCTCGTCGTGCAGATTGTGGGTAGTTTCGTGGTGTGTAGTTTGTATTATGTAGATTGGAGAGCTTAGCTCACTGAAAGAAAACTACCGGTATACGTGAAATGCAGTGAGGACAACCACGGTAGTGGTAATTTCCTATTGGTTAAATAAAAAACTTGTACGCGTGACCATGGACTAAACGTTACAAATGGACCATGTTTAGTCCACATTCCAGCAGCGAATGAGCAACATTCCTTCTGCACCAAAATATTGCCCACAGTTTCAGCATGTGCACAAACTATGTCGAGTAAGGCATGTGAACAGGCTGCTTTAGCAGATACCATTTCTATGCCTGCAAAGGCCTTAACGGCGACAATGGGTGTGGAGCGGACAGACATTCCCCGTGGCGAGTTGTGTTTACTTAGCAAGCCACTGATAGCATCTCACAGTTTGGATAAGGAGGCGGGAGTCAGCGCCATAAGAAAGAAAGGCCATGTTTGTTCAAGGCTTTTTGCTGCCGGGGGCTAGTTATTAGATGCTAGAGGCAACCTATGTTAAGTGTATGCACACATTGAGTCAGTACCTGGTGATGTCATAGACCATGAGTGCCCCTGCAGCGCCACGGTAGTAGGAGCGGGTGACGGCCCTGAAACGCTCCTGCCCCGCTGTGTCCCAGATCTGGAGCTTGATCTTCTGTCCGCTCACCTCAATTATCCTAGTACCGAACTCCACGCCGATTGTGTGGGGGCAGTCTGCCATGACTGTGGAACACAGAAATGAAAAATGAAAAGTTATGGCTGATGATGTTGCACGATACGGAATGATACACAGAATAAATTAGGCAGTAATTATCAAAAATAATCTGTTTGCATTAATTCCTACAAGTAACTTCTTTTTACACATCAGTGCATGTACCATTTTGCTCCTACAATATTTTTACACAACACACATTCCCAACCCCATAATCTTTAGTCAGTCTACAGCAGATGGAGACAGCAGCAGTCTCCCAAATGATCACAGTGTTTCATCCATCTACATCATCGTCCCCGTCAGGCAGAAACCTCTTATGGTATATCCATGTTTTAATGGATCATACCACAAATCTGGTACAAAAGTAGCAGATTTGCAAGCTAGATGCAGCTCAAAGTGGCAGTGATCTGCTAGTTTTGCCATTTTGAACATACAAGGTTTACACCCATCAGAGACATCATCATAATATCAATGGCAGAGTAGCTACACTTGATGACACTTATCCAGAGCGTTTTCTAAAGCGTTTCTGTCGTGTGCGTTTCCAGTGTTTGAACCATGCAGGATACACTGGTGGATGAATGTAAGCCTGATTTATACATGGCTGCATCAGTGTTGCGCACCGAAAATGGCCTACAAGCTCACAGTGCAAGGTGGTGCATTGCTATGTGAGCTTGTAGATCTGCAACACGGTGCACACACCCACGTGTAATTTAGGCATAAGGGAGCACAGCATCTGGCTTGTCAATAGTGGGTAAAATGTGAGTAAAATGTGAGTAGACGAGGTGAATAGTAATGGGAGGCTGCAGCTGACACATACGCACACTCAAAGAAGCGCCTCTCACACTTGAGCTCACATTCGACTTCTCTTGAACGTCTCACTTCCCCTGACATAAAGAAATCTAAGAAATGGAAGCCTCTCCAGTGAAACCTGGCATCCTCGCATATAAAGGAGACAATTAGCCAGCAGAAAATGAGGAACAGTACTTACATTTCTTCTCTGTGAATTGATGAAGCAAACACGACTTCCCTACCCCCATGTCCCCTGTGAAAAGACAAGGCAGAACGTTACTGAAAAGGACAGACGATTAGGGTGTTCTCACACCAGCCTTGTTTAGGCTGGTTAATTGGACCTCTAGTGTGTTTACTGTATACCCCTCAGCCGTCTGTCTGGGCAGGTGTGAAAACTGAGTCAAACTTGGGTAAAACCAAAACAACTGCACCAATAGCATTTTGAGGATTTATTACAGGCCGGTTGTATTCACACCCTGACGGTTCATTGCAGGTGACAAAGCAGCTGAAGGTTGATGTTGATAATGATAGTAACTTAACAACAGTCCCAAAAACAGATGACAAGATTTGCAATTTACTTATAGAGGATAAGGGCCTTGAGATGCATCATCTTGTTTTTTGGGGCCTCAAAATTCAAAAGAACTGTAAAAACTTGAGCTTCTGAGGGAGCATTACTATGCTTGCTGGAATAGCTGTTAACTTTAAAGTGTGCTGCATAAACATGAGCACGTCAGAATAATAATGACTGAAGTCCATGCATCTGTGATTAGAGGCAGCAATAGGAAAGTTGATTAAACATTTGCAAAGATCTTGCACAGTCTCCTTGGAGCTTCCAATTTCAAGTATTTAATGTATTAATTTATTGAATGTGATGAGCACTGTGGTTTGTAAAAATGGAGCCTTGCTGCTGGCAAGCAAAGCATCAAGGAGCCCTTGTGTTCACAGCAATCATGTATGAACATTATTTACACATAATTTTTTCAGTCATGTTGAGTTCACACTGGCAAGATTAAACGATGCAACGTTGTCAAAGGAAATCAGCGGCATGCCGTTACAGCATGCAACAATACATGTACCAAATCAACTCACAACGTCATCATTGCATCATTACTCGTCCTGTGTGAACTCTGAATGCACCATCAATGATCCTCATGACATTCTGTAGGATGTTTTGGTGATAATTGAAACTGCACTGATGATTTTAACCACTTTATTAGTTCGTAATTTAAAAAATAGCAGATGTACAGTCTTACGCAGAACTTGTAGATCTGCTATTTTTGATCATTGTGAAAATCAACCAGAGGTTCCCTGGAACAAATTATTTTGAAATGGGGGCCTATGGTTAATTAAATACCTACAGTAAAAATGATGTAGGTCATTGACATGAGAACATTTGTTCACAACTAATAATAGAAACATGTATTTTAGAAAGTGTTAGGATTTAGAAGACATTTGTAGAATTGACTTCAGGTCTTAAGGGACATTCAGCTTGGCCTCGTGGCTCACTTACCAATAATGATGTATTTGAAAATGTATGAGTAGTTGTACGGTGCAGTTGCCATCGTGGCTCTAAGAGAGAAATGGGAATAGAAAGAAGGGGAAAGAGAAGGCACATCATTAGACATGGTGTATATGCATGTAGCACTGTTTAGTCACAGAAGTGAAGTGATGCCACATGACGTAAAAGACACCTGCGACACACCAACATAATACAAAGTATTAAAATAATGTATTTTGTTAGAATGACTCATAATTCATTCATTAAATCTTTACACAATAAACAAGATAATAGATGTCATTGTCACAACCCTCATAAGGATAGCAGCGGAAAAACAAGAAAGGGTCCAATAATGTTGAGCCATGATGTCAGTGTGTCAGTACTATGTCAGTCACATATTTGGGCAGCCCAGTTCAACCTCCACTGTCTATCTAATACAAAAAACAGAATCACTTCCCTGAACAACAGGCATGCGTGCTACTAGCCTTGACACCCACCCATTTTCGTCCGCATGGTGCGAAAACTGAAAGCCTAGACTAATTTGTTATCCACGGTAGCCTAGAAGTGGGAGTGTACCTTTTGGGGTGGGCGTCGCTACGCTAGCACAGCAGTGGATCAGATCAGCTCATCGGCCGCCCCTATTCGGACGGCACCCCGCCCCCCCCAGGCCAAAATCATTTCAGGTTAGGGCAGGCTAGCGTGCTACTGGTCAATCCAGCAGTTTTCAAGATTAGCCACAGTCCACAACTTGCACCAAAGGCACAAGTAAACCCATCACCTGTATGTGAAAATAGCCAATCGACAACCTCACAACATTATCTCATGTGAGCTTGTAAAATAAATTCCCTCTGTACTGGGAAATGATGTGCTGTTCCTCAAAGGCAAGGCACATGAACCTGGACTGTTTTGGAAAGATGTTTGGGAACCACATTTCCGGTCCAGTGGTTTGCAAGATTAGCCAGAGACAAACGGAAATACAGACAGAGACATGTAGGGATGAAAACACCCCCCCTCCCCCTTTTCCCTTCGGTCTAGCGGAAATAACAAACAGAGGGGCGGTCACCTCGGTCAGTGGGTTAGTGTTTCACTGAGTTGTAGTCCGAGGGATCAGACATATGCACTTGTCTCCCGATGATTCTTTAATGTTTATTGATTGATTAACGATTGGCTTCAATTCCTGCTCCCCAAGTGTCAATAGCATTTAAATAACTCAAGACATTTGGTGTTGATCAGTCCAGTAGTTATCAGGATTAATCACAAAAAGATGGATACACAGACAGACATTCAAGGCTGCCTTTGACCTAGAAGAGATACAAAAATGTAGTGTAAAGCAGTATGATGAGAAATGTCTAGACAGGGTGGGGTAGAAGCAGTGAGATGCAGTGAGCAATAGAAACATACAGGTCTCGTTTTAGGACAAGAGGCATCAATACGATATCAGTGCACAGTTGCATGGGTAACTAATTAGTAGTACAAGTGTAATTTAAGGCCAACTTGTCACACTCAAACCTCTTCTCTAATTAAGATAGTCAGCATGGGGTCAGGTACCCTCACAATGGCAACTAGCTACTCATTCTGGAATCCAGCAAAAGCGAGCAACTGATTATAGGTTTCATTTTGAAGCTAGAAAAATGTCATTGAAAAAGGAAAGTCACTGGTCGTAAACCAAAAGTATTACTTTGTTACTACTATGGAACCATTAGTGTGCTTAGCGTATTTCATATCATACACCATGGCATAGATGCACTGCACTCGCTAGAAGAAGTCACAAATAATGAATACTGTATTAAGGTACAATTTCCCCCCCATTTCTGTAGAACAGTGGCGGTCTATGGTTTTTGCGCTACTCAACTACGGTACCATTATGTGAAGCTACCGACATCCTTTTATAATTACTTAGATCAAACCCAAACCTTTTTGGCAATGCACTCCCCGTTACCTCGTGATCTAGCTGATACCTCACTGATAGAAATATTTCATATTTCTGAGGTTTATTGTGAATGATTTCACATATGTCATACATTTGGTTTGTAACTAGGTCACGCTACCACCTTGTAGATCTGCTATTTTGAGAAACGTGCCACCCTGTCTCTATACTGTGCCATCTTTACATCACATAAAGAACATCTTGCCATTATTTGTTTTCAGAACGTCCTAGCTGTTTCTGATTGTAACCTGTTTATCATTACTAAAGACACTTAGATTAGGTCACGCTGATCTCTGAACCAGTTTCATCCAGTATAATCTTTTATTGTTTTACCTATCCATGTGTAACTATGACGACAATTCATTGTGATTAGAATTGTGTTAAATATTCTCAGCATCCTTTGGGATGTTGGGAGAGCCTTTGTTCATCATGGTGCTTGTCTGTGCTTCCGTATATAAAAATGCTCTCCACCAGAATACGACTGGATTATTCAAAGAAACATCTCCGTTGACTGGTAATAAAATACTTTGCTTGCATGTCTTTGGTCTAAGGGTCCATTTGGTTCAGGAGTGTTTTTCACTCATTTCATGATGTTTTCCTCTGGGTACATTTACTCAGAGATCCTAGGGTTACCATTTTACCTCTGATGCATTTAGCTCTGAATTATAATTGAATATACAAACAATCCTAAATGCTCTTAAAGCTTGCTGTAAGTACATTTTGGCTTAGTACTTACTTTGTGTTAATTCAAACTATTACAATTGGATTCAACTCAAGTACTCTCTGTTTTCCGACTGTCAGTGGTTAGTCGGTGGTCCTTTTCTAAATTTTGCTCAGCTATTGAAGGTTATACAGTCCTTTTCCATATTGTCACCCATATTGTCATCATGGATATTAATATTAAAAAATATATATCCATCACTCACCACACATGGAAATACAAAATTTACATACAATTACTATATTTCCTATGTATCCAACTCTGAAAATGAATATGGCACCACACCATAGTATGCCGGGAATTAAAAACAAGCACCTTCTTGCCGTGTGTGTGAGGCAACACCAACTACTCATCCACAGTTAAACTGAAACCCACTGTTTGCTTCTTGGTCAGATGGTTTCTACTAACCAAAAACAATGCTATCATATGCCTGTCTTTATTTTTATGAGGAATCTCAGGATATGGCTCAACTACAATGCCCATTGATTTGTTTCCCCACCAACAGCAGTTAAGGGTCAGGGCAGCTCCGCGAAGCAACGTCACCCATCAACATACGAGTAATATTCCAGCCATTTCAAGGAACTAGAGATTAAATCCATATCTCAAGAGTGATGGTTGGTCAAAAGTGTTATTTAAACGGAAGACTTTACACCAAATATTATGTTGTTTACTTGTATGCTACACAACAGGGCAGATATGGATCACACACATAATGACAAGCCAAACACTTTCATCTCAAATCTAGCAGACACCAATTTATAACAACAACCACCACCACCACAATTAGCCATGAGAAATAAACCCAAGCACTTGATAAAATGTTTTCAACACCATACTACATTATGAAAAATAATGCCATGAAGGCAACAAAATTGCTAGTCATTTGGAATTTGGGGAAGTAATATGACATTTAGCCAGAGTCTGAATATCAGTGATTGTTTCAGAGATTGCATTTGTGAATGATGCTGCCTGACTCATGACCAGGGCAGCATCGTTAGACAGACAAATTTAACTAACTAGTTGAACTTTCATGGAGGTTGACCCAAACTTTAAATCTGGTCTTATAAAAGAATAATGTTATCAGGGTAGCCAAACTAGCCATCGCTGCTATTTGAGGGTAGAATAAGTGTTTATTCCCATTTCCCATTGTGTGGAGCCTGCTTAAGAAACAGTATGATTCGCCTCTTTAGTGTAATCGGTTAGTGTCAATAATAATAAATAAATGGAACCAACTGATGCATAACTAAGATTGTTATACAATGGTATAAGCAAGGCAGGTAGTTGTAAAGCAAAGCAAAACAGAAGTGCAACAAACCTATTAAAAGGCTAGAATATATGTGTACATAGAGATTATATGAAATATATATAAAATATGTGTTAATAGAATGTTTGTGAATCAATATATAATATATAATATAATTCAAGTTACTCACAGAAGCATTTTCATGATAGTGCCTATGCTTCTATAGAGGCCATTTTTCAAATATTTCAAAGTTGCTCAGAGATCACAAAGAACAACTATTCTCAAAAGAATATACTCTCACTTCCCCACCTAGAAGGGAAGGCAAGAAAAATGGGAGAGAAAAAACAAAACAAAACCATGGCATACAAAAAGATCACTCCTAGGACCTCCAAACAGATAACACAGACATTCACATCCAAATGATTTTGTGGAGAATTTGTAGCAACGAACTGACACAGTTTCTTTTCATTCCAACCTGCCTGATGTAAAATCCTGCCAGAGAGCCCGTCTACTACATCCCCTCACATGACCCTCATGTGGTGCCTCTAGCCCCAGAATCCTGTCTGAGGCTTTTCAGTGCTGCAGGAGCTCAGCTATAGGTACGAAGACCATAACAAGAGCAGAACCTCCGTCGCTAAATCATTTTGTTTTTAGCCTGTTACACTGCACTTGTCTGGCCTAATCAACGCTACGTTCAGATTAACGTCAACAAAACAAAAGCAACCGGCAAGGGGTAGTCATTTTCAAGGGAAGCTAGGAACTGAGGTCTGGCATTTGGCACTACATGCTACAAATCAAGATTAAAAATCGGGTAGCCTCTGTTTTGGTCAGTTCTCCAATGACGCAGAGAAGTGTGAACCAAACCAATCATGTTTTGTTATTTACTTCCAAGTCCACCGGTGCAAACAACAACACACACACACACACACACACACACACACACACACACACACACACACACACACACACACACACACACACACACACACACACACTGAATGGAGGAAACCTTGTCCAATTTACAACAATTTAGGCATTCAGCATCAGCTCTTACCCACTCCCTTTGTGCTATTTATCTTTATCATTTACCGATACATTACATAATCACATCAATAAGAACGTGAGAAACGGTTCCATGGTATAATTGCAGCTGGCCACACTTGGCCTGTTTTGTAGCATTTGTCGCTGGTAGCCAGAACACAGCATAAGAGCATACATCGATGAGAGTCACAGTAGCATGTGACTGTACTGCAGCCTCAGCACTTCCCCCTCAATTCTCCAGCATGCCGATTCATAAAAGAGACAAGAAGCACCATCGGTGCTGTAACACCTCTCCACATCCACTTGCTGGTGACATGGATGCACTGCAGGAGCCACAGACATACACATTTGGACGGATTACACCAAAGTGAATCATAAGAGTAGTCATGCTTTCATGTTCAGACCTAGCTTTCAAATCACGTGACTCGCTTCACAAGGCCAACACAATAATGATGACATCATAGTCACTGCTATGGCAGGATGGATGACCATAGTTCAAATAGGAAGCAAAATACAAATTTATTTACTGCCAGGGAATAGTACATTTTAGTCAGATACAAAAAGCTCTATTTAGCAAAAAAAAATGTTGAGCTCTTATACTCATTCAACCACTAATATGACTTCCACTGTCGATATTAGGATAGACTTACTGTGACATATACTAATACCACACACACACACACACACACACACACACACACACACACACACACACACACACACACACACACACACACACACACACACGGTGGGGGAGTTGATTTCATATCCGACTTCCATTCTAAAAAGCTAAGTGTTTGTCCCATGAAGCACAGAGGCTGGATGTACATCGTCCAAACATAAAATAGATTTAACAGTTGGTGTGTCTAAAGCACATGCTAGGAAGCTAAAACATGTCCATGGTCATCAATGACACGTCTATCTAGATCATTGGTCCTTGGGGGGTTCAAGGGGGCGTATATACTAGTTATGAATTAAATGGACCACATCTGTAGCTCAGGACAGTGTAGATTGTGATGACAGATCGAAATAAATAAGTATCAAATGGGAGTCCGTGTGCCTATGTAAATAGGGTGTCCCTGAAATTATTCAGGTGAAATCATTACTTAAAAAAGCAAATGGTCAACATTTGCCATCAATTATGACAATGGACTTTCTATTGTTCAAAAATCAACTGAATTAGAAATTAGTGTACCCGTCCCGAAAGCCGGCTAATTTAGTTTTAATTATTTAATTATAGCAGACCGGTAGTGTAGGCGCTCACAAGTCATGCCTGTCAGTGGTTAATTCATCAAAAATTAAGTGTATGATCTGGCATAAAAATACAATAAAAAGCATAGAGTAGCCAGCACACTCTGAAAAGGCAGAGCCAGCCAGGTGCACGCAGAGGGAAATGTGTCACTATTACAATAACGCTCATCGGCTAGCTTTGATAACAAACCGGAGCCATCTAGTAGAAGAGCCGCGACATTGAGTGGTAAAAACAAATACAGCCTGGTCAGGTGGTTCACGTACTCGCGCGACCAAGCCGGTTGTCCCCATTCTCAATAGAAATCTATGTAGAAGAGCACCCACTGGAGTGGCCCCATAAAGTCAGCGGAGTTGTCCTAACCGTCTATATTCTAAAGCTCCGATAACAACCACAGTTCAGGCCTCAAGGATGGTCGTTGTGACAGCTGATCGAGCAGCAACACGAAAAATAAAACACTACATTATCACACTGTCACTGACAACAGCACCACCATCTACAAAACTGGGGCCCTTATTAGTCAATATTATATCACCAATATGACTTTACCCATTAATTAAATGAGTATTACATGAATTCGTCACACGACCCTTTAAAATACAAGTATATATATATATATCTTTCTTTCACCTCAACAACAAAAACAACGCATTTAATAAACTAGACAGGTCGCCCCTTTTCATCTGAAATGTTATCTTTTAATAGGCCGTTAATTCAGAGGAAATGGTTTATAAACTCACATCGGGTCGAAATGATTTGACAAATCAAATGCTATCGCTAGCAGCAGATTGTAAGTTAGCCGTGGCTATGAAGAAGTATCTAATGTCAAAGACAGCATTTTTTGTTATCGACCGTGGATGCTTTAAACCCGTTTTCACGTCATACGATCATTTGGGGGGATTAGTTCTCCCAGGTAAGGGAAACGCTTAAAAAAATAAACAACAGCAGCAGTTAGCTACCTGTCACAGCCCAAAGGCTAACGTTCGCCGAAAATAGCAGATCTGCAAGCCCACAGCGCGTCGCGGTGTCGACGCGTTGTGGGCTTGCAGATCTGCTATTGCCGGCGCGCGACCCCGTCTAGCGACGAAGTACAAATGCCAGAGCCATAGAGTATAAGACAGGGTTACGCAAACTCCGTTCACTTCATGGGTCCAATCCAATGGCGGAACTACTACGTGGACTTCTATTGAGAACGGGACAACAAATAGGGACAGCCGGAAGTTACAGAATGTATTGGGAGTCTATGGGCTCACGCGAGTGCATGACCCACTGACCAGGCTGTTTTCGGGCGCCTCAATGTCGCAACTCTTCTACTCGATGGTTCTGCAAAATTCGATGGCTACGGTTAGCTTTAGCTGTAGCTTCCGCCGCTTGGCTAACGTTGAGCTGAGCTAGCCGTAGCTAGGCTGTTATTACACAGAGAGCTACTGTCTCCACTCCACCAAAACATACATGTTCTTTTTCACATCCAGCCACGAAGACACGCACACGTCGTCCGCGCGCCTGTTCACACACTTGTCCCCTTTCTTTGTCAGTGTGCTTACCAGTTTGTGTGTTTTTTCTGTCCCTGTCTACCGTCTTGAGCACTCCAGAAAAGAAGCCGAACGAGGAGAGAGGGAGGTAGAGTCTGACTGCAGGTTTATCCTAGTGGCTGAAGTGTCTCTCTCTCTCTGCTGCCTGCCTGCCTGCCTGGTGCCTGCCTTCACTGTCCAAGATGGCTCCTTCCTGCACAGGGTTTCCTCCGCTCGATACAATGGGCTTCTGGGAGGACAAAGAGCAATAGATAGGATATGCGGCGATTTTGCGCCTGTTTGCGGCAATAGTGCGCCCTAGAATTGAGAGGAAGCTCACCTGCACAGGTGTATGTTCGGGGTAAGCCGAATATACATAGGCATTAGGCAATGTCTATACTAGCTCACCAATCTCTGACACAGGCCAGTGCTTCTCAAACTTTGTACAATGTAAGGACCCCACAGTCACAGTGTGATGATATGCATGATAGGGGCCAACAGTACCACAATTTGTAGGGACCCCATTAGTCTACATGTGAAATTTGGATTTACCATGTTAAATGACCACTTCACCACTTTTCAACATAACTTCATATGATCGATCCTCACTAATGTAGGCTACATGATAAAATACCACTATTTTCTCTACTCTGTGTCTCATAGGAAGCCTGTGGACAGTTCAGAAGCCCGTCCTCCAATGACACCATTGATGGAGAATCCAAGCTAATAGAGGCTTTCTATTCCTGAAAAGTCTTTTTTTCAAAAATATATTTTTTAAAAAGAATGATGATGTCATTGGAGGACGGTTGTCTAAACTGCCCACAGCCCTCCTGTGAGACACAGACTGAGTGAAATAAATAGTGGTATTTTATCATATAACTACATTAGTGAAGATTATATAAAGATACAGTATGTTGTGGTGAAGTGGTCCTTTAATTTAACTCAGAGAACAAGTTGTATACATTTGTATACTCAATGAAATAAGGGTAAAATATTTGGTCACGTGACATTAAATAATACGTAGTTAGGAAGGACCACTGGGGGTCCATGGGCCTGGCTGTATGACTGGCTAATGTATGATTCATACATTAAAAACCAGTGTAATAGATGGAGAACCACATCCTCACATTGTATTCAGGTTCTGACATGTTGCTTGGTCTGTATTATTCCTATCATTCATTCCAGGTTACATCTTGAATGAAGACTGAGGCCATTAAATGTTGTTATGTCTATCATTGCAACCAACATTCCATAGGCCTCCTACATTTGAAGTTGAAGATAGAGCAAGCATGATCAAAAGGAGACAACCAAAAAATATCAAGGGACAAAATGGTGAGATACATTTAAATTAAAGTTTCACATTGTTGTAATTTCATCTTTAAAAGCCGGACCTAACATGTTTTTATGTATAAATCTTTAGTCCAATCTATATGGTAGAGTTTTCTAATACAGTATAACTTTCAGTTGATCTGGGTGTACATTTTGAATCTTGACCCGATGGTCAAGATTCAATTTAGCAAGCAGGCCTCTGTTAGCGCAGTGGTAAAAATGTCAACATTTGTGCAGGAAACCAGATTATGAATTCAGGGTAGAAGAGGAAAATAGCATAGTGTTGCTTTAATGTATTACTGTAGCACATGCTGTTTACATTTCTGACTATGATAATAAAGTATTCAATCAATCAAATGCAGGCAAACAGTTGGGATCTAAGGAAAGCAATACTTGCCAATTTAAATGAACATAGGCGAGAGTGATCCCTACTCTATGGATTCACTGTATATCTATTACTGACTTGAGCATAATTTGTATTAAACCATGTGAAGCTTGAGTCATTTTTAGACGAGTGATTATAAGCTCTATGACTGTGAAGTGTGAATAATCTTTAAAGCAGTGCATCAATGGTGTAATAAAACGTACAGACTGTATAGATCACAAGACTTAAAAATATGAAATGTTTTTAATAGAATATTTCACACATAATTTCACTGTACAAATACAATATACAATATTTCTTACAATTCTTACAAGCACAATATAAACACATGCAGCGTGCATCTTCAAGCTTTGCTTGAGCTGGACAGAAAACCAATAAATTGATTTCTTCATTTTAAAATGAGCCTATTCTTTGATGTTTAAACAACTCGAAAATATTTCATTTTTACAGGAAAATATACATTTAATTAGTTTTCCATATTTATGGTAAACATCATTGACTCATGGATTAGTATTTTATCTGATAAATGTCGGCCTTCATCTGAGGGACGATAGACATGCAAAATGAATGGATTGATGCTGATCTACATGATTATTACTGGATTTATAACTTAGAAAGGAACGCTACTATTATCTGCCATCATTATGATAGCTTAAGTGGCATTTGGGCAAAAGATATTGCACATAGACGCCCTGGATTAAGACAATCAGATGTATTTATTGAGTCAAACTTTTATTTTTGTGTCTAACCAAGTAAAAGTCAGGCTTGATAAAATACACCTGATACTCTTGATCCAAGGCAGTATTGCAAATATCTCTGTGGACAATAACATACAATAACATCATACTAAATAAACTTCCCATGAAGTCCTTAACATGAAGCCAACACTGAGTCTGATGTCTTTGAGGGAAGCATTTCTCCAAAATTTCATATGCTATTGTAGTAGTCCCTGCCAGCTGACTCACAACCATAAAATTAGCATGAAGCTGCTCAATGCATAAACATAGTTCATTACACTTGGTTGCCAGGAGGAGGTGCTGTTACACAGGTCTGAGGCACAGCATTTGATGCGCACACCTGGCAGTTCATGTTGTTGGCAGTGTCTGGATGTGGCACAACCACTGGTCAGGACAATGTCCAAAGCCACTGCAATGACAGGAGGACAGAGACAGCACAGGAATCAATCAGCCAGGATAGACAAGACAGGTGTGGGCTCAGCAAGAAAGAATGCATAAGTAAGCAAGCATGCACATGGTGCAAATTATTTGCATGAGGAAATATTACAAGAATCGTTGGCCAGATTATCTAAAGGGCAAAAATAAGAGCCGGTATCCTATTATATAAAATGTATTTATTTGATTTCATCTAGAGTTGTTCCTTCTATCTCAATCACAGCAAAACAAGCACAGGTACACATGCACCAAAGCAAGCGACCATGTAAAGTGTCCAGGAGATCTGATTACTCTGAATATGGAAAGGTGTTCAACAGCTGAGGACAAAGGGTACTAGGACACTAAAGTCTGTTATGAAACTGCAGCAGCATCTGCTTTGTTTTGGTCTGACTGGCCCATGCGAACATTAGCTGGAAGATTGGGCACAGAGAATACTCCCAACTTCACAGTTGAAAGATGTTGACACAATCCCTGACATACTTGAGTGTGATGGATGGCTGTCAGAACCCTTGGCTGCCCCTGTTATCATAAACAGTGTCACATCAGCTCTTTCTATGAGTACTATATCTACATTAGCTGTCATGGAAAGCAACATCTGGCTCTTCCGTGTTTCAATGGCTATCAGCACAACTGGTGAAACCATCATCGCCCTGTCTTGGATGCTCTCTGCTTTTATTTCCACATGATTCTTACCAACCCTATTCTGGGTCACGGACTATGAGATGGACAGAACAAAAATATACAGTCATTTTCCCCAGTTTTTCCACACCTGTCAAACCTGTGACGTGACAATGAAGAGATTTCAGATTGTGATTCTGATGAATTGTGAGCTTGTAGATCTGCTAATTTTGGTGTCAGATCAGATCAATGGGGGACTCGTGCCAGAACCTAGGCCTATTTGAATGAATAAACCATTATTTACTCAATTTGTATGGTAGACAGAGCATACCTATTTACTATTTAAACACATCAACAGTGGGTAGGCTACTGAGACGGCACGGCACATCTTCAGTATTTGGAGGTTCCTTCCCTACTGTTCCACTGAGGAATTTAGATCCTGTGTCAGGTTACTACGGTAGGAAACCTATTGACAGGCTCGTTATCAATATATCCCCTGGCCAAGTGGAGATTGCCTCTTGGATGAGCCATAGAAAGTTGGCCAATGGTTCCAATCATAGGTACGATACAAATCTTACAGATTGCAACTTCATCACCATGCCCCCCTTGTAAATGAAGACATGTACATACTGCTCTCTGTTCTGATGCAGAAGCGGTGTTTGAAACCCTTGTGTGAGGTGGTGCATGTGATGACCTCTGGGTTGGAGCAGCCCACGTCCACATATCTCTGCCCCTGGATGATATTGCAGCCATAGCACTGAAGACTGTGGACTGTGGAGGACACATGTTACTGTATAATATCCACTGTACTACACATTTTCAGTCAAAAATTGATAAATGAACACTGAGGATTTGTCTCAATCTGTCTTCAAAGATGTTCTTAGTATACCACACTATTATAACAGATAAATTCATTAATTTGTTGTTCTGAATATACAATGTATCAACACCAAATGATGTTCTGAATATACAATGTATCAACACCAAATGATGTAGTGTGGGTAATGTGGTTTAATAGATCATACCAATGATGTAAGTAGTTTTGATGAAATATTGATGAAAACAGTTGTGGCAAAACAAGGGTGAACAGGAATCTTGTGATAATTCATCTCTCATTGTTGCATTAAAGTAGCTGTTTCTATAGACATCATGAAGCCACTGGTAAGGGGTTTAGAAAGTGGAGGGGGGAGGGGTCTTGGCAGTATAGCAATGGCTCAAGTGCAACATTGTATAGGCCACTATTGTGTTGAAACATGACAGTGAGGTAACTGTGAGAATGGTGGCCTGTGTGTAATGTTAGGGGCAGTTGGAGTTTACCATGCTGTGTTAATATCTCCATAATATTATGGTCAATGACTATGCAAAGATAGAGCGATTGGTGCAGCCAGTGAGGAGTAACAGAGGACAGACATCTGCTTAATTTCAATATGGAGCACACATACCGGTAAAATTCAAAGGGAAAAAAACGTGAAGGCTTTCCATTGTGGTCTTTTGCTTGTTGCATGTTCATCTGTGGGGTGTGGGCTGTGTGTGTGTGTGTTTATTTTCTGTGCAGTCAGGATGACACAGAGACAGATATTCAGTACATACTATACATACAAGCGTTAGGCACAAACAGTTAGGTTAAGCTTGTGTGATCCTAAAGTCCTTTCTTCTTCTTCTCTGTGTGGTGGAAACCACAAAGTTGGTTGTGATTTTGGTCACAGGGTTTTTTGTGCCATTATGATTACACAGCATTGTGTCACGACTTCTTGCTTCCTTTAGGGAAATTAGCAAATGGGTTTTGTCTTCTAAATGAGGGTTGGCCCCATGTTGCCCCATTATGCAATTTTGCACTGTTTTTGAACTGCTCAGTAATATCAAAGTGTCTCAAAAATTAATCCCATACCACTGCCGCAACTTTTAAATGGCCAGATAGTAAAGTATCTTAAGAGAGTGTGGTGCAGCTTATGAATCTAAAATCCACTACAGCTTAAGCCCTATTTATACTCCATCCTGCGATGGAGCATACATTGAGCATTGGATATTTGGCATGAATGCATACTGCTCATGCACCTGTGGAAGGAATCTAAAATCACACAATGTAGAAGATTAGCATTTCCTGAACCAGTCTTTGTCTGTGTAGTCCTGTGGCACGTTCAGGAGGCTACTGTCTGTGTGTGTGTGTGTGTGTGTGTGTGTGTGTGTGTGTGTGTGTGTGTGTGTGTGTGTGTGTGTGTGTGTGTGTGTGTGTGTGTGTGTGTGTGTGTGTGTGTGTGTGTGTGTGTGTGTGTGTGTGTGTGTGTGTGTGTGTGTAACGGAAGGCTAGCAAATAATACCTCTGCTCTTAGCCTCAGAACCAGACAATTCCGCCAGTGCAAAAAACAAACAAACAAACAAACATAGAAATTCAAATTCACACACACACACACACACACACACACACACACACACACACACACACACACAGATTCCAGACTAATATATTTTCTATGCAGAGAAAATATATATCTGGTCACATGCTACTAGAGGCACTTGCAGAACAACCCAATCTCTTGGGGGAAAACACTTTTCAAAATCTGCCAAAATCAATGCAAAGCCTCACCGGGACACTAAGCACACGACAGCCTTTAGGGAACGTGTCATATTATTACATCCTTAAGCTCTCATAAGGGTACTGGAGCGTTCCATACAGTTGGTGACAGGTCTAGAAATTATGATAGTGATAGTCATTTGCTGTTGAGAGAAAATGTGATTTGTGAAACTGCTTGTGTTGTGATGCTATTTAAAATTTTATAGAAAATGCACCCCACTGTGACAATCTATCATAGTAATGAGATAATCATGGGGAATGTATTCAGCTCTCACCAGTAGATTTATTGCCAGTATCAATAATGTAAAAGAAAAAAAGAAAGCACACATATACACATGTGTACATTGGTGCGCACACACACACACACACACACACACACACACACACACACACACACACACACACACACACACACACACACACACACACACACACACACACACACACACACACACACAATCTATATGTCTATGTATTGATCTGTGTGTGTGTGTGTGTGTGTGTGTGTGTGTGTGTGTGTGTGTGTGTGTGTGTGTGTGTGTGTGCGCGCGCGCACGTGCATGTGCGTGCACACAAGTGTGTCTAAAAAGTATACATGTTTAGACAAATTGATTAAGGTAAGTACAGTTCAGTTGCAGGATATATAATCGATATGTTTTAGAACAGTGTTGTCAAGGCCAATTAATTGCTATTGCACTGTGATTTATTTATAAGATTATATTTTTAAATCATCACACCTGCACTATTGGTGATGCCAGATCATTAATCAGCCCAAAAGAGTCCGTCATAAGAGGCGATGTAGTCCTTAATAATAATAAGGGTAATAATAATAATAATAATACCAACAAAACAAATACAGCATACGGAAACTCCATTTTCCACTGTTTACCCCCAAGTCAAAGGTACATAAGAGTTGAGCCAGATGAGGTCAATCATTACTGCTCTATAGGGAAATCTAGCACCACCTTGGGTTATTGCTAATGTAAAAGGCATAGATTTGTAATTCACAGGGCAGGTATCTACAAAACAGAGGCAGGCTTATTGGAATCACACCTCCAGAATGTTCATTCACTAATGTATGTGGTATGTTTATATATCTAATTCTATTTCTATTTTATTTATTGACAGTATTTCGCAAATATTGTTTTTAATGTAACGGTGATTAATTCTCTTGTTGTCATTTTGATACTTATACTATATAATCAGCAATATCAACAAAACTAAAATAAATCGTAACTTGAGCATTAGTGTGTAACATTAGTGAGTATCAGCTCATTTTACTTTTCTCCTTATCATATGAAAGGACACACACACACACACACACACACACACACACACACACACGTGTGCGCGCGCACACACACACACACACACACACACACACACACACACACACACACACACACACACACACCTGTGTGTGGCATGCATGTACAGTTGTACACATACATGGCATGCATGCACACCCGTCTTACACACGCACGCACACACACACACACACACACACACACACACACACACACACACACAGAGTGCAAAGTTCCAGCATAAACCTTTCATCCAGTACAGTAACCCTAACAGATGCAATCACATCTCCCAAGGATGACCATGTACTTACCCTGTGCAAAACGAGCGCAAAGTAAAATAAATCCGAGCCCATACACCAGCCAGGTCTGTAAAGTCATGGATGCAGCACTCAAGTGACAATGGTCAGTGCCAGGGGAGAAAGTCCCTCTGCTCTCATCCAATATTCCAAAAAGACCGAAAGAGAGAGAGAGAGATTGGAGAGTGATAGAAAGTACAGATCCAGACACTGTCTCTGCCTCAGCCTCTGGGAAGCGTGCATACAGACTGAATGGGAACAGCCAGTTTGAGCCTAGTGAGCAAGGGGAGCCAAACAAACCAGTCAGTCAGCAACGCAGCCAGCCACTCACACAGGGAGAAGAGGGGGAGGAAGATATAATGGAGTGTACGTAACTAAACAAATGTAGTCTTCTTCAACTGTCTGCTTAGTGCAGCCAGAGCATGAGAACCTTTTGTCTCATTGTTGTGGCTTTCACTATTGTGCCTTCTGGAGACAGAAAAAGACCCTGAATTATAGAGGTGAACAACAGTGTTGTCCTTTTACAGGCTGGAGCAGACAACACTATCAGGATTAATTCCTGATTTATAATCCATTGCTTCTAATAATAGTGCTGTCCGAATGCGCCTAAGAGCCTCTAGGTGCTAAATGGAAAGGCATGGTCAGGGACCAGGTCTCTCTCTCACACACACACACACACACACACACACACACACACACACACACACACACACACACACACACACACACACACACACACACACACACACACACACACACACACACACACATGCGTGCTTGCACACACGCACACAGGCATGCACACACGTATGCACCTACACACAAGTCCCAGGTTATCTCTGTACGGTGTATCACCCTGCTTGTTCACTGTGGAGAAAATTCTATCTAATCAAGAATGAAAGAGTAAATCCTTTCTTAGAGACTGTAATGCTGAGAGAGATAAGGTAGGCTTCCAGTAAGCTTTCATTCCCTCTCCACCCAGCATATGGTTGGGTTTCATGGATGATGGCCAATGACTGCTGTCATTCATATTTTCAGTGACGGGGACAGATTCTTCCACATAGTGCATTTTAAAATTCAATGGGGAAGAAAAGGTACATCTTGATTTCAGTTGCGCAGTTACAAAACAGAGATTCTAGTCTATACTATAAGTTTTGAGTATCTGTGTCTGTATGTAACTGTGTGTGTGCATTTGTGTTTGGGTGTGCTTTACTGCATATGGACTATCTGGACAGCCCGCAATAAAAGCATGAGGACAGGGATTCACACGTCACGTGACTCCAGTCTGCCTGATGTTCCGTCTTGCATGCTGTAATTGTTGTAAAGCTGAGTTGACCGTTTGAGCATTTATGAAAATAACGGGCGGCCAATTTGCATGCAGCATGGAAAGGGAGGCAGAATCTGTAATGCATCATCTTCAGGTTGAGTCAACACATGTAGTTGCGTTATATGAAACATAGCCGCCATTGTCAAATTCCCAGACCACTTTCCCCATTTCTGCTCTTCATAGCCCTCTTCCATTTACAGTATATTCTGCTGAGCTGCTTGAGCCTTTGAGTGATAAAGCTATGAAAATAGAGAGAGAGAGAGAGAGAGAGAGAGAGAGAGAGAGAGAGAGAGAGAGAGAGAGAGAGAGAGAGAGAGAGAGAGATATGAGAGGGTGGCTGGGAGGAGAGAGAGAGAAGTGTGTGTGGGATTGGGGGGGTGAGGTCCAGCAGTGCCATAGTGATGAAAGCAAGTCTTCCCTGAGCTGCTCCTTACTTATCTATCGTCACACAATGGCCCCTTCAAACTCCCTTTAAGTCGCCCGGGGTGCTGAGTACAGAGTGACAGAAATAGAGAAAGCTATGAGGCTGCCTTTAAATTCTTGATGAAACTGCAATTATGAAAACAGAAGACGAAAGAATTTAACTCAGAGAACAGAAGACGAGAGAATTTAACTCAGAAAACAAAAGACGAGAGAATTTAACTCAGAGGACAAAAGTCGAGAAAATTTAACTCTGAGAACAGAAGATTAGAGAAGTTAACTCAGAAACGGGTGCATCGGGTTCAGTTTGTTCGCTCTCACACTTCACCCGGTGCCTGAATTTCAGGCATGTTATTTATACAGGTGAATTTGTTTTCTAAAATGCTTGCTAAATTGCTAAAATGCCCCTTCTCCAATTGTCAATAACCTATATCGATCTATAGTGTGTCACATTATAAGCTTGTAGATCTGCTATTTTCACCACAGAACCAACCCACAATGAAGTATGAAATAGAGATTACCGTATGTGTTTAACACTGGGGATGTTTCTGCCTTTTATAAACCAAAAAGATGCATCAGGAGAGCTGAGAATGACACAATGCATGAAAGCATGTCATAATGCATGAAATATGTCATCCACATATTCCCCATGTACGTTAAAAGAGTACTGGTAGAGATGGAACTGAAGGTCATTACGTCTTGTGTATTAAACACAGTTCAGTGGCTTTTGAACTGTGTTAACGAGCATAATTCCAACAAAGGTATAATAAATACTCTATACACAACATGGGCAATGCTGCTGAATCAAAACAAAACTACAGTATGCTAATTGCACGCAGAGAAGTTAGGGTGGGTTTTCGTCACTTTGATGTACGATCATATTAACTGGTAGGGTCTCTTTAGTGTCCCCCTAGGGACTGTTTTGGTGCTTTTGTCACATGTGCTGTGATTATCGCCTTAATGTTGGTGCTAGCTGTAGGATTAACTGCTCAAGGCTCTAAGGGAAACTGCCTTTCAGCACCCAGAATGTCAAGTAATTGAAAGTTCGGCTGTATGTGCCTCTGCAGTGTTCCATTAAAGGGACCGCAAAGATCCTCCTTGCAGCGAAGGGGACATCTCTGCCAAAGGCTTGGCTTCACTTGTGAAAATATAAGCACTTTTGAATTTGGCTTAGTGCAGTTTAAATCACAGGCTGGGGGATTGGAATTTATATGAGTGTACAGTATGTAGTACGTGGGTATTTATGTAAAAGTATTCACATGCAACATTTAATAATTCTCTACACGGCCAAAACATGAAAGAGTCATGCTTTGATCAGTACAAACACATTAATACAATTAAATCAACTACACTGTTAGACACCACAAATGCAAAATAGATGCATCTTACAATTACGGATTAATGGTGTATAACATGTTACAGTCAGGGTTTACGTTTATAAGCCATCATAAGCCATGGGGGAAGGAGCCAGGGAATACACTCAGTAATGTTTTCAAGCCTGTCGAAGGCAATGTCCCTTACAGCATCTTATTAGCCCCTGGGAGACAGAGAGGCATGAACCAATCAATGACTGGATATACTGCACATGGCCACTCTGTGTCTCTGCCCAGGAGCCTAGGGGTATGACCCAGGGCCCTGCCATCTGCCATCATTGATGGCACTGCCATGTTCAGCCTATGGGCCCAAAACCAGGGCATGACCTGAGAGATGTATAATGTATATCAGAAGTATATAATGGGTTAGCATATACACGAGAGGAATTTGGTGTGGATTCATGGAGTACTGTAGAAGATTCATTCCCAAGGAATGAATCCACTCTACAAGTTTCTTTTCCACCCCCCCTTTGAGATACAATAACACCAAAATCAGTACGGATTGTCATCCTCTGTGGTACATGAAGGGGCACAGCAAACCAGTATCATTTGAGATGTCTTCTTTAGGTATAAAGTGTTGGCTCAACTAGACTGACTGACAGACAGACTGACAGCCATCCTTAGAGCCCTGCCACTAATGGGGCTAAAAACCACCATCTGAAGCTTTGCCAGTGACCATGCCCGCCTTCAATGCTACTGTGGCTTTTCATACTAATTGGATGGTTGGACTATTTTTAAAAGCTTGTTGAGCTTGAGGCCAGTCTTTTAAGGGTGATTGATAAATAATTAAAATGACATAGTTACAGTGGAAGAATATTTAACTCCCACTTAAAGGCTGAGCATTATGAACCATCAGTTCAACAATCCCTTTATTAAAACATCCCCTATAATCTCTTATAGGCTTAGATCAGCATCTGTGGCACACACTGCAATCTTCTTTCTATCCTTTCTTGACATGCGTTTCTCTAATGACTTTCATTCACTGCTCATTTACTAAAAAGTATCGGGAAGGGGTAATTGAATGTTAAGATTGTTGGTTCGGCCATCAACTCTCAACGAGGTCAACAATCACAATAAGTGCAACCCAGATTCAGTTCAAACACGAAGTTACAATCATTTTTCTCCTATTATTATACCACAAAAGACTGAACGCCCTACCAACAGCCATTAGGGAAGGTGGGTATACGGTATATGATGAATTCCTTTTTTCATAGAAGTGTATATTTGTATTCTTCATCTTTAAAGTTTCCTGATGAATTGAAAAAAGAGGACTCTGATATTAAAGGTAGGGGAAGTGACTTCACTTTTGTCAGATATCACCCCCCCCCCCCTCCTCCAATCAGGATCGAGCAGCAGGTTCACAGGTAGAGTAGCTACTCTTGGGCGCCCCTAGTGCACCAGGCTGGTACTACACGATGAATTTCAAATCACTTCCCCTACCTTTAAGTCGTACTGATTTTTATGGTTTTATTATCATGGTAGCTTTTGTATTCACTTTAGTTTGAAACATACATACTATGAATAAATAATCAATTATCAATCAATCAATCAATTAATTAAACAAACTGACAAAGTTTAGTGTTTCAGTATCACTGAACAGTACACTGCCCTTGCGCTGTGCTAATAGCACCATGTTCCTAATAGTTAGGATGGGGAAATTCAGAGTTTTCCATCAAAAAAATATAATTGGCCAATACTTGATAACAACTAAGGGGACATACAGTACTACTACCACTACTACTACTACTAATAAGGATAATAATAAAAGGGTAATAATAGTAATAATAATAGTAATAATATAATCATCATCATAAATATTATAGTATACCCACAGCTACAGCTTTCAAGTTGCTTATAAAGGGAATTACATTACATGTCAATATGTTACTGATATTTTTGAAACATCAGTTGTTGTACCCTATCACGGCTTTAGCTGTGGCTGCAGCTAGTCTGTATAGTCGAGGTGAATGATTGTGAGTGAAATATGAATCTCATAAATAGTCTGAGGGAAACCAACCATTACTAAGATACTGATGGAACTGCAAGGGAACAAGATGCAGTTGCCTGTATGAAAATAAGTCTATGTTATATTCTCAGACATCTAACCCACAAGTCACCATTTCCATGAATAATAAGAGTTCAAAAGATAAATATCATGTAGAGAGGGAAATGGACCATTGACACATTGGTTTCAGAGTGTTCAGGTAGAGTGAAAATATAACGCTCCAGACTTTACACTGTGTACAGTATTACCTAAATCGCCTGAACGAAAGCTGATCCCCTACAGCAGGTGGCTTTCGATCTGCACCTTTTGCGTGTGAATAAACCCACATCACTCATCACTCCCCAACAGATTTGGCTCTTGGCCAGAGTGGCCACTGTTTTGTAATAGAATATGAATGGCATAAGCTCTGGAGTCTAGGCTGGTTGCCATGGTGTTGACTTATTTACTGCACATCAGTCCATGAGCCCAGTGACTTCAAACAGCACACATTACATGTTTTGGCTGCTGTATTAGTGAGCCATGTTATCACCCAAAGGACACATTTCCACTGGATAGCTGAAAAACGAACACTGACTTATGGGTCTAAATAGAAAGTGTTTAAGTTGGTCAAGTACTTTCCAGTGGAATTTCACACTGTGTTGTAAACAGCAAATCCATAACTTTTTTTAAAGGGTTCTAAATGACATGGTAAATCATTAATCATTAAATCGTGTCATTTTTTGCTTTGGCTCCTCCTACATGTCGAAGTGTCCTTGGGAAAGATACGGAACCCCAAATTGCTCCCGGTGTGCTGGTTGGTACCATGCATGGCTTCTGCCACAATCGGTGTATGACTGTGTGTGAATGGGCGAATGTAAAGTGCCTTGGATAAAGGTGCCATATAAATGCACCATTTACCATTTATGGCAAAAATGGTTACTGTAGTGTATACCTACTGTAAGAACCATGTATGAGACATCACGACAAGATAGGGGCTTTTGATGTTTTGATTAGCTTTGCCCACTGTCAAATTTAGCCCAAATAATGCTTTTTATCTCATAGGCTGCATAGATTAAACACTCATTGTAGTGTGTAAATATATACCTATAGACCTATATTTTATGGTTAGCCATTATTCTGATCTCTTCAACTAAGGGGACGGTTTTTGCATATGTCAATATGTCAGATATTATGATACAATATTCTCTATGGATTTTTAAAGAGGTGCATTGTGTAGGGCATAACACATTAGAAGCATGCTTCATTTTTTTCCCCTTTCATTTTGTTGCCAGAATGACAGTCAGGTGACGATGACTTCCCATCAGTTTAAGCAACAACCATGATATAATCCTACCTGTATGTAAGCATAATGGTTGTCATAGGCAATTGTGTTTCTAAAAAACGATCGGATGGGATTCCTTTCTTTTTTAATTCCTAAAGATGTCATGTTATATTTTGCTTCCTGAAACGTTCTGTTTTTATATATATATATATATATATATATATATATATATATATATATATATATATATATATATATATATATATATATATATATATATATATATATATATATATATATACGTTCTGTTTTTTATATATATATATTGTGTGCAGTATTTATTATGTGCGTACTGTATCTGTTCCAGTAGGCACAGTCACTGCAGGCATAAGCATGCCAGTGAGTGTGCATGGATGGACAGAAAGACAGGCTTTGATAGCCAAAATGTCCCATGTAGTCAGACTAGTCACTTCATAATAAGACAAGCTCTTGCTTTTCTTGGTTGATCTGTGAGTTGTTATTTTACAGTCCCCTCAACACAGAGAAATATGTACACTAAATGATTCTTACCTGAAGGAGAACATTGACTTTCTTATTGATTTCAACTTGATTGATTTTCACCTTTTGTCCTGCAGCTATAGTTCATGGGCGATCCTTTCTGCAGGATGTTCTTGCATTACATATAGGCTAGGGAGAAGGCAATTTGTTACTTTACAACATACATGTTTTAAAGTATTATTGGGTGTGAACCAGATCTTTAAGTTTAATTTATTTAAACATGGCAGCCACCATTATGCTTATCATATTTCATGTATTAAGAAATCATATTTGACTGGACAAAGTAGAAACTTGAATGAAATTAGCTTTTTTCGTTTTTCATATTTGCGGAATAGACATACCGGTATTCCGATTTGAGCTCAATTGACCAGAGAAGCAGAGTGGACAGGGTCTATGGTATATTCTGGAGACACCTTCAGACATTACTTGTTATACACTTCCATGGACACTGTGTGTAGACTGATTCTGTTGTTGATAGTCAAACTCAATAACCTATGAAAACCTGTAACCTAATGCTGTCCGCATGATGACTCCCTCGAGTAATTAAATGTTGGTATGTTTGGGGAAATGGTCAGCAATAGTTCCAAGTGTACAGTAGACCTACTGTATGCATGACTTTAATCATTATCAATGGGGTAAGCATCCGGTGTTGTCTTTAATTTAGGCCTACTTAGAATACAACGTACATGCAGCTCTGCTCAGAACATTAAGATGATGATTTCCAGTGGATCAAAGGGTGATGAAATGCTTCAAGCCAAGCAAAATAACTCACATATCACACTTTTTTTTTTCTGGAAGCTGCATGCATGGTCAGCCTATTTTGATGCATTCATCCAATTTTCTCCAATCTCTTAATAAATACTTACATTAATCAAGCAAGCAAGCAAAAAAAAGCAAGCAAGCAAGCAAGCAATCATCCATAGCCTTTTATGAATTTGATAGGTTATATTTTTGTTGCCCTGCCTTTGTCCTTACATCGATCCCTATGTCTCCATATTGCGTACCAGCAGGGGCGCTGTTTCACCATTCAGAGTACACATAGAGCACCACTCAGTTCACACGTTGGTGTGATTTTTATTTATTTGTGGGTTGTAGAGCATGCAGGCTTCCTAAACGGTAGTTGGCGGTAGAGCACTGCGCCGTTGGATAACCCTGCACCCCCACGAGGAAGTCAAGACACGTGTTTGTGTAAAAACAAAATGTCTGCGCACTGTGTTGTGTTGTCGTGTGTTGAAACTGTGTAGCTGAAACTTTGTTTTTAATTCATTTGTTAAGTCGGGAGCGTCACTTACCCTTTAAAAAGGATATCAAACCGTTGCCAGTGGAACTATGGCTCAGAGGAAGAAGAAACTGACCAAGAAAAGGAAACATAATAATGGCCGTAGAGACGCCGAGGCGGATTCAGATGGAGATTTCGAGCTTGCTGCCGAAATTAAGGACGATGATAATGTAAGCTATGGCATACTTTATAGCTAGTTGTTTATTTAGCAAACGCAACCTCAACAACACGAACCACGCGTTGTTTTTTTCCTTCTTTTTTTTAACGACATGTGACATCATGGTTATAGCTCTGGTCCAGAGCTCCACTGATTCTATAAGTCTCCTTGGAGCTATGGACCAGAGCTAACAGGGTTACGTTTTATTTGGCTACGCTTTTATCTGGTGATAACAGCGGTAATATCCATAGTAAAAAAATGAATTTCCAATAGGATTCCTATAAAGCATCCTATAGGATTTCCCAAAAATCCTATAGGAATCAATCAGGGTGACAGACGGACAGTCCCAAGTGACTTCGTTCCCGGACGTGTAGTCCCAGGTGGTTCAGACGATCGGTCCCACCCGATTATATTTCACGTATTATCATATACGATCGCTCCCACCCGATTATATTTCACGTATTATCCTATATATACACTGTCCCCTGATTATATATACACTGTCCCCTGATTATATTTCAAAGCATAAATGGTTTCCGTTAACAACATTGCTAACTTGTACCGCAGAGCTAACGAAAACTCCGGACCATTTCTATAACTCATGGCATAAGTGGCATAAACAATATGCCACTAATTATATGTCAAATACACACGTACGTAACAAAAAACTAACATAAAAAAGATAACTAGCTCCGTTATATGTCGGTGGGCTCCATAGTCTGGCTAGTGGGAGTGTGCCGACCGGGGACCGTCCCGCGTTGGGACTGTCAGTCTGGGAATCTGAACCATATAAGAAAATCCTAAATCCTTAAAGCATTCCTATAAGATCTCACAAAATCCTATAGGATTCTTATAGGAATCCCATTGGATTCCTATTGGAAATCCAAAACGTTTTGTTCCAAAATTATAGGACTTTTCTATTGGAATCCTATATGATTTTTTGACTAGGGATATTACACCAGCTGTTATAACAGCTGGGCTGGCTGACATGTTGCTGTTAACTTGTCCTGTTGATTGTTGAACAAGATATGAACTGTGTGTGTGTGTGTGTATCCATTGACTGATTGGTTGATTTCTTTAACTTTTAGATTTACACTACAATTCAAAAAACAAAAACAACAAACCTTACACTCGTTTACAATGCCAGCCAACTTGTTCATTTCATCAAGACAATTCTAGACATCAAAATATTGAGTTCTATAAAGTCAGAAGCAGCAGATCATATTGGAGATAAAGGGGAAAAGAGAAATATACACGGCGAGGGAAAAGGGGTGTTCAACTTCAAGAACCACTGGATTACACTAGAGACTATACAACAACAGCTTAAGAAACTACTGCTACTTCCCCATGAAATATTTCTTAATTTGTTCCCTCTATTTAGCCTGTCTCTGTCATTTCCCCCTATTTCTCACCCGCTGGTTTACACACCTGTGATGTGACGAACAGTGTTGGGCAGTAACTAATTTTAGATTACATATTACTGTAATATTATTACTTTTGCTCCAAAAAGTAAAGTAACGAGATTACTCTGCAAAATGGGTAATAAGTAACGCATTACTTTGCAAGTAACGCCAAGTTACTTTTTTAAAATGAGCTTGTTGTTGCATGCAAAAATAGAACAGATTTACAAGCTATCGACAGGTACTGTAACAACAGAGATGTGCAGTAGATTGTTGATCCAGTCCACACACTGTATCCTGCGCACAGTTATGTACACTACAAATCGCTTGCTGCTTTATTTTGTATTTTATTTTTAAATACAAGACCTCAACTGTCTTTGAAAATAATTGTGAAAAAGTAAAAGGTCAAAGAGACAGATTTTGTTGGCTTTGTTTTCAGGTGCAGTTTGTGGGATTGGAGACTATTATTATTCCAATAAATTGGATTCAGTTCTAAAAAGAACTTTCAATGGCGGTGTTGAGAACTTGGGAAAGTAATAACGTAATATGTAATATATTACTCTTCAATTCCAGCAATAAGTAAAGTAATGATATTACTTTGTCTAAGTAATATTGACCAACACTGGTGACGAATGAAACAGAATCCGGGTGTAATACTATTTTTTTTTCTTCTTTTTTTTTAGCTTGGAAAGAAGTTGCCTCGATTCCCTACTGCTGACTGTGTGTCCGATGTGGAACCTGACACCAGAGAGATGGTCAGGGCCCAGAACAAGAAGAAAAAGAAGTCGGGAGGATTTCAGTCCATGGGTAATATGACCTGAGCACAACGTACATGCACTGCAGAGGCATCGTGGCTTTAGAATAGAATACCAATACTGATAGAATCAGTTTTTAAGTGTGCTACTATGCCCACTTGAAAGTAAATATAGAAAGTGTTGGATTTCATTAGAGTTAGTACAGAATTTTATCACCGTCAATGCAGTGGTTTTCCATATGTCGTGACCACAACATATGGACTTTGAAATGTATGAGGCTTTATGTTCCATGGATAAATATTGTGAAAATAAATGATCTCCAAGAACCTGGACCCTATTGGCACAACAAAAAGTCCTATGGCAGGATATTGCTGTTTATGATGACAACTCCTGTAGTTCATTTAATTTGGTTTTAATACCTTTTAAAACCTTAAATTGCTTACATGAGTTACTCTCTCTTTACTATCTTAATTGTGGAGCATATAGACGGTATTGAACAAACTTGTATTATTTCAGGTCTCAGTTACCCCGTCTTTAAAGGAGTCATGAGGAAGGGTTACAAAGTGCCAACCCCAATCCAGCGGAAGGTTGGTCAAAGCTTTGTCAGCTTATGATGCTTTGATTTCCCCGCATTGTACACTTTGGTGGCTACACATGCAGCAATATTTCATTCCACATTATTTTCTCTGCCCTCTATAGACCATCCCAGTGATATTGGATGGTAAGGATTTAGTAGCCATGGCACGAACTGGTAGTGGTAAGACGGCTTCCTTCCTGATACCCATGTTTGAGAAGCTGAAAGCTCCCCAAGCTCAAACAGGAGCCCGGGCCCTTATCCTGTCCCCCACCAGAGAGCTGGCCTTGCAGACCATGAAGTTCACCAAAGAGGTGAGTAACTATGTCATGGTCTTCTAGCTTTGTTATAGCTTAGTGCTTTCTCTTAATGAGCACTTCTGACATTATTTTTACTGCCACTTCCAAATTGATTAACATTTATTTTGACTTTGCAGTTGGGAAAATTCACAGGCCTCAAGACTGCTCTGATCCTTGGTGGAGATAGGTAGGTTGCATCTTAAAGTCTGACTTTGTTGAAGTCTGAAAACATTCCTTTGTTCCACCATTAATGGTTTAAAATGCATTTTCAAACTCTTGTTTTATTTGTTTAGCATGGATGATCAGTTTGCTGCTCTACATGAAAACCCAGACATGTAAGTAGCGCTGAAGCAGGGATATTTTGTGCAATTTTGTGCAGTCAATATAGGCTCCTCAGCCCTATGTGTATGTAATTTGTTAATCATTCTGCAGAATCATCGGTACCCCCGGTCGTCTCATGCATGTTATCAAGGATATGAACTTGAAACTACAAAGTGTGGAGTATGTGGTATTTGATGAAGCTGACAGGTAAGATATTAGTTCTATTACGGTATATGCCGATGTGTAATACTAGTAATAACTAAGATTTATATAGCTCTTTTCAAAGAACTCAGATCAATTTAACGAGGAGGAAGTTGTTTGTTTGTTTGTTTATTTCTTCATTTATTTTTGCCTAAACATTAAACTAAGGGGTGGGGACTGGGGAGTAAGCTGGGGAATACTACTCTTTTGAAGAATGGGAGGGTGGGAGTCTTTGCTTTGTTTTCTCAAAAGTCTTCATCATCTAATTGAAAACCTTTTCATATTAGACTGTTTGAGATGGGTTTTGCTGAACAGCTTACGGAGATCATCCGTAGACTTCCAGAAACGAGGCAAACAATGTTGTTCTCTGCCACTTTGCCCAAACTCATCGTGGAGTTTGCTAGAGCAGGTATGACTTTCATTGTGTTCTGGTGTTTGGTTCATACAGCAGAGTAACTCTTGAGTGTCTAATGGTTATGGCACAGGCATTTTTTCAAATTGTAGCACAAAATGTCCTTGTGTGCTACAATTAAATGCGTTGCATTGGAAGACAAGGGGATAGTCAAATTGTTTTTGTTCCTAGGGCTGACAGAACCAGTGCTGGTTCGCTTGGATGTGGACACTAAACTAAGTGAGCACCTTAAGGTAAATGGAGTGGCAAGCTAAACATTATAATATAGACTATTGAAAGCAATTTGTCTTATTTTCTTAAATTGCAAACCAGTCATTCTAAGAAATGATTGATGTAATGAGACATAAGTGTGAAACAGTGGCAGATGGAAGACCATGCTTGCTACCATTGTGGTTTCTTCACTGCATGATGATAACTGGTCGTTAAGTTACCGGTAGTATCTCATTCATTTCTGTAGGCTGTTGTTGTTGTGTTGTTGTGTGTGTGTGAAGCACATCCAAACTCACCGCTCCCTCGTGTCTTCATTTCTCATCTCTCTACAGCTGTCATTCTTCAGTCTGCGTATAGATGACAAACCAGCGTTACTCTTGCATCTTTTGAAAAATGTGGTGAAACCCCAGGAGCAGACCGTGGTGTTTGTTGCCACCAAACACCATGTAGAGTACCTCAAAGAGGTGAGACAGTGGTTGCTCTGGATGACAAGAGTTTGATTTGTGTTTGTGTTGATGACTAGTTACAAAATACAGTGCTACAAGATGTTTACCAAGTTCAGTAATGAGATAACCAGGCCGACTGCTTTGCCCTGGAAGTAAGGCTACTTTATTTTTTGATTAATCAAGTAATTCAGAAGTGTGTTCAATCATTGCAAAACAATTGACTTTATTACCAATTATATTTAACTTGGGGTCGTGCAAAGACTGCCTATTTACCAGTTCTGTTTTGGATAATCTATAATTAACCACCGCATGGCCTGGCTTTGTCCTGATGTTTATGCTTCACCAATACAGAGTACACAGAGTCGTGTTAGCTTTGTTTTTATAGTTGATTAAATTGTAGGTTAGTTTGATTAACCATTGTAGTCCTACCCTGAAGTGTCTCATACCACATTTTCGAGAACTGTGTTATGGATACTTGAAGTGTTCAATCAACTCTGCCCTCCTTTGGGCAATACATCTGCCAAGTGTGAGGTTGATAGAAATATGCAAAGTACGGACATATACAGCGATTCCTTGAATTTGTAGATCGAACATGATTTTTGGGTGGCTTACTGCTCTTTGCCTTTAAGCTACTTTTTGTGTTTATGTGCAGCTGCTGTCGTCAGAAGGTGTGGAGTGTGCCTATATCTACAGTGCCCTGGACCAGACTGCCAGAAAGATCAACATAGGAAAATTTGTCCACCGGAAGGCTATGGTTCTTATTGTGACAGATGTTGCAGCTCGTGGTATAGATATCCCCCTGCTGGACAATGTCATCAATTACAACTTCCCTTCCAAGCCCAAACTGTTCCTGCACAGAGTCGGTGGGTGAGCCGAACACAATGCAGTCATTAGTTTTTGCATGTGATTTTAACTTGATATTTGCAAACTAGGTTTGATGACCAACTTATGTTTATTGAGAACTAAAAGTAACAGTAAGCAATATATACACATGCCAGCTGTCATGTTGTTTCACAACTTTTCTTTTTCATAGCATTTTGGGCCAATTCTAAGCTCTTAGAATGTATAACTCTGAAGCACACATTTGTTGAAACATCCCTAATGCAACTTTTAAATCCTGATTACTTCTAGATGGTCATCACTTCTATATGGTCATCCTTTGTCGATCCTTTACACTCTACAGGTCGTGTGGCGCGTGCAGGACGCAGTGGCATAGCCTACAGTCTTGTGTGTCCGGATGAAGTGCCATTTGTTTTTGACCTTCACCTCTTCCTTGGCAGACCCATACAACTGGCCACACCAGAACACACAAATGGTAAGGCAGCCTACAAAAGGTCTACCTCTGTAAAACGTATAGTTGTTGTTATTTTATTGGGAACATAGAAAGTAGGTCTGCGTGATCTGGACAAACTCATCAATGACAAGTGTTGGAGGGGAAGTCATTAAAACTTTATCCAGCAAAAACATCACATTATGATATTCCAAAATCCCTGATATCTAGTCTCACATCACAGACGTCTCACATCAATATAATAAGGATATACTGTACTATTGCCCAGCTTTATTAAAATGTTTGTTATTATGACCATCCACCGCTCCAACCAGCACAATCCTCTGTCCGTTTGTTCAGCTTCAGATGGTGTGTTTGGGCGAGTCCCCCAAAGGGTCCTGGATGATGAAGGGTCTCATCTGATCATTGCCCACGAGAACTCCCTTGACCTGAAGAACACCCTGCAGGTCTCAGACAATGCCTACAAGCAGTATCTCAAGTCCCGACCAAATCCCTCGTCTGAGTCCATCAAACGGGTCAAAAGCATGGACCTATCCACTATAGCTGTTCATCCGCTTTTAGGTAAGGATGAGTATATCACTTTGTTGGAAGTTCATGGTGAAAATATATGATGTGGTAATAATAATAATAATACTTGGATTAGAGTTTTTCTGCATTTTGTCATGAGTGTTTGTTTTGGATCCTTTAAAACAGCTTTATTGCTTGCTTTCAGGGTCAGGGTTGGACAAAGTGGAACTTGAGCACCTCCAAATGGTGGATTCCATCAAAACCTACAAGGCCAAAACAGTGAGTTTTGTTACCATCTATTAGTTCCATCCTGTGGAATGTGTTGTAGGCTGACTTTAGGGCTGCAACTATTCAATTATTCAATCAATCAATCATATGAGAAATGTTTCATGCATGAAATCAATTAACCTGCATTATTTTATAGTTAAATCACATTAACCATTGCACCCCTACCGTGGAAGGGGTTTGTAGGCTGACTCTAACCAAGGACGTGTTTGCTTGCGTTCTGTAGACCATCTTTGAAATCAACTCTAGCAGCAAGACCAGTAAGGCCGGTGAGGTCATGAGAGCCAAGCGGACAAAAGACATGCGGCTGGTGGACAAGTTTAGCAGGAAAAGAGCGAGCCAGGCTGCAGAAAGCGAGCTCCACCAGGTCCCTATCCCTAGCACCTCGACTTGTGAGCCTTGTGAGCACCCTGGTGAGGAGAACAGCGAGGAGGAGGAGGAGTCTCTACAGGTAAGAACCTCTTGCTATTGGTCATTTAAACTGTCAGATCACCTAGCTTTCTTCTTGAGCTTCTAATTGCATTTTGGCTGCAGGGAGTCTTCTCAGAGGTGGTTGGTGGAAAAAGGAGAAAACCAGATGACTTTGTTGAAGAGGAAAGGCCAGGAAGCAAGAAGAAACGACAGAGGGGCAAAGATGAAGAGTACTACATCCCTTACCAGCCCAAGGACTTCAACTCAGAGAGAGGGTAAAGTAGTTATCCTTAGGTCACTGAGATCATTGTGCCTATAGTTATTTTTTTGTCTGATGCATATTTTTGGTTGTTTGGTTTATTCCATTAGCTTACGTTTGGGAGGAGAATGTACTGCGTTTGAACAGCAAGCCTCCTCGGCTGTTCTGGACATGATGGGAGATGAGGGTGACCGACTAAACCAGCACAAACACATGATGAAATGGTACAGTCATATGTGTACAGTACACTCAAAATCACTCCTCAGCTTTAAGCCTAACATACTCAATATTAACATTTTCACATATGTTATTTTTGTCACTCATTGCAGGGATCGCAAGAAGAAGCGATTTGTCACAAATACAGGAAAAGAAAATAGCCAGAAGAAGACAAAAACAGAGAGTGGACAGGTGGTTTCAAACAGCAAAAAGAACTTGTATCCTTTGTGACATTAAACATTGACATTGTATATTTCCATGCTTGTTAATCAGCAATGCTGTTTTTGATATCGCTTTAGTACTGATATGATGTTGCACAGACAATGTTGTTATGACTTTAATGCTGTGTCAGTTATGAGGAGTGGAAGAAGAAGTACAAGGTGGATGACGGAGACTCTGATACAGAGACCAGAGGGAGCCAACCTGGGAGAGGTAGGAGAGCATCTTCAGTTTAAACCATGTCAATAGGTTTAAGAATATGACTTTCATATGAATGCAATGGTGACCCTGCTGCAATTCTTATCAGCTTAGCCATCTTATGGAATTGATGCTTCAATATGGCCACATGTACACAGACAGCATTACACTCACAAAAAGCACCATGTTTGAACCAGTTACTGTTAACGACGACCAACTGCTAATTTCTTATCGGCCATTAATCGATCATCAATTAATTATTATCATCCCTAAGCCATGGATTATACTGATCAGATACACAACCTGTTAATGAGCCCTTCTCAAAACCCTTTGATGCATCCTGTCACTGTAGAAAATACAAGTATCCGGCTCGAAGGACTAGTAACTGTCCAATACCAGTCCAAATAGTTTATCAAATGTTTCAGAGGGCAAGGACTGTATACTTGGTAGTAGAGTAGTATTCACCACAGGGAATTGGTAAGAATTCACAATGAGACAAGGATGAGGTGTTGGACGTATCTACAGTCTTTGTTATAAGAAAGCACGTTGGTCTATCCACGCCATAGATCCACGCCAAGGCACTGGGGCTCCTTGTGTGTGCTTATTTTCCGTTTCGTGTCTACGCCTATACTATGCTGTGCTGTGTGATTTGCCATGTCCCTGGCCTAGGGGACTAATCTCCAAGTCATTGTAGTGTGAAGGGGTAGGGCTTTGACGTCGTGGTCGGACCACCTCCTGATGGGCTTCATTGCTTTGATGCATCCTGTCACTGTAGAAAATACAAGTATCCGGCTCGAAGGACTAGTAACTGTCCAATGCCAGTCCAAATAGTTTATCAACTATGCTCGACCAAAGCTTGACCAGGAAAGCCTGACCTGCATGTCAGGCTTTCCTGGTCAAGCTTTCCTCTTCTAACATGCTATTGGACAAGGACGGATTGGGGATGGACTTGGTGAAGGGCTAATTGTATCCAATGAACACTGAATGAATTGATGCACTCACATTGCGTACATCATATCGACTGTCCGATCCATATCGATTAATTTCCACATGCCTATTTTACACCCAAAGATTATGTCTTTTTATGTTGTTTTCGCTGCAACTCATGTTTATGAATTGTCTGCCAGGTCGCGGTCGAGGCCGCCGAGGTCCCCAGGCAGGTCCTGCAGGAGCACAGAAGGAGGGCAAACAGAGAGTTCGGTCTGAGTTAAGGAGCAAGGCACAGATCCTGAAGCAGCGCAAGAAACAACAAAGGAATCAGTTCTTACAAAGCGGCGGTCTCAAGAATCTCCGGGGCAAAGGTAAACAGAGGCTGCAAGAAGTGAAGAAGTCGGGCTTTGGACGTGGAGGCTTCAAGAAGGGTAAACTGAAGAAGAAATTTTAGGGTGTTGGAAGAGAAAAATGAGATGGAGAAATCCGTTATCAATGATGGCATGATGAAAGACTTGCTGGGAGGTTGAGACTGAGAGATTAACAGTTTCCTCTTTCAACAACACATTGAAATTCACAATTAATATTCCCTGTTGTGCGTTTTCATGTCATTGTGGATGTAAAGAATGTTATTTAACATTCTTAAAGCGCTCAAAGGACATAGAAAAGTTTTTGATTTGAGCAACACAATGAATATAAAGGTTATGTTACTTCAGCCCCCAATAATATTTACTGGGCTTAAACAGCTGAGGATTTACCTGTATATAAGAGCATGGAAATGGAGCATTGTTTTATTATGGGAAATAAAGTGATTCAACTATTTTTGTGTCGAGAGTAATGAATGCCAATTCCATGGTGGAGTAGTAAAAGAAGTTTACAATGTTGAGGTTGGTTTGGTGCAATTGTTGGTTTGTCAGACTGCCTTTGTTACAAATTTGATGTACGCTCTTTTAATTTGCCCTCATTAATTTGTTCGGAAACTATTACCAGGTTGGACAGTTGGAATAAACCGGGCCCTAATATCGGGAAGTATATCTTATGCAAGGAATCCAGGAGAGGCATTTTGATTGTATGATCAGTGATTCAAGAGTTATAGGAAAAACATGTAACGCCCGGAAACTCTGGTCTCCCGTGTGAAAGTCCAACATCTTAACCACTAGGATACTAGACTTTGAGGCCATCACGACAGAGGCTGTAGCCACCTGCTGCACTCACCTCCCTTTTAACCTTCCACAGGAAAACCCGATTCGGTCGCGGCATCACTGTAACGCCTGGGATTCGAACTCGGGTCTCCTGCGTGAAAGACCAACATCTTAACCACTAGACCAAAGGGACATCCCTTTGGTCTGGGGGCAGATACTAGTCTTTGAAGGCCATCACGACAGAGGCAGGGTAGATTGCTTTTTTTTTTGCCTATAGTGACTTGCCCAAAAAGCTATGAGAATACACACACACACAATACAGCCAAGTTCCCAATGCAATCACACCCACACCAGCAATATACAGTAAACATATACTATATAACTTTAAACTACTGCAAGAGTTTGGCCCAAGTCAACCATAACTAAAATGTATAGGCAATCTACAGTATATCTGTAACAGTTAATGAAATAACTAATACACATCCCTTCTATACAAATAAAAGGCATTAAAGGTGTGTTGTGGTGGTAGTCATGGGCTCATTGATCGTGGCCACCAAATACAAACATCTTTGTCCCAATGATGGTGGTAGAGTGACATTCCGAAGCAGGAGGTGGTGTGCCTCCGGTGTTCATTAGAGACCAGACCATTGCGGCAGTGTCCAGCTTGTGGATGTCATTTGTGTATCCAGTCAGCTTGTTGAAAACTCCAAATATATACATTGTCTTTCCCAAGACGCATGCCGAGTGGCCACGCCTTGCCTGTGGAGCAGTCCCAGAAACCTTTGGCTGGAACCATCTGTGGGTGTCAACATCAAAAGCATAAAGTACAGTACATTGTCTGCGTAGACCCCCAGATGTAGATGACATTGTCTATGAGCACGGCGGTGTGGCCGGTGTGCTTGGAGGGCCATCATAACATTCCTGGGGCCGGGAAACGGCACTAAGAATTATTAAAATTTGCTTCGTAAAATAATAACTAATTATTTTACGAAGCAACTACTACCTCAATGGCTCTTCTTCAGTGCCACTTTTCTCCCCAGCCAATGCACGAATGTGACAGCCAGGGATGAGACTGCAGGGCTTTGGACCATAAACCTCTTTTATTTCCAGTGATAACAAACGGTTTGTCATGCCTCCGAAACTTGTCTTGTAGAACTAGGAAGTTCAGATGTAGCATTATTGTCCCACCTATTCATGGGTCTCATCTGTAGAACTCCGGCCATGTTTAGGACCTCACAGGTGAGTCAATGTCTGATTAGCCTAATCTTGACATTGAATCACCTGTGAGGTCCTAAACATGGCTGGTGGAGGACTACAGATGAGAACCATGTATAGTCTGCAAATTAGTGCTAAAAATATAACTATTAAAGGGAAAATAGCCTATTTATATTGTTCAAGGGCACTGCTATAGGTCATTTTGGTAGCCTGAATCAGTACAATCAGTATCTTATGAGAGAATGAATATTGTGAATTATGAATATCATAAACTGCAATTTGGTATCTTTTAGTGATAGACCGATTATCGGCCGCGGCCGATTATCGAATTCGATATTCATGATTTAATTAATAATCGGTATCGGTGCTCAAAATAAATAATTGAAAAAAGAGCAGCCGCTTATTTGTATTTATTATAAATGTTCAAAAATTGGACATCGACCACTTTCATTGAAGATCCGGTAGATTGTGGGGGTAAGGAGATGTATCGCTGTGTGTCTCTGACCCTCTCACCTCATGTATTTATAGATTTATCCAAATTATCCAAAATGTATTTTCTCTTTTTCTTTTATGTCTGAAGCTCTGTGCCTGTACTTGAATTAAAAAATATGTATTTGATGGAGGAGAAACTGAAACACTTTTGCTGCTTCCGCACTTTTATTCTATTGAAGTAAATAATAATTGTATCGGCTGATATCGGCTATCGGCCTTTTTGATGTTCCACTAATCGGTGATCGGAAACATCGGCCAAAAGTCTGATCGGTTGATCTCTAGTATCTTTCTTGTGGTCAATTTGAAATGTTTAGCAGCAGTTCCTTGATCTCCGTCAGAATGGTTATGATACAAAACAGCCACTTTCACTTTGGTCAGTGAATAAGTGCAAGTGGCCCAGTAAGTAGCCACCTGGATATGTTTAAAATGCTAGCTGTTTGATGATATATGTACTTACTTGCTATCGAGATTATTATGTTATGGCCAACTTGACCTCTGGGCCAAGATTTTTCCACATGAAGCAACAAATCTTCATGTGGAAAAATAATGACAGATGAGTAGCCTTCCTTACACTGACACAATGGGTGAGCCGGGGTCTGGCAACAACTGTCAGTTATGCACTTTGGACACAGTGGGGCAGTATTGGGCTTAATCCTAGCCTTAGACCGATTGCAAATCAATATTTTCATGGCATTCTCTACAGTGTACCCAGAATTGGTTCTTAGTCGGTTCTTGGTCACTCAGCTTCCTTCCTTACTTCCTTTATACTTTTACACTCAAAATGGTGTCTCTTTCAACCTGCTCCACAGGTGGTACCTAAGCCAGGGTGATCCCAGACCCCCAAGCTCTGGACCTGCTGGACCTTAGAGCCTGCCATAAATCCATGTTCACTGCACTACATCCTGAATGCTATGTCCAGTACTAAACATCGAGGGCTGAGGGGAAAAAATGGCGGCCAGGAAAACGGTCCTTTGGTACTGGGAGGAAAGTGCTGGCCAGCTAGTCAAAAAATATATGGATGGACAGGATGGATATGACTGGAGATGCTGCTGGAGGGCTCATCATGAACTAAAGAATGCCAGAGGCTCTATCTCTAGCCACAGGTTCCAAAGTTTGAGCTTGACATCAAGGTAGGAAAGAAACACTGATCTTTAGTGCTGCTGCTTGTTATGTTGTGTATACAATATTTCATTCTTTCTTTGGTAAATAGTTGCTGCATTCAAATGTGTCTGTAACCATCAAAATGCCATGCCTTTGAAAACGTTTTTTTTTTATTTGTTTAGTCCAGCCTGTGAGAAGTAACAAGGAAGGAGAGGGAAAAATATTAAAGGGGCCTCACCATGAATTTAAAAATCTATCATAAAAATGTTATATTGGTTATACATTCTGTAGCCTAAACCAGTCAAATAATTCTTATTTTAATTCATATTTTGTCACTATGCTATTTGGTTGCAGGCAGTACCAGAAATGTAAATGTCTCAACATAATATGCATGATCTGCCTGCTGATCATGCAGATCTGAGAGGCTTGTAGATGGCATGCATACCAATGGCTTGCCTTAAAAGGTGAGGCAGGGGGAAGGACTACTAAAATAGGTATTTTAGTGACATCACTAAATAGGAGAATGTGAGAGTGCCCATTCCTGCTCCGCTGTTCAGAAACTCATAAAATCACAGATATCTCAATATAGGTATGACTGTAAGTAAAAGAAAAAATGGGGGTCTAAAAATACACTAGGGATGGTAAAAACGCCAAATATCTTGGAAAATGGTGGAGCCCATTTAACCTGTGGAATGGTACATGAACCCTCACCACTAATGTGTCTGATAGATCTACCTACTGAATCCACCGGACAGTGGTGGTCCACAGGTTGTTCTTCATCAGGATAGTGGTCCCTGGGTCAAAATCAGGTGAACACTCCTGTCCTAGCTTGGTGATTATACCTTTTCAGATTTCAGGCTAGAGTTATTTTATTTACATTACATAAAAGTCTAAAAAGCTGTGTCCAAATAACGGTACTTCTATAGACCGTGTCTGTATGTTATGAAAACATGTTAGACCAGTAGTAAAGGCCAGATATGGTAATGAACTGGTTGCTCTGGAAGTTGATAGGAACAGCAGGCCGGAGCAGAGTGAAGGAGGGTACACTGTCTGTGATAGCAGTTAATCCTCATGCAGAGATACTGAGCTATAACCTGGCTTCACTTGGTCTCCCTCCCTCTGTCCAACCATCCCTCCCTCGCTGTGTCTATCTGATGGCCCCTCTTTCAGGGCCAGTGCTCTTCAATGCTACAGCAGCTCTCCAGTCATCAGAAACGGCAGGTTTATCTTTATTTAGGTTTCCCAGGACTGACACAGCATCCACTTGAGATAGGCTAAAGAGCTCAAGCCTTGGTGTGCTGCCTCTCATAACAGCAGGATATGTAGCTATAGTTACATGTTTGGGACTGTTTGTCTGCCTGCCTGCCTGCGTGTGTGCGTGCGCATTACTGTGTGTGTGGAGTAGATGGTCACAATGGCATGTTGAATCTCACATTTTTGGAAGATATTATTGGACCACATTATTTGTTGATTGTCCATACAGCCTCGTAGAAACTTCACTTGTAACATGCAACCTGTTTTTTTTCCTCCCTGTCTTTAAAGAAAATGTGTTTATTCACATTTATGTCCACTCACTGTCTGCTCACTTTTTTTGAAATCCACTGCCCAATCTGCAGACTTGATTCTCTTCTGTTCAATGTTCCCAGGCCTGATAAGACTACTGCCCTTTCTCATGGGCTATCTTTTACAAGCCAAAAGGGTACTTGAGGAATGACAGGGCCAACATGACTGACATTAGCTGCTCTTGCCTTAGCACTTTCAGTCTTCTATGTACAAAACTGCTGACAGCTCACTGCCGGATACTGGACATGTACAGTATTTAATAGTGATTAGTGCATGCCTGCGGGCATACACACTATTGTGTGTATGCACTAATGGCTGAGATGAAAAGTACACTTTTTAGCGTGTCTGACAAGTTGACAAACAGAAATAGAAGATTGGTTACCATACTTTTGAATAGGATATGTACATTTGGTTGCTGTGCAGCAAGTAAGTATATTTTGGGTGCTGGGTGGCACACTGTTCAGATGTTTCTTTAACTATGTTATGGAACCTCTGCCTTTCTGTCACTGGTGACATTTGAGGTTGTAGCTAAAACCAAGCACAAAACTAACCACATCCACTCGTGGTGGAGTGCCATCGTTAAGGCAACTGCACCCAAAAGGTTATATAGGCCTTAGGTTTTCATGATGCACATGCTGTGCCACTGCATCCTGTTTCCAGGAGTCCTTTCTGCATCAGGCATCTTCTCTTTGAAGACCCAGGCTCTGGACCTCTTGAGGTCTCTGGCAAAATCAAGATCTTTTTCTCTGTGTAATCCTGGGGGATTATACAGTCAATTAGTTTGAATGTAATTTGAATATCTCATCTAGCTGCTGTGTGTTCTCTGTTACATAAATATTGGGTTTGCATCTTGCTGTGCTCTGCCTTCTACTTCGATTTTAAGCCAGAAAGATACTCTTAATGAGCTGATTTGGATAAGCACATCTATAATCATATATACTTGAGAGCGTTAAAAGCTGCATCATCTATCTACAGTTGTCTAACTGTAAATCTGCACACACCTTCTCTGACAGGAAGGAGGCAGCATGTCAGAGGGAGTGTTACTTACATAGCATACCGCAAGAAAACTTGACAGAAAGTGATTTACACTACTATTCAAAGGATGTTTTTATATTGTTATTTTACCAGCTGGATAAATGGTAAATACTGCATTTATATAGTGCTTTCAGTTTCCATCCAAAGTGGTTTAAATAGATTGTGAAATACTATCACCCATTCGTACACCAATGGCAGAGGAAATCCTGCAAGCACTAACCTGCACATTGGGAGCAATTAGGGAATCTTTTTCAAGGAGATTTCAACACTGAGCCTGGGATCGAACTAGGAATCATCCGACCGCTCCACGCGGCCACTACCCCTGAGCCACTACCACCCAAATAAACCCCTTGAGATGCATCATCTCCTTTTTGAGGGCGTCCTCAGGCACAACAGAACACATAAGACATGTCAACAAACTCACTCACTTGGACGTGAATGTGGCTGTGACTGTGGTGACAACTGTGTGTCACTGATACACATATTCAATGCCACCTTTGATAAAGGTCTGAACTGTACAAAGAAGTGATTTGGAGGCGGAGAGGATGATGGGACTCATGTGTGCATGTTTAAGGAGAGGGAAGCATGTTGGCACAGAGCCACAGCTCATTGGAGTAGGACTCAGAGCAGGTTATTTTTGGGGAGGTTCAGAGGCCCCGGGACCCAATGAGAAAGCCCTTATAAAGAGGGTCCGTTCTGGGTGGGTGGAAAGTGGGTTATCAGGCTCACTGTCACTCCTCGACGGGGCCAACTCGTTTGCATCTAGTCAACACCTTCCACTCCTCTCAGGACAGGCAGAGATCCGACACTGGCTTCCTGAACCGACCCTTGCTTTCCTGAGCAGACTCAAGAAATCACCTTGTAATCACTGCCATGTGATTGATAAACCTACTCATGACTTAATTCATTTCTTTTTAATTATAAAGGAAATTGATAATTCATGATCTTCTCAAACCACTCCTGTCTCAACTGACTCTATTGTTATTTGCACAAGCAGAGCTAGTACAAGTACTGCGATCGGGGCACTTGCCCTCTGCTCGTGCACAAGTAGATCATGGCCTACTTGTGTGCAATGCACAAGTTGCCACTCTAGAATGCAGTTATTGTTTTTTCTGTCCTGAATGTCTGATGACGAGAATACCTGCATTCTGTGTGTATTGCTTTGGTCAATAAACAATTCAACCTCAAGATTATTAGAAATTACATGTACTTTTAGGAATGAGCAGGAAGATTACTAGTAGGTAGGCGGGTTTCTGAACTGCCGTTTTTAAAAGTAAACCATGCAATGGGAAGTGATGCTTCTTTGAAGCAAGGATATAGCTATTTCAAACAGTCAGATTGATTCATTGGAACTAATAGTTGTATTGATGATGTAATTCTTAATCTTAACCAGCTTACCTGACTCTTGTATCTGTCTCTTCTCCAGGATAAAGACAGAAGCTGAAGAAGCATTCTGGAACAGTAATGTATGTAAACTGAGGAAAATTGCAAAGGATTTGAAATGTTATAGTAACAACCAAGATGAAGATAACGACCAAGATGGTTTCCACCAGGTAATGTTGGCTGGCTGTCTGGCTGTATGTCGGCTTTTATTCTCTGTTTTTTATTTTTGTGAAATGTCATTTGAATTATATGATGATGATTATAATCATCATACTGTGTATGCTCTGATCTCTCAGGTTGTTCTCCATCACAGCCCTCCCTCTCTCTGCAGAGTCTGCACACATGAGGAAGTCTTGGCATGAAGTCCACCAACCAACAGAACGGGACTTCAATGTCCATGTGCTGTGAGTGTTCAGTTGTGTGTGTGTGTGTGTGTGTGTGTGTGTGTGTGTGTGTGTGTGTGTGTGTGTGTGTGTGTGTGTGTGTGTGTGCGTGCGTGCGTGCGTGTGCATGAGTCATGTGTCTTTGGTTTTACTCCTTTTTTTCTTTTTTTGCCCTTTTCACACACACACACACACACACACACACACACACACACACACACACACACACACACACACACACACACACACACACACACACACACACACACACACACACACACACCTATCCTCCTATCCACTTTTTCTAGTAGTTGACTCTCTGTCTGTTGGTGAGCAGAGTGACAGACTAGTCTCTTTGTTTCTCTCTCTGTGTTTGTTGTTGAACAGGGTTACACACTTGTCAACAGGAGACCCAGCTGAGGACATGCCCTGGTGGATGCTGCTCACAACATAGAGAGAAACATGTATGACTTAGCTGACAGCCAGGTAAGAACATAGAATTGAACATGTGTCAGTCAGCTGACCGCTAAAAGGACATAGGTTCGTAGAACATGTATCAGTCCGCTGACAGCAGGGTAACAACATAGAACACGTATAAGTGAATTTCAACCAGTTTTAAGGAACAGTATCTTAACAGCTTGTTGTCTCGACTGTCTGATTGTATGTGATGTTGTGATGTGTGAACTAATACAGGATGGATACAAACAGCTGGTGAAGGACAAGCTCTTTGAGCTGAGGACAGAGAGGATGGGGTAAGATTTTCACTTGGTTCATTGTTTGGTTGATTGATTGAGTGAAGGAAAATCAGGAAATCTATTCGTCCTTTGTTTTTATTTTGTTTTATGTTCATATAATATTCATGATTTGTCTGTTACGTTTTTAGGGAACTAACCAGCTGCCTGGTACGAGGGAGGAGCAGCCTGATGCTGTTGGTAAGACAGAGGACCATGAACCTCATGTAAGTTCCCGCTTCAGTTGTTTGAGGGCAAAAGAATCCAACTCTGCCTCGTTCTCACAGCTTACTGTCACTGACACAAACGGCATGTATAGAATACACAAGAGCAGTGCTCCCGCAGCTTAAACGACGTTTCACTTTTGGCCAAAACAAAAAAGATTACACCTGACATCATTGTTGTAGAAAACCAGCTAAGCTACACGTTCCATTGCACCCAAGGAGGACTCTACCAGTGCAGCGTGACTGGCCTATCTGACTGTCTGTCTGTGTCTAAAAAGTGCAAACTAACTAAAGTGCCAGTTCCGGACAATTCCTTGGTTTTCTGAGGCTTTTTACACACTTTCTAAATAAATGTTCGATCCATGTCTGATCGCTGCTCCAGTTCATTTTCAAAGGGGCCTCATTCACACATAAGAAGCAAACATCCGTCTGCTTCTGTCTCTTTGTGTCCACCTCAATGCTTTCCCAATGGAAGTCCCATGGTTTGACCAACACTTGTGTTTGACTGCCACCCTACCCCCCATTTGTGGAGGAGGCGGGTTGTTTCGAATGAGGCCTGAGCAGCCTTAACTAATCACCTAGTAATCACTGCCAAGCTATTGATTATAGACCTGTTTTCAACGGTAGATCGACAACAGTAGGCCCTTTAAATATAGCCATCTGTACTTCATCTTATGGCAAACTACAATACAGATTACAAAACGGATTTATAAACATATTCATCTTACAAAAGAAAAAACAATGAGATTCAACTACAATAACATGCCCAAAGTAAGGACGTCAAGTTGGCATTGATTAAACATTATTCCTGTTTGCATACAATTCGTCCAAATATCTTTTATAAAACAGACATTTTGTTTGCTTTTATTTGAGACATTTTGAAGTCTCATTACCACATCGTCTCTTTCTTCTCCTCTCTTCACCCTTCTCTTCCCTTTCATTTTCAAAGGAATGTTTTCCCAGACTCTCTTTTCACCTCCACAAGCTCTGTGTCTCTCTGTGGTGAAGCACTTCATTTGTCTTCTCTGGGATCAGAGAAACACTGGAAATCAAAATAATCACTAGCCAACAATGACTGAATGAAGCAGGAGAAGCTAAAAGACAAGAGCAGGTTAACAAGACGTCAAGACGTTGTTAGAATACAGATGTTCTAGAAAGGTGGTGTAGGGGAACTAGTGAGTTTTTCCCCACATGAGGTCTATAGCCCTTATGTTCTGGCATGTGCGAGGTGAACATTTGGTGAAAATACTATAGCAAATCTACAAGTTTGCTGTAGAGAGGGAAAACAGGGAACCATTGAAGTGTAGATCCCTGGGAACCTGGCCAATAGCATTCTGGGCATGCATGTCACAATGGGTAAACATTCAGCACAAATATGCAAACATGTCAAAAATAGGTGATCCCTGTGCCAAAAAGATTTATTTCTTATTTGTATGAATGGTTCGATGTAAATTCAAACCATGATCATGTTTGAAGACAGTGGCAGATTGATTTGGAATGTGATATTAACCACTATGGTGCATTGTATAATTAGTTCTCACAATGTTGATAAAAAAAATATTTGTTTCATATTTGAGACGAAAGAAAAATAATTAAAATTTCTTTTTACAAGATTTATTAGAAGCTTAGATATGCCTTCATGAATTAATTGCATACTTTCTGCCATGGCAGCATTATTTTTCATTCATGTCACTCCTTTGTCCCACATCCACACTTCTCTGATTGATTTAGCATCATATATCCAGAAGACTTTACATGTCACTGGAGCTTTAAAGACCGGATTTACCCTGAATCTATCACTGTCAAGTGAATTCTCATAACGCACTTCAACCCCAGTAAAGGGCACTTTGCTGACATAATTTCAATATTTCCAATGTACTGTATAGGAGTTATTATGAATATGATACGGTAAATCATGTTATGAGATGTTTGAGCAACACCCACTAGTTATTGCCTCTATAATTGTTTACAAAGAGCTGCTGCATCATGCAGAATGTTCTTTATACAAACAGAACTGAACCTCCTGCACCTCAAGAATTAATTGCATCACATAGTTTACTTGTTAAATTCTTGCACTAAATCATTTCATAGTGGTGGAATAATGGCTATAAGTGCATTTAAAAAGTAGAAATGTACACCCATCAGAATCCAATAGTTGCCTGTGGAGTGATCATCGGGCATTTGCAAGCACAGTTCATCTATTTACCAGCGGATGGTGCTACAGTCTTTGTGCCTGCTGTGCTCACACAGAGAAAGTTGAAACTAGTGACCTGACCTTGTCTGCCTAACACCCACATCCATCAGATCTGGAGTGGGTCCGACATAGTTATAAGATTAAGAAAACCTACCTGAGAGGTATTGTTTGTAAAAGCTCAATTAACGAGGAAATCATGTCGGATATTTAACAATGCCACGGCATCTCTAAAAAGCGCTCATGCTTTTCATTAGCATTGTGTACGACGGGTGAGGTTGTTGTTTGTTCAAATTCTGCTCTTTGAAATCCAATATGTAACCACCTGGAAATCTTAACAGGTTATATACTTCACATCTGGTGGTAGTGAGTAATATGCATGTGGAAGAGCGAACGACCTAAAGCTATCGAGGCTGGGATAAGAGGGAGGAGGAGGAGGGGTTATAGCCGTTTCCATAAGGAAACCTCGGTGCCGTGATAGCTCGCTCCAGCCTCATTTTCCCATCTCTCTTTCTGTCTGGCTTTCCCCTTTCTCCCTCTCGCCAGACCCTGGATGGCACGCAAGGCCCTCACCACCACCGCAGCGTGGCGCCAAGAGGGAGCAGAGGTCGTGTGTGTGTGTGCGTGCATGCATGTGTATGCATGTATATGTTTATATGTTTTTCGTTTCTCGTTAGGGATTGGTATGCTAGAATGCTGTTGTCCCCAGTAGTATAGTAGTGTATAGTGTTGCGTGCGTGCGACGTGTGTGCACATAACCTGTTGCGTGTGCGTGTGCTGGCCTGGTTGGAAGGCCAAGACCCCGGATATGCTGGAAGTGTATAGTGGACAGGGGCCAGACAGGATTTGACCTCGTGGAGGAGGCCCGACTGGCCCTAGAGGACAAGTGACCATCAGTCAACACCTCAGGGTCCGCCTACAGCCCACCGCTGGAAAAAACCACAGCGGGATTATAGGCCCACGGCCAGGCTAGGCCAACATGTTGGGAAATATTAGTGCTTTTCTTTTCATTCATCTTCTCAGTAAAATGACCACATCGAATTAAGATCAAGCGCTCCGGTTCAACAACATTTGGACTGCTTCGTGAGGCATATGCTTACTGACAGGAGAAAAATAAACAGATGATACTGCTATTCGCATTATTTATTGATTGTGTTCCAAAAGGCTGCACAAAGCTTGACTCTTTTCCAGGTTAAATAGCATGGATTTCTAAATATTTGTCTGGTAGAGTTGATGAATTTGCTGGTATTTAACAACAACAACTTTGTGTTCAATCAACTTTACCACGTCAACTTTACTTTTCTTTTTTTAATTACGTTAATCAAGACCAGTGGATTGCAATTAGTGGACATGGTTATTTATTAGTGTTTTGAACCCCACGGTAATTCAGCAAGGACGCTTTCATGACTCCCATCTCATGGTCACAGGAGATCAAAGCTCTGGCTTGGTCTCTCTGGTCTAGGCTGTCCAGGGTCCAGCCAGGACTTCTGGACAAATGACCAATAGGTCAGGAACTCAGTTCCGCTGAGGCTGGAGGCCAAGGGCCTGAAATTGACATTAGACTGATACCACTGTGTTGCAATTATAGTAGAACATCGGTGCATGCCAAAGGAAAAACAAAAGCCTTTTGATGTTTCCTTGTTAACTTTTGAGTTGACGATGGAGGTGATGATGATAAGAGAAAAGTTACATTGAGCATCCCATGCATCTGATAATGACATTTAATTCTGTAATGATTGTTGTTGCTAATGATTATTTGTTGGTCACTTTTTGCTAAATTGAAACTTACTTTATTTAAAATGCCATCAATGCTGTAGTTTGCTTTCTGATGTGACACTGGCCAATAATCAGCAAACATCTGGCAGAAAAGGAAAGTTTACTTTAGGTTTGCCACCAAACTTTATTTTTTACTTATTATTATTAGGTATTTTTTGAAATAGTTGATGGCCTATACTGTACAAAACATGCACACATTGCACAGTCAGTGGTGTTCTTGGGCTTGTAAAGAAATCTATCTAGTGATTTAAATACTGATCATTTTATTTCTCCATTTGACTATACATCTTCATTCAGCGGTGACTGGGAGTTTATAGACACATGATCACTGCATTGGTTTGTCTGTGTCTGGGGAGAAAAAGTGCTAAAGGTGCTAATTAACAGAGCTGTCAGTGGTTCCTTGAAGTGAAGAGAAGCTGCCGATAAGTGGAGTGGCTGGTAGAGGGAAATCGGCTTGCAGGGCCTCTAAGCCATCTGGACCTTGTTCTCCTAGACGGCAGTGGGACTGTGGCACAAAATACGGCATGAGAAAAAATGAAATATATCAAGTCCATAGAAATGTATAGAATAAAGGCTGGCTTTACTTGGCACACCATGAAAAGCGATCAAGGTATGAATTGATGTTTACAGTATGGGGCTCATTGTACAGGTGTGCCGACACTGTAAAAATAATGCCATGAAACTCCAAGCTTATTAGATAAAGCTATGACAACATTGAGCACTGCCTTAATGTTGTAGCATTGTTTCTATTATACTGGTATTATATTTTATATTTCTTAAGAAGAAATTTGGCATGTAATACTCATTCATTCTCTGGCACATTTCCACCACATTGTGGCAGAATGTAGAATGTATGTCTGTGCAATATATTAAGTGTTGGAATTAGAATTCTCTGAAGCCCCCACAAATATTCTAGTCATGGACAGAGTAGGCTAGCTTATATATTATGTATAGGCCCACTGTAGCCTAGCCTATACAGTGTAATACATGGGGGGTCATCTCATTGAGAAGGATTGCGGTTGTTGTCTAAATACCACATAATGGCAAATCAATAAGCAATTATGTAATGAACGTGTCCGTCGACGGTATAAAAGACCAGTTTAGTTCCCCTCCATCAGAGTGGCCGGTTTAGCGGCGTAACTGTGGCGTTGTTAATGTGTTATCTTGTGACACTGGAGGGCCAGCCTTGTCTCGTACAGGTAATCAACCATCATTCTTTCATGAGGCTGTGAGTGTTCAGGGAGAGACTCTGTATCTCCCCTGCTGCTTCTGCCAGCAATACATCCTGCTACACGTTGGCTAACATGACAACTGCACTCCCTCCACGCTCGTTGCGCCTGAGCACGCTACTCCGTCTCTTGACATGATGGGTCAAGTCAGAACCCTGGCAGTTATAATATGGTATGTGAACATGCTTCATTGAAGCCGGAATACAGGGTCCAAATCCTCACTGCTAATGTGAACACTGGCGGAGAGTGTGCACGTGCATGCATTTGAGCCAAGTGATCCCATTTGTACACTCCTCTGAATTAAAGATTTTAGAGATTTTAACAGATTTCAAGGGCTATTGAAATACACTTTGTGTAGTAAGCATTGTGAAATCACTAGCTGTAATTATGCAGACTAACTAAAGAGAGGAAAAGGTTGTGTAGTTTTAAGGATGTTTTGTTACAGTGCAAAATCAATCTATGTTTTCTTTTATTCTGGTAAAACAAACATATTTTGAAATGTACTGTATATACTAAATCGATTATGCAATTCATATCTCAGACAAGTCATCAATTGTAAACTGGTATAATACTTAATATACACAGAGCGGATTTTGAAGATGAGACAAAAGTTGTTTCTAAATTTAAAGTTTAAATTAAAAACATTTCAAAAGCATTCCACCTATTACATATTTGTGATGCAACTCAAATGGACTGCAAAACAAATGTATATGAACATTTTAATGGCAAAAAATATATATTATTATGGTAACACTTTAAGCCCCCCAAAAAAGAAACAGTGCAGCAAACAACCTTTATGGCAGGATAACCTTCGGTTTAACTAGATAATTACATATTGGCATTTACAGGTGGTGAAGGAAATTTGTCTCATTTTATAAAATGCACCAGCCTATAACAATTAATATTACAAAAGCTGACAAACAAAATAAAGCTTTTTACTTTTTGTGGAATCAGTAGTTGGATGCTAGTAACCTGAATGGCAAAAAGGTGAAATAACAAGAGCTGTGTGTTTGCTAAATTAGCATTCATTATTAATTAATTTGTGTGCAACGAAAACTAAGATTGGCATATACAGTAGGTCTGTTTATGCAATTATATTTGATATATACAATATAGACATCAATTTAAACACCACCAGGGTTAAATTAACACCCACGACTTCCCTGCATGTTAGATGCCTCCTCCTGTAGGCATGTGGTCATTGGTGTGCGTGCAGCATGTATTGTCAATGTGGGTATTAAAAGGTTGAAATGATATCCAGAGCCTTAAGACATCAAACACCAGAGGCCAGCTGAGTTATGGCACATCGATCGACTTCAAGAACAAAGGCAGCAATGTTAAAGAAACGGGTATGGAAAACGGTGGAGGAAAGAGATAGATGAAGGCGACAGAAGACAAGCCGCCCTCGGCCTATAGCAAGAGGGTCTGCACTGAATTCTGGGCTATAGCCCATAAGGGCTCTGCAGGCTATGGGGGGTTTGTGTCAGTCAAGGTCCGGGGGAAAAAAGTGGCTCCCTGGAGGAAAAAGAGAGCGGAGAGAAAAAGAGAGGGAGAGGGAGATGCCGAGGGATGTGTGGTGGGGCACCGCGGCTCCAGATGAGGGGTGACATTAACCAGGTATGCCTCCTTGTCCAGCTGTTAATACATCCTCCTCCTCTCCAGCCCTCCTCATTCTTTTTCAGGCTGCAGAATCCCGAAAGCCCGTCATCGTCCACATGAGTTGTGCTGTGTGCGTCATGAAGATGACAAACACTTTTTTTCTTTTTGTAAGCGTTTTAAAATGTTCTGTTTCGTTGGAAATGTTTGGAGCCAGATGGGCCACTTTTTGCACTCTATGGGGGTACATTAAGACTTAAGGATTTTACTGCATGTACTGCACTTACTTCCCAATATGTCTTTAGACAATTCCCCTACGGTGATCCCAACCATCACCACCCACCCACACTGCACATACTATGCATAGTCCAGGTTTATAGTGAGCAGGTGCTGCTGCCGTGTGTGTGCAGAGCTTGTGAGTTTCTTCTTGTCCGTCTCCTTATGTATTTTTTTTTTTCTTTTTCTTTAGGCTATTACAGTTCTTCTGGGCAACATGTCTAGATGGTGATGAACTACCAGACCCTCCCTGGTTATCTAGACTTCCTTTAGAGTTTCACTGAGAGCCAGATGTACCAATCTATCTTCATCTTTCCTCTCTTTGAGTCTAGATTGAAGTTGGAGGCCACTTTACTTTTCATTACGCCATCAAAAGTTAAGGGGACTTGTTGTTATGAAGAAATCATTGTTTCAGGCAGATGTGTTGAGTTTGTTCTCACCATAATCTTTCTCCACTGACTGCATGAGAAAAACACACACGCACGTGTGCACACACACACACACACACACACACACACACACACATGCACGTGAGCACACTGTGTGAAGCCGTCAACACAATAGAATAATAGAAACTTGAATTGGTCAGATTATGACACACAAAGTGTGACCCATGGTAGCACTTTCTACATGTCCACATAAAGTATGAATTTCCTGGAGCCATAGACCTACTAATGCTAATGCACTTGAAATGTACTTGAATAAAAACAAGCTTTCACATCAAAGAGGTCCTGAGTGTGGTGTGAGTGGAGATGGGAGTCCTTGCACCGGTGTAAGTGTCAAGCAGTCTTTTTAAAAGGTCCACACTTCAGATTATAAACTATTCAAGACCCTCCAGATTTGTATTTGTATCTAGATATGTTGTAGATTGGGTGTGCGACTGTGCGGGCATGCGTGTGTGTGTGTGTGTGTGTGTGCATGCTTGTGTGCGTGCGTACGTGCTATATAGGACATCAATGACCATTTTACATCCAATGTTATTTTGAACAAAATCCACAAAAATGTCAGAAATTATGGTCAAAAATATACAGTACAGTATATCCTTTGTGAATTAAAAATAATTAATTGATTAGAAAACAGTGCACATCCAAAACCTTGGAACCTCTATGGTAAATTAGGACGATAATTAAGTAACCTTCGAAAAGACAGACACAAACTTACAAGTTTACACATAATCAGCATCAAATTTGCACAGCATCAGTCAAGCTAACTACGGCAAGGAACACACGTCTTCCTTTGCTTTGAACACTTGCCTAATGCCTGCCTATTTTACTTCTAACAAGGTGCAGAAAATAGCCAACCTACAAGACCACAAGTCAGTGGTGGTATGCCGTGTATTGAGCTTGTAGTTTTGCAAGTTTGGGCGTTTTACACCTTCTAAGAAGGGAGCAAGTATGTACATGAAATATTGCTGACCTTTAATTAAAGGCTGCGAGTAAACCGTCCAAACCGCTGGCGTGAGCTGTGTCATCTTAGTTATACCATGTGTTTCTGCTTCCATTTCTAATGATTGCTCATTTGGAGAGATATGCCACCACAGAATTCTCCGTACGGCAACAAATCTATCAGACAGCACGCCTCTCAAAGGCTTACATTATATGATGCATGAATGATGATGCAAACCAGCAAAAAATATCTCACTTTCCTGATTTACAAAGCCTTTGGAAATACATATGGAGTCTATTGATCTTTTTCTTGTACTACAGTAGCTACTGCTATATTTTGTCCTTTGAAAAATATATTGGCAGGCAAAGCTCGTTATAACCAAGAATAGGCCTATGGTGAAATATAAATGATACTGTAGCAAAAGCAATAGCAATTATAGTAAATTATGGTAGATTTGCTTTCTGGATGAACCCCTTTTTCCCTTAACTATTAGGTACTTATAATCCCCCGAGTACCACTCTCACCTTCTATGAAGAATACAAGTCCTTTACTAGTATTGTGCAGATACCAAAGCCTAGTGTGATGGTGGAAAAAGTACCCAAATATTTTACTTAAGTAAAAGTATCAATACTGCAATGTACTGTAGACATAATCTATTACAAGTAAAAGTCTGGAATTCTAAATGCACTTGAGTAAAAGTACAAAGGTGCATCAAAGTGCACTTAACATACCAAAAGTATAAAGTCTACAAATACAAATAAAGCTCATAACAGGTTGACTATTTTCAAATGGCCAAAATGTATATGGGATGTGGTTAATGTATTTTTTTATATATATAATTGTCCCGGGGAAACCATTACCCAGTATAGTATAGGGTATAGACTCTAGAAATACTCGGCCAGTTGTCTCCCCTGCACACTGCTGTTGGATATTTCCTTGATTAGGAATGGGCCAAGTGGTAGGCAGGAGGGGGGTGTTCCTTTTTTCAGTAATTGTCACTGAGTTGGTGCTGATTTATACTTGTATAACTGTAACACATTATTGAGAATGTTTAGGTTTCCTTTAAGCTATATATTATTCATGGCAGTATTTATTATTGATGTATTTGAGATGCTATTTGCTAATTGAGTCAAGTGGTAGGATCCAGTTATATTTAAAGGAGGCTACAGGGCCAGGCTAGTGAGTGTGATATGGGCAAAGATGCAGGTAATATCCCAGAGGGAGAGCTACAGAGCATTGTGTGATCCAGGTATAGCCTAAGCGTGTTCTTATCCAGTTGGCTTTTGTTCATTAGTGTTGCTGTAGTATTTATTGTCATTTTATGTTCAGTATTTTTTGTTATGGAAATAATATATGTACTTACGAAAACTGTCTGGATTTTAGTGGAGGAAAATAAAAACCCCAAAATAAACACATGTCTGACCTTTCCTCGAGCCTTTGCCATTCAGCAAACTTCAGTGATGATCATCTTCAAACTAACTCATGTTTGAGTAAATGTAGCTTAATGAAAGTAAAATATTTGTATCTGAGATGAAATGGAGTAGCTAGAAGTAAAATTATTGCATATGGGAAATACTCAAGTAAAATAGAAATAAATCGTATGGTACCTGAGAAAATGTATATACCAACTCTTGTAGTTGGTTCATGACAATATTTTAGTAGCGAGTAAGGTTTATTTTTTCTGTGATTATTGCTGTTACTGTAATTTGTTATTGCTGTTACTATAACTTACTATTTCAATAACGGGTGCTAGAAGTGATATTTTGTTAAAGTATACATTCCATAGTACCATAATCAGTGTAGTGTTCACTAACTGGGGTCTCTCCAGTACAATTTCAGGTTCCGGATAAATGTAAAGTGCAATAATGGTCTGAAATACCATTTCGCACACATGAAAATTGTGTATAGGAAACCAATACATGAGCAGACAAAATAGAAGTGAAGGACAAGAAGCTCTTTGTGGGTTTCTCTTTCCTGATTGTATGGAAACTGTAACCCTCCTGAAAATGTTTTTTCTATTTACTAAAGAGCTGTATAGAGACGAAGGCCCAAACTGAACAAAATCTCTATCAGAATATAGAACATTAACCTTTTTAAAATGCATACTGTATACTACTAATAATTGCGTAGAGGACCTTTAGATTACACATGTTGGTAACCTAGCGGCTAGGCCATAGCCTATAAAAGCCTGCAATGTTGAGTAATCTGTAGTTCCATGAGTTTTATGAATTTATGCATGCAAAACATGAGCATGAATGCTCATGTTTTCCACATGATGAATTGGGTTTTGTTTTCTCTGAACCATTTTAACATTGCACATTACAATGAGGCGTGCAACTGGAGGTTTGCATTACCCTATCAGGGTAGGTTCAGATAACTGTAATGAATGACTGTGTATTGCACTGTACATGTGTAGCCTAACATGGCATGCAGTCCTCAAGAAGAAGCACATGGCTGCAACACATAGGCCTATATACATTAATTTATGTGCCGTCGTATGACGGCGTCGCTCGTCCAGATCAATCGCAGATCTACAAGCTCACAACGCCTCACAAATCATTGAAGTCTTGATCTTTTTGATCTGTGATTTTGGCGCACGATTAGTGTCAGTACGATGAAGTACAGCGCTTGTGTTCAGTGTGGCTGCATTGTAGCCCACTAATTGATAGTAAACAGGTCTCATAGCTGGCTATTTTATTGCTTTTTCCATGCCTTGTTAATCGAGACAAGAAACGCATTGGGTATTTCCTCCATAATTTAACTGAGGCTTTCTTGGGCAGGGTTTCATGAACATGCCTTTGTTATGGGTTACCGGTCTGGCCTGAACGGCTGTGTCAATACCAGGGACAGAAATCAGATGGCTGCCAGCCATACCAGGTCTTGTCTCGCGTGACGCGTCCAACAATGGACAGGGTGTTAATGGTGTACTAGACATTATTGGTCACAGTACCTAGGATACTCTGATTATATTATTTATTATTTCTATATTATTTTGTGGGTATATGGGGTTCAGTAGCCTGGGATCCAAGGTTCGCTCTTTTCACTGGATCGATCTGTTTTTCTCACTCGACTAAGTGAGGCAAAATCGCCCGAATGGAGCAAATCTATTGCACTATTACAGTATTCTGCTGCTATGAGCTAAATGATGCCTAATTTGCACAAGATACTTTTTGCAATATTCAGCACAATAGCCAGCCTATTTCTGAGCAGGTATCACTATTCTGTTATCTGACCTTTGACCCTTTGTTTCTGTATTATGACTATTTTGTAATTGTTGGATCCTTTGTGGAAAATTCTTTAAATTTGTGGTGTGACATAACCTTGACACTTTTACACTAAAAAATGACAACGTGGCATGATACAGATCAATGATTTATAATTAATACATTATATAGATTAATAATGCGTGGACAATGTCATTTTTTTGTTATGGATATGGATGAGTACACACCATGCTTGCCTGGCAAATACATGGCCATTGCATTTGAACACTTTGTGGACAAACTGACACCTTGACATGTACCTAAAATTGGTGGTAGTATTCTATATTAAGTTAAAATTGAAATAAGATCATGGCAATTCATTTTATTTAATGTGATAAAAAAATGCAATTAATGTGCACATTGACTCATCCCACTGAGCATTTTCTCACTGGAAAAAAATAGGTAGTTTTACAGAGACATATAGCTGTGCATTTCCCTGAAACCAGAGCCATAAAGTATAGCTGGAGGAATCTACAAGCATTGGGGGGATTGTACATCACCTATTTTGATAATTTTTCCCCAGGTTATTTTTTAGTTAATCAAGCTGTGATTAATCTTTTTTTTTGTTTTTGTTTTTTTTTTTTTTTTTTTTTTATGTTCAACAGCCCTAATTATGTAAAGTGTGGATATTCAATATGAGCTTCTACAGTATGTGAGCTCCATTATGGCCAACGTCCTCCACTAGGTGGTGTTTAGTCAGTGTGCAGCAGCATAACCCTCATGGAAGGAATCAAGCTTCCAGATTACAGCATAAACCCTTTGTGCAGTGGTGAGTCTGGCATAGTGAATGGAGGGGAGTTTCGGGAGCGAATTCTTGTCCAAACATTCTGCACGCGGATTTGTATTCATTGCACCCCTGCTGCTATTGATATCATTACGCGGGGCGCTCATGCTGGGAGGTGGGGGGCTGGGACGGTTCGATGGGGAGGTCACGGAGCCGCAGGCTCTAATGAGAAGTGACACTGGCTCCAGGTCGGCCAAGCATCCACCGGATTTCAATGGGAGCCGCACTTTCCCAGTCAGCGCATTAGATCAAAGATCATTACCTGCTAATCAAAACAAATGAACGTAAGGGGCTTCCCTTCTTTCCTTCCCTTTCACTAAACTTTTCTAGGCTGAGCTGGGATTTTGGAGGAGCTAGCAAGGGAGATGAAGGAGGAGGCAGCAGTTAGCTTGTGGATCAGATGGACGTCCATGGCCCCATGAGAATGGGAGCCCCCCTGACCTCATCTCTTCCCAGACCCATTCACACACCCATGCACCCACCCAGCCTGGCCTTTGCCTGTGGCCTTTGTTGCCGGTACCACTGGGAAAAAACTATCTGTGACCTAAGGTTCTTACGCACAAGGGTTGTTTAGTTTTTTACAGAATGATAGATTTGCCCCAAAATATCACATCTTCACATTGTTTACTCTGTATGAGACACATCAGTACTTGGAGTTGGCTAGTATTATCTTTGTATTGTTTATTCTGGGAGGCACACATCAGTACTTGGATGTGTGACCATACCTGTCATTGACTTGGAGTTGCAATGAACATTGGTATGAGTTCATGAGACTGTACAGGTGCACAGGTTCAGGGATCATGTCCTAGCCTGGTGCACATTGAAGTATTGCAAGGCAGGGAACGTGCACCAATCATATCCAAGATTCAAATCCATGCAAGAAGCACTGGTGTATGCACGGTCCAACACACTCACATGACGTTTATTATCCTTCCACTATATTCGCATGTACGAGGGCAGGATGTCACTGCAGCCAGAATAATTTTTGCCCTGGTGTGTGTGAGAAGGCCATATAGTTTTATAGTTGTCTATATTGAAATTGCTTGAGCATCTCTATTCTCAAGGGAACATCAGCTAAAATAGCAAATGTACAGGCTAAACTTGTAGAACAGCTACTGTATTGTCAGTGAAGAGAATTGGTGATGGGGGGAAATAAGAGCAGACCAAGTACAACATCAATCCTTTATAGAGAGACCAAGGTGATTAGTCAGTAAGTCATGTTTGTGGAGGAAGGGAGATTTGTTTTGCCTTTGTTTCCTATAATCCCCTCAAGGATGGTGGAGGTGATGCCTCGTTAGGTCACATATCCATCCTGATTGTGGCCCAACAAGGACCTGCACACACACACACACACACACACACACACACACACACACACACACACACACACACACACACACACACACACACACACACACACACACACACACACACACACACCACAGCAAAACATTGAGCTAAGGGTCTTCACACACCAGGGGTTTTGAATTGCATTACCAGTCTGCATCAGAATAGTCAGTAAGTTGATGTTTTTCCACTTCTTGCAGCCTCTTTCCAAATAGAAAGAGATAGCGGGGGGGCAAAAAAGGCATAATACTGTAAGTTACTGTATGTCTGTGTACTACTGGCAGCGTGAATAAGAAATGTGTCTCTGGATTAGAGTCTGCTAAATGCCTGAACTGATTGATTACTTCCAGGGACAAGATTAGTTATAGACAGACTCCTGTAGAGACCCATGCTGTGAAAACTCCTTGGGTATGATATAGAACAGGGGTTTTCAACCAGTGTTTACACTCGCAAGAGTTGAAATATTCACCATCTGAATTAGTTTACACAATTAGAGAATGTAGATGAAGGTAATTTTGGTCTGTAGGTTTCCAAAATCCAGGATGGAATTGTGGACAAAAGCAAAATAAATCTTTAGTTTTGGGTCTGTGGGGCTAAAATGTCCTCAAATTCAGAATAAATAGTGGGCCCTGGTATCAAAAAGGTTGAAAACCAATAATTTTGCTGTGTCAGTGTCCCGAACTGCTCAGTCAGTGTCCCGAACTGCTCCCGACATTTTGAGACACTGACATTACATGGTGCATGACTGAGTCAATGTAAATGTTTGGACCAGACTAAAGGGTGATTATAATAACATAATAGGCCAAAAGGTCCTCACGCTGTAGTAGTGATTCTGAAGATTGTATGGTACATTTTTATGCACATGTTTTTCTTTTTCTGATCACTCATTGCAGTTTAACACACAGCGCGGAGGCAGAGGCAAAGGGATTTGGAGGGCCGAGGGATGCGGGGAGGCAATAATGTGTCACCTTAGCACAGAGGAATGGGCCTTGAAATGTCGAGCCCCCCTGACCAACAAGGGAGAGACGAGAGAGAGAGAGAGAGTGTGTGTGTGTGTGTGTGTGTCTGCGTGTGTGTCTGCGTGTGCGTGTGTGTGTGTGCGCGTGTGTGCTTCTGTGTGTGTGTGTGCGTGCGTGCGTGCCTGCAGAGAGAGGAGGGTATTTTGCTGCTGTACTGAAGGGTCCATGGCCCATTAATCGTTTGTTTGAGTTTCCGCCCTGGCGAGCATGTCATGTCTCCATTAGAGAGGGTTTGTTTCTTCTTCCTGCAGCAGGGGGCTCTCACACATCTCACTTGGCCATGCACTGCTGTCTGGTGCCAGGCAGACTGTCCTGTGTGTGCGTGCACATGCCCTTGTGTGTGCCAGAGTGTGTATGTGGGTGGGTGTGTGTGTACTTGCATGTATGCGTGCAAGTGCACATAATGTTTACGTAAAAGTAATCGAGAGGAAATTTATAGGGGTGTGTGTATGTGCACATGTGTTTTTGTAAAAGTAATTGAGATGGAATTTCAAGGATCTATACATGCATGTGTATGTGTGTTGTGTGTGTCTGGCATGCACACAGTAAACAAAATACCAGGAGAAAGGTTGTTGCTAGTGATAGAGGTGGTGGAATGAGAGATCTTTCCATGTTTCATACCCCTGGTCAACATCAAGCATAATCTCTTTGGAAGGGTATAATATCTAATCTAATTTTGTTTTACTGCAAGCTACTGCCATTTTATGATCGTGTTTACTTTTCTGGATATTTTGTCTAAAGCACATTCAATGGGATTGTAGTTGAAATGTGCTACAGATACCATTTTCCTCGCCACTTTATTATAATTATTTTCATTACTTCAGACTTGGCATGAGCAACAGCGAGGACTCTATAGGGAGTGTGGTACCCACAGCTGAGCAGTTCGGATACAACCATCCATAACCGACAATCCAACCAATTCGGCCATAAAAGCAACACATGCAGGTAGACAGACGAGACAAATATGGGTTCGTGGTAGGACTGCAACTGATTTTCATAATCAATTCATCGGCCGATTATTTAACTGATTCATTGATTAATCGGATTATGACTCCATTTCCACCATTTTCATTTTTTTTCTGAGGTCAAGGTCCTAAACTCCTAAAAGAAAAAACAACTTTATGATGTCATCAAGTTGTGTTTCACCATGTTAATGATTTTTTTTTTCAGACATGCATATCTTGGAGAAACAGAATGGGGGAACTTCTTTATGATATCCACACAACATCTCTAAGGTTTATTAATTAATGGCAGTAAAATGTTGAATGTTGTTACACTACACTGGAAAAACTATGGGAACACGGGTAAAAACTTCAGTAATTAGTGGACGAACTGATTAATCGATTACTGAAATAGTTAATTGAATAATCGATTTGATTACGATTCATCAATTACTCGTTGCATCCCTAGCCCAAAGGCACATAGGCAGACAGGCAGGCAGTTAGACTGACTGACTGACTGACTGACATCTCCATACTTCATATGGGCTCAACAGGGACTCAGACAGTCGGGTACAATGGGTACTTGACCATGCCCACACAACACTATTAGGACTCAGATTTATTGGCTGTATTGGCAGTGCAGTGCTTTATAGCTACAGCGGCCGCACAGCAGCCCTAACTCTAGACACACTTCTAGTTTTTAATACAACTTATTGCAGTTATAAACCTGTTCATTTATTTTGGCTATATTGTCCAAAGTTACTGTAGATATCCCGCTGCCAACAGCGCGTGTGTGTGTGTGTGTGTGTGTGTGTGTGTGTGTGTGTGTGTGTGTGTGTGTGTGTGTGTGTGTGTGTGTGTGTGTGTGTGTGTGTGTGTGTGTGTGTGTGTGTGTGTGTGTGTGTGTGTGTGTGTGTGTGTGTGTGTGTGTGTGTGTGTGTGTGTGTGTGTGTGTGTGTGTGTGTGTGTGTGTGTGTGTGTGTGTGTGTGTGTGTGTGTGTGTGTGTGTCAGGGCCGGGGTGATTTCAGTCATTGCGCTTTGAGATGTTGTTAGATCTACAGACAACTTTATTTGAATGCATACCTAATTTGCAAAAAAATGTTCATATTGTATTGGAATACATGTTTTAAAATTATAAACCTGTAGACCTACATTCATGTAGCTCTGTAGACCTACATTCAGAAGCATTCCAAATTGTGAATTTGAAGTTTGAATTGAAATGATTTTCTACCATGATCCAACATTCCATCCAGTCTGTGGGTTTAGTTATTGGCTCTGCCAGTGCAGCAGATGACCTCTGCTGCCACCGTCTATCTTGATGTTAGTTTGACCCCTGACCTTAGACAGCGGCCTGGTGACCTGTCAAATGGGCCCTTTTATAAACCTGACCTGTGGGAGCCTTTCCTCTTTAAAACCCAAAGATGGCCGCCCAGCCAACAGAAGCCAGCCAATTAGGAAGTGGACAGAGATCAGAGTGGCACAATAATGAGCCGAGACTAATAAAGAGTTCTCTTTATCTGTACGCCCGCCTGTTCGTCTGCATGTCTCCTTTAATTCCACACAGTAGAATCCTCAGTATTCGTTTACGCAGATTGTGTACAAATAGAACCCGTTGGGTCACGCTGACCTTGAATTTGTAAATTCCCTGGCAAAAATATTACTACTAATAGTTAACAGATGCTATTTCAGCCCATGGTTGTCCAGTTGACATGAAATTATAGCAAATGCCAAGATTAAATATTTAATGTAAAGATTACTAGTTTGTTCACACCCATTTTGAATCCATTATATTGAAAAGGGGACTTGAGGTATGCCTGTCATTTAAAAAGGTATAAAACATATTTGAGTGGAGCTATATGTGCATATACAAACGTACGTTGTCACTGATTTCTCCAGTGGTTTACAAGATTAGCTCGGGACACATGCACACACGCACACACACACACACACACACACGCACACACACACACACGAGCAGACCATCTTCTATCCCCCTCTGCCTCCTACAGGGCCATGGTGTAATAATCTATATTTGATCTGTTAATAGTATGTTAGTGTGTTGTTGGATCAGGTGGAAATCCTGTAAATGTGAGGGCAATTTCTAACTTACTGACTTAACTCAGAATAAGCTTTATTGTCTCATCACAGTTTTACAAGTAAAAGAGCATATAGGCCCCATTATGTCATTTTTTCAAAAAGAAAGATAATGGGGGGAGGGGGGGGGGGTTGAGCAAAGCTTTTTACCACAAAACGTATAAGTAAGTAAAGTAAACGGTTTCCTGTCACATAAAATAGGCTATCAAGCCCTTGCTACGAACAAAAACATAAAAAAAAAATAAAACAAAATCACCATGTTTACCGTGAGAATTCTTCTACCGTGAGCATGAATATTTTTCAGAAACCTTGAGCTCATACACCCTGTAGGGAGTACACATTTTAATGTCAACATATTCCATGCACCTACTGTAGCTTTACTACATGGATGTCAATGCACTGGGCAATCCGCTCAGCTATTGTGCGGGCACTCTGATGTTAGCACTGGCAGAGGACACACTCTCTCTCAATGTGCCTCATGAATCATCATCCTGGAGGCCATGCAGTCTGCCTGCCTGCCTTGTTTTACAGGCTTTTGTTGTAAAATCTTGCCCATATGCAACGTGTCAAATACAAGTGAACAACAACAAGTTCCCTTGTCATATTGCCATCCTGGGACATAAACTATAGCCGCCACTGTAAGTAGACCTTCTCCAAATGGTAACAAGAAGGACAGAGAACATGATGGGGTGCTCATTATCATTAGAAATTAATCCATGTAATGATTGATTCTCCAGTCAAGTTTCTCTGCGGTTTATAATCTCGTTTTGAATTTTGTTTGACTTGTTATTATTTGTTAAAATAACATCAATAGCATCTCTTTACAGCCTATATCACTGGACCCAAGCTATTTTATTAAATTTCCTTTTTAGGAATATTAATTGAACTTCAATGCATAATAAGTGTTGTCACAATATTCATAATCGTTCTGCGTCTCTGTCTCTTTTCACTTGAGCGACTGCTATGGTCACAAACCTGCCCAAGACTATTCTGGATGTGTTCCCCTGAATGACTTGCCACACTTGCCACACAAGTCGTTCCATTTTCTTGTTTAAAGATGACATCCATCTTTCCCTCTTCCCAGAGGAGCACTGTGGAGTGCCACCAAAGTCCTCAGAGCATCCTGGGCCAATGGAAGGCTAGGGACAAAATCAATAGCTTACTAGAGTGGAACTATTGCAGGCTGTGAGCTTCAATATCTCACCTTGTCACTTTGAAACCCAGCTAATGTTGTCCCATGTCTCTCTGTGTTGGATTGATATGGGTCGCATTTCAAAACTACAGACTGTTGTTACCTCCATCATTTTGTCAATGTGAGAAAGCACTCAATATGTCGTAGACCCATTTGTGTCAGAGTACATGGTGGTAAATAAACAGAAGTTCTAGTTTAACCCCGTCGCTCCGAGTAAAAATCATGAAGTTTATTCAGCTTGACATTTTTTCTCTTCTGACATGAAAAAAGCCTTAGCAGTGTGAATCAAGGTGTCTTTTGTGCTAGGCCTGTATGACTTGTTATCATAATATAGGAGGATTCAAGCATTTTTATGATAAAAACACACAATGTGCTTTTTGAAAACAATTCTTGTACTTGTATTTGTTGAATACAAGTAGTTTATGAGTGAATAATGAGATCAAACAGTTGAACAAAAGTAGACAGTCATCATCTCTATAGCACAGAAAGTTTGATGCAAAGACACAATGTTAGCCTTGGACCCATCCATTATCCACTTGCTCGTCTCAACTGTAATTCAAATGCCAGATAAGACAAGCACATTGATGGGAAACAGGCATGGGTATTTTTACCTAAGGATCCACTTCTGTCCTCTGTCCAAGATAATAAAGATGGACCTGGGGCAAAGATTACCCGCAATGCCTGCCAGCCCTCTTTCATTTTTCAGAGCACTCTCACCAAGCAGAAGGTACTTTGTTAAGTACTTGTTAAGTGTGTTATTCTGTGTACACACAAACACTGCCTCAGTAGTAATGGTACACTTACCACATGTGCACGAGTCCTTGCATATGTCGTGTTTGTGTGTTTTTACATGCACAATATTTTCTCAAAGGTTTTGCCAAATCATTATTCGCTTCCGTGTGCTGTTCACAATGGGTAGACCATTAAAGAAAGGGTGAGGTTCTATGCTTTTGTTGTGGTTCTGTATACTTGCATGCAACTGGAGTATTATGAGGTGTTCCTTTAGTTTATTTGTCCTATCCCTTTCATAGTTGCAGAAGTTAATGGCTATAATGTGACGTAGCTTTGAGCATTCCATAACAATGTTTGTATATAGTATATATCGTGTATATATACAGATCGTGACGACTGTTTTGCGTTAGTGATGATGGATATCTTTAGCCGCCAGGTGTGAGAAAGCGGAAGAAATGATCTGTGCGTTCAGTAGATCGTATGCATCGCCTTCCCTAAACCCCAAACTGTATAGCCTTCGACAAGACCACTTCATTAAAACCAAAGTGTTGTCATGTCGCCTTCATCACATCATCACATCATTCTAGTAGGCTGGCACCAACCCCATCCATAGAACGCTTACAGATATGTTGAAAAGTGTACATATGCATTACGGAGTAATACCCTGCTCTCAGAATGTACCAAGTATTTCCGATTCTTATAGACTACTGTGCAGTACCTGGCTGTCAATCACTGCTCTTGGTGATAAAGTGCAATGAGCTTTCATCAAATAGCAAGTAGAAGACCATATATTTATTTTACTTGGCTTCTTGCACTACATATTTGTTTAGGTGCTCTTGAAACTTTCCTGTCATAGGTCTCACTATCTTTCAAGTGTCAATTGATTGCTTCAGTTGCTGCATTTGACTGTCAGGTTAGATTGTCCATTCCCATGCATGGGAATGGCAGTAGTTGATGTGCACTGTTTTGAGATGGATTCACTATACCAGTACACCCAAATGTATATATCAAGCAACGTCTCGATCACGTCCCAGTGTGAGGAACCTGAAAATCCCCTGATTTATTGTAGGTAGTTTAAGTTTACCTATCTACCGTACTATTGTAAAATCACAGAGGCTATAGACGTTCAATGTCACATGACACGCACATATTTTAAAGGAGAGTTCTGGACAACCTGTTTTCTTACCATAATATGATGATCACAATCCATTGATTACTGGGAAGTAGCAAGTAGCATGGAAGTAGCAAAAAGAGGGTGGACACTGGGGAGAGGGTGGGGCTTACTGAAAGGTCTATTGTGAAGTTCAACAGCTCCACTTTGACACCTGTTAAAATGCTACTTTAAACAGACAGACCTTAGGCAGACAGACAGATCTTAGACAGACTTCAGACAGACAGACAGACAGACCGTCAAAGGGACACACATTGCTGTTCAGTGGAGTGGCTGCACCACTCACAAACAAGTTCCTTTTTTACACAGAAAAGGATGGTGCAACCAGATGCTAAAAAATAAGAAAAAAGCTCACATAGATTGGTGACGATATTATGGTATAAACACACTTTGGGTAGAGCTACCAGACTGCCTCCATACACGAGATTTTAAACAGCTGTTTCACTGTAGCCGTTAGGGTTTCATAAGACTAAGAGTTACTATGTGTCGACAGCTTATTTGTTTTGATAGTTTGTTTAGAACTCTCAGCTGACCATATGTTATTTTAAATTCAGAATGGACCAAAAACTATTAAACGATAGATAAATGTTGTATTAGGTTAACCTTCGCTTTTGATTTGTAGGCCACTTGACGTGATTGGGTCAATTACACAGAGGAGTTTATGTTAAGGGATTTGTAGACAAACAGAAAAAGGAATGATCATTTATACATCATTGCACGCACGCTGCACAGTGTTGTTCACTTGGAAATCACTTATTTTCATATAACTATGTCCAAATTAGGTTTAAAACAAGATGAGCGTTCATACAGTACATATAGTGTTTTCACTCTATCCTGTGGGAAATTTAGCTTGTTTGCTTATACCTCACACAAACATGCCGGTGCTGGCCCAAACTAAAAGGCTATTATACATTCTGGTCTCTGCGAGGGCAAAATGTTTACATGACAAGCTCATTTTTGCGTGGCAGTCATTATTTTTGCCACTGAACTCACACAGACTTTACAGTTTAATTGAACCTATTTAAACTGGCAAAGCATCTGCAGCATCTTTTTTGCATTCGCTATTCAAAAATAGATGCTATACAAGCTGTACGAGCTTGTACATCTGCTATTTTTGAATGTGAAAGTGTGGGAACTAGTGATTTAGAACATTTGTTGGCCTCGGGTCTTAAACCAATCTGCCAAATCCACAAAGCCTAGCTTGCTGGATTGGGAATGCATCTTGAATGTATCTTGTATCTTAAGGTTGAATGGCACTCCAGAGCTATTCCCAACAAGGGCACAAATGTGAGGATAACAATTTAAGTGTATAATGTAATCTGATGGGTTGAGACCAACCCATTCTAGAATATCTGTCTATACTTCAAATAGGCATCTATCAGAGATTGGCACATTAAAAATAGTTTACTATATTCTAACATAATGTGACAGCAAATCCAAATCTCTATCCTGGGCTCAGCCGCACATGAAGCCAAGGTGTAAGGGCCTTGCGGTATAAGTAAAATCTTCCCTTTTTATGCCGAGTTCATATAGCCTATAGTGCCGGTGCAGTGCTGACATTTAGCCGCCCTTGTCCTCGTTCGTTCACCTCCCCAATTTTCTTTTCGTGGTATTGCAGTCCACACTGTACAGATCCAACAGCAAAAAAAGATGGGTCAAGAGGGAAAGCAAGCCCTGAAAGATTGTACCGCTTAACCTTGACCTCCGGATTGCATTTCTTCAAATGTCTGTGTGTAGAACTACAGCTGCCCCTCTCGCCACTTCAGAGAGTGTTTACATTCTAGGAGAGGTCTTTATCTCCCCAAGGCCTGGGGTCCCTCTGGGTGAGTTTATACAGCCAGAACGAACACGGCACGCACACACACACACACACACACACACACACACACACACACACACACACACACACACACACACACACACACACTGAGCCGCCCATACTGGGAGAGCAAAGGGAGAGTGCTGTCACACACCCATCCATCTCGTCTACATTCTGGACCATTGCCGGGTCTAGCAGCGCTCTCCCCCAGCCCAAACACAGCAGAAGTAGGTTACCTGAAAGTCTGATGCTGGGAGAGAGTGGATGGAATGTATACAGTCCACCAGAAAGGCCATACATTGTTGACGGGGCAGTGGATATACTGTTTAAGCACACCGCTAACATCATTCTTTTACGCTGACTTCTATTGGCAATAACTGACTCAATAAATAACCAGGTTCTATATTTGCAGGCATTTAAGTTATATAACAGCTGTTCAGCCGTAAAGCTGTTGTTGGGGGATTTCTGTTTTGCAGTTTGCCATAGTTGGAAAGGTTTTGAACCCTCTCGGATATAAAGACAATCCTGATCACTTGTGTCATTCATGGTTACGTGTTGTTGGGTGAAACAGTCTGTAATATATGCAGCTGTGTGCAATAAAGCGTAACCAAGACCAGACCAAATAAATCTAAATGACATCCAGAGATTACAATTAACCACTTGACTCATTATTAGTGGTGGGCACTGCCCCCCCTCTCTATCATTGATGGTGTCTAGTCTAGTCTACTGTCTACTGTCTGTATGTCCTATCAGTTTGTCTAGCCTTTAGACTAGTCTTGATGGCCCAGCCAAGCTCATCTGTCTTGATAGGGCTCTCGGTTAAGATATTGCTGCACCGGTATCTCGTCCAATGTCCATACTGTTATTGTCATCTGTCAAGTATTAGCTTAGCATTGCTAACCATTAACCAATACCTGCCATGATGAGGAGTGTGTTGGCATTTTGCCGACATGCACCAGCCTTACAATTAGGAAGAAGAATGTGCCTCAAATGCCAAATAAAGCTTTTTAATGGGAATGCACAATGAAAACAAAATCCTTTCAGAGTATACCATAGATTACAAAAGCTTTTCCCATGCCAAATTGACACTTGATCTTTTAAAGGTGCATGGAAATTAGTCTTTCAAAGAGCAAGCATTTATCTTGACAAAGGGCCAGTTTGTTTTTCAAGTGCGAGAAAGAAAAAGACCACCAGCAGTTTTACAGCTTCTCCCTTCACTTGTAGACACATACGTATATCCACATACGTATGCATGCACACGCACGCGTGCGCACACACACACACACACACACACACACACACACACACACACACACACACACACACACACACACACACACACACACACACACACACACACACACACACACACACACACCGTGACCCCTCTTGAATAAGGTGATAATAAGCTGTTACAAAAACCAAACAATCTGTCGGGGATAAGATAAAAATGAGCGGCTGACTCATAGACATGAGAAGCCGTGTGCTCCTTAGACTACCAATCTGTGTCTAATGCACCTTTAGCTTAATTAATCTCTGGACCCTGCTATTGACTGTAATAAAGGGTAAATTATTTCCATTCTGGAATCAGCAGATTTCATTATAGCCATTTAAATTTCTAGGACGTTTCCACGCAGCCGCCCTTTGCATATACCGTATTTTCCGCACTATAAGGCGCACCGGATTATAAGGCGCACCGGATTATAAGGCGCACCTTTTAAAACTGATTTCACATATAAGGCGCACTGGATTATAAGGCGCAGTGAATAGAAGCTACTACAGTTAATATAGAATAGAAGCTACTGCAGTCAACCAATCCATATATAAGGCGCACTGGATTATAAGGCTCACTATGGATTTTTGAGAAAATTAAAGGCTTTTAAGTGCGCCTTATAGTCCGGAAAATACGGTACTCTACAGTTGGTCCTATTCTTTCATTGTCATCCTGGCATTTTGCATACATATTCTCTACTCCTGAGTCAATCACCTAGAACATTTCAAATGATGAAATTTGGTCATTTTCTGCAGTGTCGTCCAAAACTGTGGAACGATCTTCCACCCAACATTAGAATGCCTCAAATCCTTTGTTGAAATCATCATCAAATCATCAAAGTAGATTGGATTGGATCAAATCTATAAGCCTTTCCATCCTAGTGTCCCCAATTTTCTTTAAACATTGTTCCCTGCGAACATAGAACTCGGAGCAGAACACATGGAGCGAAAACATGGTGGAAACATGGGGCTGGTATGGATCTGAGGGAACACACCGGTGAGTTATTGAGTGTTTGTCTCCTTCAAGGGTCTGGCTCTGTCCAGGTGATTCACCACAGAGGGGCTCATCTTACTGTGTGGGGATGTGATGGAGGTCCACCTTGGACGGTGGTTTTTATTGATGGCATCACGTCACACTTCAGCTTCCACGGAGGTGCTGCGGAGAGTCAGAGCGCTTACCCTGAGTGGTAAGAGAGGGAGAGAAAGCCCCAGGGGCGGATCAGAGAGAGGAAGGGCAAGACAGGATGGACAGACAGACAGATGGGCAGACAGAGAAGGGCAGGTAAATTGGCCACACAGCAGGGCCGGATCTAGAGGGGGGCAGGGGTGGGCAGAGCCCACACAAATGTGCATCCTGCCCACCCAATGAAAGGAAATACCGGTATCAGTGGTTTTCAACCAGTGGTCCTGGGACCACCAGTGGTCCTTGAGAAAGGTCAAGGTCGTCCCCAGCTAAATGGTGGAAATTGGATACCAGATGTAACTCTTTGAGAGCGTGAAAATGAATCCAAATGGACCTTTGCGGGGTTCTTTCAGCCCACCCTGCCATTCTTTCAGCCCACCCTGGTAGGGCTGGCTAAATCCGGCCCTGCCACACAGACGGTTCACGGCTCCGCGCCCATGTCTCCCCTCTGAGAGCAGCATCCTAGACCCTGAATCAATATACCCTTCTACAGGCAACTAGTCTGAATACCACAGGAGACCAACATGTATTGACTGAGAATGTGTGTTAATAGAATGAGCTGATATTGTGGATATATCCCACTCAGGTATGGCCTTTTAAAAAACATGGCCAAAGTAAACAAACCAATGTTCAGCTCTGCAACCATTACAAATAAAATGCTGATTGTACTGCAGAGCTATGCAGTATAAGACAAGACAAGTTTGCGCAGCACGTCAAAACAAGTTCACAATACAAAAAAACAATGTCTCATGATACCATTTCTTTGGCTTTGGTTACTAGCCTGGACTAAAGCCAGACCGAATCACCTGTTGGCAAAGAAAATTCCCTGTCAGCAGATTGGTCTGGAATAGTTTATTGTACACCCATTTCCTACTCCAGAAAATTGGGATGGCCAATCAGGACACAGTATGCAAATATTTGAATACTGTGCCCTGATTGGCCACCCTTGTTTTCTGGAGTAGGAAATGGGTGTACAAATATGCTTGGGACCCGAATGGAAACAAGACTGCAAAGTCTTTCTTCGGTCATCCCTTTGGATCTGGTGTGTTGAATGTACTTTTGTACTTTTACATGTAAATCTAATAAAATAATCAATCAACCAATCAATTCCAGACCTGCATTCTTTGCAGCTGACAGCTGATTTGGTCTGGTCTTTAGCCAGGCTGTTTGGTTGCACTGTGTTTCTTTAAATTTCAGATGCCAAGAAGTAATTCTTGGCATTTTTTCAGCAAAATGACGAATCTCTTACTTTAATATTTAATACATCTCCTATTTAACACATCTCATATTTAACGCATCATGTGTTGGCATCAGTATGCATGATAACTCAACATACTGTCCCAGAACCTCAGTGATGGCACCATACTGCTCCGTCCAGACATATTGACCTGTCATTGTCTCTGTAGCTATGGAGGGTCAGGTGGGGTTTGTTACTCCACAGGCATGGGTATTGATCCACCAACTGTCGAGCACCCATATCCATGCCCAGCTGTGCTGCTCTGATATGCTGGTGGGTCTCCCAGTTGGCAGAATACAGTACTAACTGGCAGGGTCTCTGTGTTATGGGGCATCCATCATACATACCTGTCACAACCATGCTCAAGTGATGGCTTTGCGTGACCACATTACTTACGCCCCCTGCACATCCTGCTGGTGTTAAATTAGGTCTGATCACTGATCATATTACATGGACATACTGTACTCTACTGTAGTATTGACAGCTCTCCAAGGGCTCTCCAAGACAAAGACCTTGACCGAATGCAGAACACCACAGATTATAGGCAGAATGTACAGGGCTGTGTTTTGCCTAGTTAAGACCAGCCCACACAGACGAAAACCCTTCACCATTACTTTTTGAGGTAAAAGCACACAACTGTTTTTCTTTGTCTGCTTTGATCTCTTTGTAGGTCACATAATTCAGGACAAAATCTTCAATACAGCTGGGTTCCCTAAAAGACCAAATGGGCCCATACAGAACTGTAACTCAGAGCAGCCTGATCTCACAGAGCATAGTATAGATGAACCGAATTGACATGCCGTAGATAAATTGCTAATAGAGCCAAAAGTATATTAGTAGGCCTACTGTTTGATGGAGGCGTGGCTTCCATTAACCCTTTTAGGAAGTGCAATTTCACCACAGCTGTTTTGGGTCGGGTGAGTTTGGGTTCCATAATATTTACTATTCTGTGCCTACCGGAACGCATCTTGAATAGGGCTGAGTAGGCTCATATCAAACTCTGAGTTGGTTAACCAGATGTAACTCTTATGTTTACACTCTCAAGAGCTGAAATATTCATCATCTGAATTAGGCCAAATCCGCACAACTGGAGAATGGTCATTATGTTGATCTGTATGACAAAAGCAAAATAAATCTTTAGTTTTGGGGTCTGTGGGGCTAAAATGTCCTCAAGTGGTAGTCCGTGGCTCAAATGCTGAATAAATAGTGGGCCCTGGTGTCAAAAAGGTGGAAAACCACTGCTATATTATGTAAGATCGGGTTGGTTAGAGAGAATTCCATTTGGTTAAACTCTCGTGAACATTATCCAGGGGTATACTGCAGGTGGACATGAGAGGAGGGCTGTTTTTGTACTTGCGTGTATCTACTGTCTGTAAGTCAGATTCCCACAGACTGAGAGAGTAATGGAGGGAGCCAGGCCACAGTGCCTTATCAGCCCTAATGATGAGACAGCTGGAGACCATTTTCCAAGTGGGCTCAGCTGAGACACCCAAACCCTGGCGGCCTGTCCTGCCCAGTCTCCCTGTGACAAGGATGGATGGGACTCCACCGACGTTAACCATACATTCAAATCTGATATGATTGCCTTCCACAAGCAAATGCTATAATTTCACTCACTCTTGGTTATCTCTTCCTCAGAGAGCAGCGAGTTAAGGGCAGCCCTGTTTGTTAAAAAATGGTCTGTCGGTCTAGGACTTTGAACCCCTTTTTGTATGATGAAAACAATGTTAAAAATCAAACAGTGATGAATGTGAGCTGTTATTAAAAAAGGCTGTCCATCAAGATGCCGTTGCATATTAATAGACCTATGTTATTTCCTGTAGTTAGTACAGTGAGTACAGTATTTATCCCATTTTAAACTGGCTATTAGGCTGAGAGCTATCTTCATTCACAGGAGAGTTCCTCATTGGTTATAGTGTAAATTGATTGGGCTCAGATTCACACAGGATCTCTCAGTGTTCTTATAAGTAATACCAAGTGTTCTCCTCGCCGCTATCGCACATACATGCCTCTTGTCCGATTAAAGAGCCCTGAGACTCCCACCTCTCTCCCCATATACGGGTTCATATCTTTCTGTCAGCGTTCAGTTGTATCGTAACGTGTTAGTCTTAAGTCTCTGCCATGTAATTGCAGAAGCGCCTTGGCAAGGAATTGCAGTTGAAAGTTGGGCTGCTACTGTACGGACAAGGGCTGTACAACTTTTTTTTATTTTTTTAACCATGCTTTCCCGGCACTGTGACATACTCTGGTTTTCACGCTATCAACACCCCAGCATCTCCATCTCCCTCCCCGGAGAATGCCCGCCCCCATCGCCCTATCCCCAGCTCTCATGGCCAGGAGTGGTGCTGAAAGACTGAATGGTGGGAGATGGAGAGGTCTGTGCGCTCCCCATCTCAGCGCTTTGCCTTGGCCGGCTATAGGGCTTGCGGAGGCGCAAAGAGCCGCCGACGTGCACAGATGCTGAAGTCACATCACGGTGATGCATGTCTCCGTTGATATGCTGGACGTCTTTACATGAACCAGAAAACGTGTTATCTGATGGAGCGCTCTCCTAATTCCAGACCCCGTCCGCCACCCTACGAGAAGAAGTCTCAGGCCAGGCCTCAACATGTGCCCTGGGAAGACTGCCAGAGGCATACACGTAGCGCTAGAAACTAAATTATGTCTTTTACTGTATGTACCAACTTGGAGCAAAGTGTCATATACCTGTTTAAATGAGCCTTTAACCTCCTTGGGCCCTATTTTGATTGTCTTAAGTAGCAGGTCTTAAGTCAAAAGTTTTGACTTTTGACTTAAGACCTGATACTTAAGACAAGCAAAATAGGCTCCTTGTGTCCAATGCAACACTAGCCTACTATCACTCACTACTGAGAAGCATACTGTACTGTAGTCCCACAGTCCCAGTGTTTAAAGAGTTTAACACTGGTAGCCTATAAGCACTGTTGTCCAAATTGCATCAGTGCGGGCTCCCAGTCCCTAATGAAAGCTCCAAGGTTGCAACAGTTTGACTTGGACTGCACTTTTCAAAGCAGATGTTTGTGACTTCAGCACGAGATGGATTTGTTTCTCCGAAAACCCTCCTTTGTGAAGTGCTCATCCATCTTCGGCAAGCTGCGTTTCAGTACATCTTAATAAAGTAATCCCCTCCCTCGTTTTTCTACCCCAAGGAATGCTCTTGTTCTTGCGCTCTTCTCCTTTGTCATAAGGGGTACCCCCAGACTATGATTTGTTTAGGTTTCAGATTTAAGGTTGACTGAGGCCATGACTCATCATTACTCTAGGTTGACTTGTTTTAATTTTCGCTGTGCTGGAGACCTACAGTATGCCTCAGTTGGGTCTCGCCAGTCGCCAACAGTGTTCTTGTAGTATGAAGACGATACATTTTATTCAGCACTATTTCTGAGTGATTGTATTGTTTGATTTTCCTAGCATCATACCCTAATACCTTTATATAGAGCTGCTATTCATCACATTGAATCGGTTGGTTGAAGTTCAGGTTGTTTTCCTTCCATTCTATCTAGCCCTATCACTCTAGGTTCGCCGTAAGATATACACTCATAATCCAAATAAGCCTGCTATGTACCAGTGCGAAGTTCTATTCATCATTTGGACTTTCCATTCATTAGACATTCATTTGTTCTTCTTCTGACATATCGCCACGCTTTCAACCGCTGACCATGATAACTGAACCAGTGGCCAAAGGTTCGAGGCCCTCCCTTTGAAACGCTGACCTGTTCTTCAAATGTTTAAAGAGCCTATTGCATCATCATTCCTCGCCCACACATGCATGTTTGGGTGAATCAGGGGATGCGTGGGGGTGGGTGTCCCAATACATCATCCGTTTAAGCAGTGAGGAGAAGGGCCGGGTTGTACGGGGTTAATGACTGGGCCTTGCTGTGTGTGCCGCCGCCGACTCTCGGAGAGGATAAGACCGGCGGTGTTGGGGCATCTGGAGCACAGAGGTCACATCACTCACATCAAAGGAGAGCTGGGCGGCTGGGTCAGTGTGTTTGGCCATTGGGTCGGTGCAGGGAGACTGGAGGAGTCGTCCAAGGGAGACGGGAAGGGGATCATGGAAAAGAAAGTCAAGGGTTATGCTTCATTTATGCTCTGTCGTATAGCCTATATGACCGGTGCATCAGGTGAGCAGAAATATAAGATATTCAAGCTCCCAAGTTGTCGCATCCATTGCCATTGTTATCACTGTCTAAATCAGGCAGAAGAAACTGCGAATGAGCAGCAGCAAAAGAACAACAAATTGTGATGAAACAAAACAAGTAAATTATTAAAAATATATATATACCAAAAAATACAAATGGTTTCCATTGTTCAGACTCTATGCATACAAAAGTGGGACTCTACCAGGTCACATCATTCTTTACACATACACATACACACACACACACACACACACACACACACACACACACACATACACACACGCACAGGCACGGGGCTATGGCCCTTGGTCACTAGAGCGGTCGGCTAGACTGCAGACATGTAATCCCTTGGATTATCCGCTGAGTAAAAACACACTGGAGAGAATCTAACTTAATTAGCTGTTGCACATGAAATGTATTTAATTGACGAGACTTGCCTGTGCTGTGACAAAAAGGTTTGTCAGTTTGGTTTCCTATAAGCGATGAATTATATTGTCTGCTATAGTCTGTATTCAAAGATGAAAGATGTAGTCTTTGGCTTCATCATGTATTATACAACATCTCGTTTTGAGGAGGGAATCTGATTGGTTCAAACAGTTTCCTAGCCGTGCTTCAAACCACATTATTTCAACACCTAATCAAACAAATTAGGCTTGCTTTTCTCTCCGAGCGCAGCAGACTCAGTGGCTAGGCTAGCTAGTTTCTAGGAATATTTGGTTGTCGTGAGAAAGTCTGATTTTTCAGCAACTCTAGTTTAACTGTTATAGGCGGACGAGTTCCTGCAGTATCACAGGCACACATTAATGATTTTAAACCACTCCCTCTTGTATAATATTGATTAAATATCACATTACTGAGTTGCAACCGAATATGTTTGAAACAGACTAGACAAAGCTCTTGTTTAAATTTATTGCAAGTATTTTAGTTTATGTACACATTTATTTACAAAGTAATGCATGTATTTCATTATTCTTTCTTTGTTTTCTCAACTGTATAATAAGATCCAGATTTCTAAATAAGTATAATTAAAACAAAAAGTTAAAAAAAAGAAACAACAAAAAAGACGGGCGTATAAACAGAATGGGACAAACACTTCAATACATGCAAGAGCAAGTTGATTTACATCACTGAAAAAAATAAAAATAAATACTATTGACAAAAAAACATTCTATAAACTACAAGCATATTGGAAATTAGTTTTTGTCCATAATATATAACTGCCGTCTAACATACACAAAGTACTATGTGCTGTATCATATACTCTAAAGTTGGCCCTTGATTCTACATTACTACCCTTATCTGTAATGAGTAATAATGGTCTCTAACTCTTCCAATTTACATTACATTCTATGCAGTGCCTGTCTTCAACATGTCCTCTGTCTACTTGATTACTACTATGATTGTTAATTTGCAGTTCAGGACCAGGTCATTGTTTTAAGAGAATTAAGTGCCATCTTTCCAGATAAATTTGTAACACGTATCACAGGGGTTGTATTGTAACAAGAAACAGCTGATAAAAAAACATTTACGATATGTTGTTCACCTTCGACATTTGCACTGGGATGTTTTGTCTGATTCTACTTTGGTCAGACTAAGCAAAATCATTAAGATATATTACCATATTAAAAGAAAAAAAAAACTACATCAGCACTCGGTAGAGTGCAAACTTGCAGGTAGGCCATGGCCTACTTGTGCGTGAGCAGAGCGAGCCACGAGAGAGCAAGTACCCTAACCCCTTCATGAGATATTACTACTATGTGAATACTTACTGCATAAAGATCACTTAATTATGTCACCTTTACATCATCACCTAAACCGGCCAATCAGAGATGGTCAATGGCCGACAACCGTGAACTGATCGCTTCACTTGCGCTCGCTCTGCTCAGGCAAGTAAAAATAAAAAATAAAATCTTTTAACTATCAAAACTAGGTTCATTTAAATTTTGAAGTAGCCTAGTTGAAGTGAACAAATGTTGAATACAGTTTAAGAGAAATTAAAGGCCTGTCTCTCCGATGTTTTGCTGCTCAGTATTAGCGTACATTTCGGCCCTAAATTGGCAAGGCATGGAGCTACTAGCTAGCTCACAAGATTCTCTCCCAGGAAGAGTGCTTAAACTCTAGAGCTAAAGTTACAATCTGGCGAAGTCATATTTAACAATCTGTATGTTAATACAATATAAGTACTGTAGCAGGTGTGGATTGTTTGGTGGTGGTCTCCCTACACATCCACTGACAAATCCAGACCCTGGTGTCAGCCGGGTGGGTGGCCGGTTGAAGTAGCACTGCCTGAAGCTCATAAGTGCAATATTTTGCCTCCTCATGCCACTTTGAGCACTGGGAATCCTCATCTATGCAGGGGGTCTGAATCACGCATAGGATGTATAGTACATGAGAGTTACTGTTTGCCAAAAACAAGCCAAAAGGAAGTGGTCTGATGATGTATAACATTCGATGTCTTGAACTTGAACCTTTCTCATTTCTGTGGAGATAAAAGGTCTTTTTATTTTATTTTTTATAGCCAGTCCCTACATTTACATGCACACATTTGTCTACTCATCTACACTACTGCTGCCACTTTCAACCTAGTATCCCAAAACACATCTTGGGACAATGTTACGCAGTGTTTGCACATCTCTTCAGGGACCACTTCATCATCTTCCCCCATACATGCAACAAGCATTATTGATCATCCCGTAAATGTCATAAATTTCAGTTTCATTCCCTTCTGTTTCCAGGAAACTTGTCTGCAAAATAACAATATCAATTATAAACATCAACAGATTAAAACATGTTGAGAAAGTATTATAACTTGTAAGACTTTGATGGACAAGCTTTGTCTTTACATATTTCAATAACTGGCCTTAATTAAATTAACACAATGAGATTAAGGTCTAATGGCATTCATAGATAATTTTTCAGTGTGCATGTAAATGTAGTCAAGGACAAGACAACTTCAATATTGACGAGTGAGCCAGCACCTAGAAATGCTTACATTTGTCATTTTGTCACGATAGTTTTACTATAAGGCATGTGTTTAACTACAAAAGCTGAACATGACAAGGATATATCCAACTTGTTTTAAGGTGAGAAACCTTTTTCTTTTCTTTTTTTTACACAAAATCTAAGGCAAGTACAACGTCTGTGAAGTCAAGGAGATCTGATGAAGATGAAATCATTTAAACATCCAAAGTACAATACCACAAAAAGCACAGTTTCATAAATTGTGTTCTCTTGGTGAAGTGACTGGAGCACTTCTGTCCCTTATGGTTTAATATAGGCATCTCCGTAGTTTGTTTTCATAGCACCATCTTTGTGTTTGCTCTCCCCCAACTTTTCCTCATCATTTATGTTATTTTTCCCATAAGCGCAGCTGTCGCAGAAAAAATGTCCGCTTCTATATAGAATAGAAACTCCAATGTACATTATATCCATTGTTTTGAAGGCTAATGACTCAGCCACTAATCTCACAGAGTGAAAAACCAAAACATATTCTTCCAAAAAAATATTTAAATATGAATTCATATAAAACACCTGCCTGGTTCTGTACTTTTGTCTTTTCCTTTTAACATAATTATCCATCTGTCATCTGTGGAGAAACATATTTTAGCTACTCTCGTTCCATTCTGGCATGATGCTAACACTATGCACAGTATGGTACTGGTGAGGGGACAGTGTGCGTGGGATGCCGTGAGAATAAAGGTACTCGTTGCCTTGTAGGCCGGCCGTGGGCGACTGGATCCCAGCCCCGGGGCTACACTGGCGGCCCAGAGTCTGATGGCTCATGGAGCCCTGATACATGGCGGCGTGGTGGGCGTCGCCCAGTTGCGGAGAGGCGTGGCCTCCCACCCCGCCCAGTCTGGACACCAGAGACCCTGAGGTGAAGTGGGCCGAGAAGTGCTGGTAGGGCAGCCGCTCCATGGGCTGCATGGTGGTGACGGAGCAGCTGCCGTACGGCGAGACGCTGGCCCACGTGTTGCAACTGATGTCCTCCAGGCTGGGAACGGGCTCGGCGCCCTGGGACGCACTGGCGTACATGCAGGCCTGGCGCTGGCTGGACTCGCTGCGGTACGGCCCACTGCCCAGGGCGAGAGTCTGGGGATAGCTGACCGGACGGTAGTAATGGTCATCCTCACTGGAAGAGCTCTCCAGATAGGCTTTCTTGTAGCTGTGCTCACCTGAGTGACAGTCATCCTCTACTGAAAAACACAATTAGAGATTGTTTAATATTCATGAATTATAGTAGACCTTTAAGGTTAAATTACAATTCCTTTTAGCAAGTCTGCTCATCTAAATCGTTTAAAGGAACAGATATCTGACATCATAACTTGCTTTTTTATATCACCCAACTGGGGAATGATGCAAGTTGCATGCACCACCCAGATATGCAGCAATGTTCGTCATGAGCGGGACATGAACCACCTTTATATTCAATACCTTCTCTCAACTGAGGTAGCAGAAGTAGGTTAATATGTGTACATGTGTTTTATGTGTAAGAGAAAAGATCCAGGTCAATTTTTTGCCTAGTATAAAGGGTTTGTGTATTTGTTGAGTGGTGGGGACAACCAGAAAAGGTCTGAATGTCAATGCACAATTGCCTATTTATGTATTTATTTTCCATGACCTGGCTTGTCAAAACTGTTCACATTTTATTGCGCAATCAACTTGCATTGGCTGCATGTTTGCCACTCGCCACAAGATGTCAGACAGGCTATTAAACAACAAATCCACAGAATAACAATAAATGTTGCACCCAAAGTTTTAAGTTCTGAGGCACCACTGAGAAAGAGAATATACTTTCATTGAATTTCAACTTTAAGATAAGTGATTTGTGATTGTGATTGCATGAACCAAGTCGTTTTCAGGCCATCTCCATTGAAATTCTACACAAATCACACAGTAATACCTTCTAGATACAGGCAGTAGCAGGAATTAAAAACAAACTTTTCTCATACTGGAAGGTCTATTCTCATTTAACTTAACAAAGATAATACTCTACCTTTTCGCTTGATGCAGTGGTAGTCTTGACCATGCTCGTGTGGCAGAGGGTAGGAGCCTGACTGCGGCAGCAGGTCTTGTGATGTGCTTGTGACTCCATTTTCACATTGTGAGTATGGAGGGGCCAGGCTGCTTGGTGTTGCCATGCCTTGGACCTCTCCACTGAAAGGACTTTGGCTTGTGCCCACTCTCTGGCGTACGGTGCTGCGCGGGACCACTGGATATTCTTTGGTACTGCACACAAACAAACAAAACAAATTAACATATTTGTAACTTGTAACATGCTTTTTCCATTTTGGAATGGATTAATGTTTGTTGTGTGCTGGTGGCAGATGTTTATGGTTAATGTTGCATGATACTACTACAGTATAAATGAAGTCTGACTTTTCCCATCGCTTTGTGTTACTTCTCTGCTACTTCTACTCTTCTCTACTATTTCTACTTGTCTACTAGAATTTTTTTGGCCTAAAATACATTTTAGTTGTACAGTCTTGTAGCAAAGGCTTGTCGATATCTGATGTGGGAAACCACACAGGACCCATACAGGGAAACAAGATATGACTCAAGTCATTATATTAGCTTGCATTCCATTCTCTTGCATAGAGTACCTTAGTGGGGCTTCCTGTAGTCGTATTTATAGTCTCTAGTCATCGTACAGTGGAGAAGAGGAGAGCAGGCTTAGTGTCCTATTGGCCATATACAGGTAGGGCTAGTCTCCCATTGGCGTAGAGGCCAGCCAATCATGAATATCTTACCACTACATCGCTAGTAGAACTGGAGCTTGCCGTTGATCAGCTTTGCTAGCTGGTATAATATCAAAGACCCAGGCTGTACTAGTGGTAAAAGCACAACAAACTTTCACACACTGAAATCTGTCGACAGTATGTATTGCATTTTTGTACAAACAAATAGATATGACTAGAAGTTTATAACCTATCCATGCCCTACAGAATAATATGACATGATTCCATTCACCATGCGCATCACACCTACTTAGGGTGCACTGAGAGATATTGTTCTGGGGTAATCCCTTTCCACTGCAATTGCCAGTTTATATTTCCTTCCTATTAATCTATAGGATCCGCAAATATCCACAAAATCATTTTGCTACTTCTGTTTCTTTGATTTCATGGATCTTTCCATTTGAAACAGTGACCTGGTTTTGCAATAAGCTTTCCCTTCTGAATTCTAACCAAGAGCAGACGTGCGTAGCTTACTGTACTTGGCAGGGTTTGTGTTAGACAATGGCATTTAAGAATGATAGTGTGGTTTGGACTCTTACCAAGCTCAATTCATTTGTGAATTTCTATACGTGAAATGCATTTCACTCCTACACAGTATTATCTCGTGGCACACACTCACTTAATTTTACTTTAACATCTGCCTAAGATGATCAAGTATCCTATCTACTTGGGGGTATTGAAAAATGTCTAAGAAACATGATACTTAATGAAATTCTTCCAGGACTTTTCTTTCTTAGTTGTCATTTTTTTTCCCTTTTTCTTTTTCCTTTTCTTTTTCATTTCCACAATTCCACAACTTCACCTTCATTATAAACGTATAGATGTGATTATTCTGCCTTGGATAATAATAATAATAAGGGTAACAATAATAATTACTATTATTATTATTTTATTTTATTTTTTTTTTTGGAGTGGAAAAGATTTTCCAGTTTTCTCGTTTTTCTCTGACTGAGGAATTCATCGTTTGAAAGCTAATGGTGCCATTCAAAGGGGTGGGTGAGTTTCAAGAACAGATTTTCTCCTTTGAAAATGTGTTTTCCACACAGTATGGATGTGTGCTCAACCTCTCATCTGGAGCAAATAATGGAGCGAGAGAGAGAGCGTGCTCGAGGAAGAGAGAGAGACATAGACTTAGAGAGAGAGAGAGAGAGAGAGAGAGAGAGAGAGAGAGAGAGAGAGAGAGAGAGAGAGAGAGAGAGAGAGATGAGGGACCAAGCGATATCACCAATCCAACAGAGAGAGAGAGAGGAAACACACAACTGATGGAAATATTTCATGGAATGTTGCGTGGAGGAGAGATGTTGCATTTGTGTTTCAGAAGCCCTGCCAGATCAGCCTCAACGTGAAGACTGGCACCAGCTCAAGAACTACACTTACATCACAGGGAGGGAGTCAGTGACCAGGGACAACAGCCACACTGAAAATAACACTCACAGCCGGGCTTGCGTTTTGGTGATTGAGGGATTACTTTGGGGGTTTGTTAGGTGACACTTTGACTTGGATGTCAGTAATCCCTGTCTATATTGTGGTATGTGGTGTTCACCCTGCTACTGTTCACTTTGGATAAACAATGACATCTTTGTATTATACGGTTCACAGATAGTAGTAGCTCCTGCATGCATGATGGAAGCCTGTATATGACTATATACCTTTGCATTCTGGACATCCGGTGCAGTTCCATGTCATCACTCCCACGAAAGCCTTTGGCAAAAGGGTTGTTCTCAATCTTCAGCTGCGTTATCTGCAATGGCCAAAGATATTTTAATATCATGATGTGGTCATGTTTTCTTATGCTGGATTACATGTCTTCATTTAAAACAGATAATTGCTGAATTGTGGCATAACTTGCACAAACCAAATACGTGAAATTCAATACAAGTTTCAATGGATGACCTTAACTTACATTACATTACAGAAGCCTATCTTGTTTCCCATGGAAAACACAAACATGTCCTTGCAACATAGGTTTTCGAGAGGTTTAAATTCATGCTTCATTATTTGCAAAAATTGTAATTTTATTTTATGAAATTGTATGAAAGGTTTATGATGAGCTGGCTCATCTTTTTTCCCCTCGTGTTTTCCCACCTTGAACAGTGCGGTAGAAAGTATCCCTTACTGAATCAGCATTTCCACTGTGTGGTGTGGTGTGGTGTGGTGTGGTGTGTGTGTGTGTGTGTGTGTGTGTGTGTGTGTGTGTGTGTGTGTGTGTGTGTGTGTGTGTGTGTGTGTGTGTGTGTGTGTGTGTTTTATATTTAGAATTTTCATACATGCAAGACATGAGGGTTTTGAGAACCACCCTGAATCAGCTTAAGCCTTACAAAGTTAAACCAAATCCAGGGATATCCCTCTTATGAGCAGTGGTTTCTGGCAGGTAATTAGTTGGCAACTCTGCTTCTCCTTCTGACAAGACAGCATGTTAGTCTACACGCTGGCTGACATTTTCTACTAACCTTGCACATTCTAAATCTCTGGTACTTTTATAGCTTCTGGTCAACACGCTATACTGTTTTAATGTGATTAATTGTTTGAGCAACATTCCTGCCTCAATGCACAGTTTCCGAGAAAACAATATCTAAAATATCATGGCATGAGTGGCCCTGATATTTTTGCTATAAGGTTGAAAAAAGTACTATACTTAAATGCATTGCACAAATATTTCAGTTGACTGATATTTCAATTAGTCTGGCAATATTTCAAGATTCTATATTTGAAGACTGTCCAAACATATTTTAGCACACTCTTCTTTTTGGTAATATTTAGGCAATTTAAAGGTTTCGCTTGTTTACTGCCATCAAAACTTTTTGGAACATTTAATGTTTAACTATTAATGTAATTTTTCAACTTATATAAATGTTTTTCACCCTTGATTTAAGCTTTATCAAGACGAAATTTAGACACTTTATTGAAGACAACCATTTAAACTTTAAATATGTCTTAACTAAGAAGCTAGCAGGTGAATCTGACAGATGTTGCTTATTGAAGGCTCTCCTATTTAAAAACATATTGGCCGACAAGCGGGTTGGCAGATGTTTTAGAGTAGACGTTTGATGATTCGACAGTTGCACGGAAAGGCAGCGAGGAAATCAGAACTGAATGTTTTTTCTAGACGTCTGGCAAGCCCCAATAATTAGAGCAGAGTTTCGTTCTCTGCAGTCAAGGCCCCAATAACTTGTTGAAATAATGGATGTTTTCTTCAGAATGTCGGTCATTTGCAGTGTTTCCTGTTCCCAGAAACTTCGAGAAATCGGATTGGCTGAGGAGACATTATGAGCCCTCGCCCCTTTCTCCATATATTCCCTGTGCCCTCGCACTAAAAACATGGGCCTACACCGGGCTAGTTAAAAACGGATGTTAAACAGACACCGCTTAGAAATTATTATAGGCCTATATAGTCTGCCCCATAGGAGTTATAGAATTCAGCATTTATACAAAAGTTACAAAATAAACGCATAAATAATAAAGCATTCCATACAGCGATTTCTTCACGTGAAAGCACAATGTGACCCGCGGCCTAAAAGCCCCAAATAGCTCATTCTGCGTCGCGCGGGGATAGAATATACTGCTGTCTAGGGCAGTGGTTTTCAACAGGTGGTCCGGGGACCACCAGTAATTCCAGGTGGTTCCCAGCTAAGTGATGGACAGTTGCTAACCAAATGTACCCTTATAAATCTGTAGAGAGAGCGTAAAATGAAACCAAATGGACCCTTACGGTCCATTTGGTTTAGCGCAAAATGAAACCAAATGGACCCTTACGGTCCATTTGGTTTCATTTTATTCTCTCTAGAGTTAAATTATATTAAACGTCTAAATTATGTAATTTTCCAAAAACCTACACAATTATAAAATATAGAACAATTGTTATTTTGACGACGTTTTGCCAGTTGTAGACAAGTGTAGACAAAAACTTGCCAGTCACAATGTGGGACAGGGTCTCAATTTGTGGGACACCTGAAAAGTCGAAATGAGGGACTGGTCACCTCACTGCTGTCTAATTGCTAATCATGTTCATACGATTTTAGGAAAGTCGATTATAGGGAAAATGCACGTTGCAAAATTCCCTGATGATTAAATAAAGGTCAACACAAATAAATAAATAAACAAAAACAAATAAATAAATGTTAGTTAAGATAATAGCCCACACACAGTAGCTATTTGTTGCAGTAACCTATTTTAACAGTCTACACTGTAAATGCGCCCAAGACGCTGTCACCAATCACCATGCAATTCATTTGCTTCAATATGCAACTAAATTACTTACAAATAAATAAGCCTAATATAAAAACGTAAAACGATGCGGTGTTAAACGAGATTTTTTTAATGCTTTAAATTACAATTGCATTCTGGACCAAAGAGGATGTTTGCAAAATGCAGGCAATAATAAATTCAGATTTTTTCTTACATTAATTGGGCTAATGCGCTAATAATAGGCCTAATGATAATTTGCAAGGGTAGTATAACTATCTGGTCAAATGACCTAGGTTAGGCCCTCTCGGAATAAAAATAAACATTTGAGAAAACAAACGTATCCTGCGAGATACATTTACAGCCTATAATAGCCTACTACAACATAGGCCGATAATGCATTTATCCTAGTCATGAGGACACAAAACGCTACTTTGAAAATAGGACCAGTCTTTTGATGCTTGCATGGTCCTATTCGGCATTAGGCTTTCTTGTGGGTATTTATAGTTCACAGATCCATGACTCTCATGACCTCATCAAGCCCTCAGCGACCAGGGTTAATCTGTTATCCTTTTAGTATGCACTGTATAATCGTAGCGCTGTAGGCAACAGTTTGCAAACTCATGTAAATAAAGTAACTTAAGTCATCAATAACTGCACACACACACACACACACGCACGCACGCACGCACGCACGCACACACACACACACACACACACACACACACACACACACACACACACACACACACACACTGTCTAAAAACTTACCTTATGGTTTTGATAGGATGTGACCGCAATGAAGGCTGTCTCGGGGAAGACGTGAGTGCAGAACGCGGTGTTTTTAGATCCAAAGCCATTGTTTTCATCCGCTTTGACGATGTGGATCCTCGGTTGATATTTGTGCATTGAGTTCAGGATAATCTGTAACGTTAGAAAACAGGTTCTTTAATAATAAGGCAGCCATTGTTCGGTAACAGGCCGCTAATTCCTGCTAATAGACCAAATAGCACTTTTAAACCATCGTGTTGTAGGCCCACGGGTTGGTAGGCCCCACGAAATCTCAAAACAGCGTAGATAGAATATCAATCTAACTTTTCATGCGTGCCATCGCAAATCTGAGCTCCTTGAATTTGGTTCTAAATCGTTAGCGTACATTAACTTGCAATTATCTTTTCGTTTTGGGCGTTTTGAGACATCTTTTATTCTGCAGGCTGCATGTGTGGCACGTGCACGAAGACTAGTAAATCGGTCGCGTTGTGTTGACAGAGTAAATCCATTACACCCGTTACATCTGGTATAGACATGCTTGTACACATGGTAAACATGACAAAACCTTTTTAATTATCGAGTGTCATAACGCATAATACTTGATCGATTCGTGAGCCTATGGTAATATCCAATCATCCATGCATGCCATGTGTCAATACGCAGTTCCAGCTAACAATGAGCCCAGGACAGTCGGCTATATGACAGGGATGTAAAACTTAAATTCACGGCGGGCCAAAATAGAACAATAAGGTACAGGTCGAGGGCCTCCGGACTGGACTGTGTTCCAACACACAGGGCACCGGTTAATGAGGACGTCCCAGGAAAACAGCAAAAGTAATTTTCCTTTAACAATCATGAATGTCCCTTAGTAGCTGCAAGATAAATGCAAAGATGAAACTGCATGCATTATTAAAGCTCATGTTTCCTGTTCTATGATCCTCACCAAGCTTCGCATTCGTAGTAAAATGAAAATGTAAATGAGTGAGAAAGTAAATCAATTAGTTCCATTCATGGTGTGTGCAATATACCAGAGGGTCAGTTCTAATAGTAATTAAAAATATCATCCTGCGGGTCTGATTTGGCCCCCAAGCCTTGACATATGTGCTATATGATATATGCAACAACATTGATTGCTTGGTTTTTATTACCAGCTTGAAGATTTACACTTCAAGCACAACTCAATGCAAGACTGATAACTGTGAAACAAACCAGTTAAGAAAGCACTTGTTTACATTGGCAGCTGTCATCAAACATTTAAAGACATACAAAAAAATCACTTCCATAAAGTCAGAAATGACATATCATAGTAGAGGTAAAGGGGAAAATGTATGTACAGTATGTATATATGTATATATATACTGTGTATTTGGATATAGACTCAGAGTCTATGCACATGCTGACCTCCCCATCACCATCCTCCTCTCAGCATCAGCCTATAACCTACTTTGTGTTACAAAAGTGAGAACCGCAGCCAGTGGCCAGTCTGGCGACATTAAGACGCAGTGAGGTCCACCTAGTTGAACTTGAGCATTGCTCTCCTCTTATGAGGGCCCCCCATCCATGGGCCTTAAGTCTAATTGTTCTGACGGAGCAGGGAATTGTGCTCATCAGCCCTGAGCAGTGTAATGGTTTTTAATGAAATTAAACCCACTTACACTGCAGGCCTATATACAGATAACAAAAATGTTATGTTCCCTTCCGCTAATATTTACCCTTTCCCCCTCCCTTCTTAAAACAGATTTATACTTCGTTATGCGACGGGGTCGTGCGCTGAATACAGTAGGGTGTTTGTATCTTTCGGTAGCACTGAAATAAGAAGCTTCACCACACAACTGCCTCTGTCCCTGCTGCAGGGGGCCAACACTCACAACTAATATGCCATTGGAGTCATGCAAAGACCAACCTAGTCTCATGAGGTTTAGGCGAATATGCACGGAAGTGCCATTCCGTCCATACTCGCCTAGAACACTCAAAAATCTGTGCATATTCGCCTAAAATAAATCTGTGCATATTATACTAAAATTAATCTGTGCATATTATAATAATAGCATAAACTGAAAATGACGGAGCAGCACTATCTCTGCCGACCATGAGCATTGTGAAGCGCCACTGAGCGAGAATAGACAGAATAGTAAATATTATAAAACCCAAACTGCCCCATCCCCAACTAGCCACTTCCGTGTTTGTGAAAACCACGCCCATGTACATATTCACAGATTTTGGCTCCAACTAGTAGTGAATGCACGTAATTCATGGCATTCCGTGCATAGTGTACTATACTATCTGTGAGATCGGGCTGAAAAGACAGACTGGCTATATGGCCACCGATCAGTAGCCTTTATTATCACTACAATGTATTGTAGGGACTTGTTTTAGCTATGACCCACAATTCCAGGATTCTCAGGATTAAATCAACCGCTGGGGGATTTACCGCTGGGGGATTTTTTCGCAAGAGGATATAGGCTAGTAGTACAAAGCTTATGAACTTCCAATTGAACTTTGCAGACAATTTCACAGTGCATGCTGTAAGGAATGTTTGGCCATAGCGGCCATTTTGAAAAGCCATGCACTGCATCATGCATAATCTATTTTGAGAGATTATCACAGTGCCGGATTTACAGTAGTAGGGGCTCCAGGGCAATAGACACGTTTTCAGGGCCCAGTCTCGGCTGACAAAAATCAGGCAGTCAGTCAGTGAGTTAGCCAGTCAGTCAGTCAGTCAGTCAGTCAGTCAGTCAGTCAGTCAGTCAGTCAGACAGACAGACAGACAGACAGACAGACAGACAGACAGACAGACAGACAGACAGACAGACAGACAGACAGACAGACAGACAGACAGACAGACAGACAGACAACACAGCATGTGCACTATCTGCAGTGCAAGCTAGCAGCAGAGCAGCAACTCTCGTTGTTTTAAAAATAATATAATACAAATATACAATAACTAATCACAAATCTCACTTGAATTGGATTGCTGGATGCTTAAAAAAGAGTGGGCGGTTGGCCCGGAGGGGAGACGTATAGGCTGCCAAGCCTAGACGACGGTGTACCACGGGTTCGACTCCCGGCAAATTACCGACTGCCATACTCCCTTTCCTGTCTATCTTCTGTTCACTGTCAATGAAGGCATAAAATGCCACAAAAATGAATCTTAAGTGGTCAGCAACCCACCCTAGCCCAATGGCCTAGAGATTATGTATAGGCTGATAGATTGCAGTGATATAATCAGGGAATATTATCAGAAAAATGTGAGATTAAATTCCTCATCTCACAAAGACTGAAATTCAGTTTCCCTATAGTGGACAAAAAACAAAACAAAAACTTTTTTTCACCCTTATTCAGAATGTATTGCATGACTGCAAGCATTTATTGCTCGTCACAATGTCAGTACGTTTTTTTACTGACATATTTTTTTTTATTTTAATTCAGATCCATATACCTGACATTTTTAATGTGTGCAAGGAACCACGACTATAAGGAATGAAGGGAATGGACTGCACTGAATAGTACGCCACAGACTCTTGTTATATTTTCAGGGTTCATGGAGGTCTGTAGAAATATTACCAAAGTTCAGACAAACCACAACAACCCTCTAATGCAAACATTGTTCCATAATAGCACCGTAGAGGATAAGTAAAATACCATATGCTCAAAATGTCCCTGAGACATATTAGAATCTGCCTGAATGCAAGAATATATGTATAAGTGCAGACTTTGGACAATAGCATGGTCCAGACTGTGTGTTCCCAGGGTTCAATATATGCCAGGATGGGAACAGGAGAAAGGGGCGAGCAGTCTGGGGTTGCTGGGTTTCCGTGGACCACCCACTGGGGCCCTATAGCAGCACACGCCTCGTCTCCCTGACTCAGCCACTGCCCTGACCGGGGTCCCAGTATCTCTGTTCCCCCTGCCTCTGGATGATAGTATTTAATGATAGTGAAGGATCACCCTGGGTCTCCAGCCGCTGCCCTTTGCTTTCAAGTCCCCCCACATCAGAGGGTTTCCCCGAGCCTCGGGATTAACAGGCTTTGTACACCATCATCTATTGCTCATCTCACACTGCCAGTCAAATATAAACACTGGATCCTCGCACTCCGCCCGCCGGCCCAAAACATGTGTGGGAAGGCAAGGAGACGAGTGCAGGAGCAAATTGAGGGGAGAGAGGAATAACACTGAGGAATATTCTGCGAGTTGTGTGAGTGAAAGATCAAAGGGAAAGCTACAGCTTGGTATGAAACGTGAAACCAAAACAAGTAGGCCTGTTTGTGTTGTTAAGAGGCACATGGAGGGTAAAAGGCAAACTGTAATAAGTACAGCACAGATCTTACTGTTCTGTGAGTGGTAGAGAGGCTGCAACTTCTTACTGTGTATACTTTAGGATTTGAACCCTGGTCTTCCGCGTGGGAGACCAAACATCTACAAGAGAGAATCCCTATACTCAGCTGAGATACTCTGCTTATGAGCTTCAGACAATACTACTTGTCAACCATCTACCTGACACCAGAGTCTTCATTTCACAATAAGATATGGAGACCACCTCCAACCACTGCAGATGTATTAAACATTTAGCAATACAATTGAGTTAGAAAATAAAATGTCTTCAAATGTTTGGGATTATATACAGTTTTAAAGGACATCTTAACTTTATCCAACCTTCACTATATGGAACAGTGGTTCCGTCAAATGCGTGTGTGAGTGCAAGTAATTATAAATTGTCTAGCTTATCTCAACCAGCTGGACCAACAAGCTGATGGAATATATTTCTGGCTAGCAACCAGTATTTCATTTATGAATCCCATGGCGATCTCTCTCTCTCTCTCCCTTCCAGCACGAAAGAGGGGCAAGCCAGGAACCACTGCAACCAATCAAAACGGAATTTTGGCCTCCAAATTTACAACAGTGCTCACATTCCGACTAAGCTCAGATTTCATTATACCAGCTGGGTTTTGGCAAAAGAACAATCAGCAAGGGAGCCATGTCACCAAGGGTATAGATAATAGATTGCGATATGTGTTTGTGTAATTATTCATGAGCTTTTGTCACTGTGATTGTCCAGAAGCAGTCTCTCAGATATACATTCAGATTGAGTCAGCTGATCCAAACAACAAAAACATTTGATTTAACGTAACAGTTCTATAACAGTCAACCGTAGATTGTGCAATGTACACCAGATCATAACACCTCAGTGGCATAAGGTTGCCTTATTTCCTTTTATTCATGTTGATAAGCAGTGTGTGTATCGCAAACACATAGCATAGTATCTGTACCATAATCTTGTTTTATGATGGACCTTTATCCTGAACCTTTTTCAAAACTATATGATTTATTATTACATGTATTATTTGACAAGATACATGTTATCAATATCACTCTCTCATGCGCTATCTCCTTTATTTCTTCACCATTTTGTCTGAACAACAATAAAAGCACTTTAAATGTTCTTGATGTTTCATGCTTTTGATGTGATTATAAATGATGACCATGCACAATCATGTCATGCTTTTGAAGGAAGTCACAGACATATCCATTGATAATATAGCACAAACCAGACGCATGGACAGACTTCCATGCGTTTTTCTGTCAGTCCATCTGCTAATCTCCAGCACCGTTGGCCCAGTGACCGGTCAAATGGCAAACCGTGCACGTGCACTCCCTGGATGCCAACATCAAACTTCTACCCCATATCATTGCAATTGGCTGACGTTGCCTTTCGCTGCCTTTTGAAGTATGCAGGATTAGTCTATTTTGAACAAAATGCCTAAAATCAAGCCCAATCATGGCTTCACCTCTAACTGCATGCACCGATCAGTGTACATTTTGTATATGCACAGTGTGTCCCTAGATGCCAAGGAAAAACATCTGGCCTGCTTTTTTCAAATCTGACTTACTGTATGTAGCACCGCCAGGAGGCTGTCTTATGTGAAACACATTTTTTAAAATATAATTCCTTCAGATTTTATGCAAATATCACTCAAATTGATATTTATATGTGATAAAGACGTCTGTGTATTTCTTTTATATATTAGTGTGGTTGGCTAACATTGACACATCTTGCAACAAATTATTGCTTCAAATTATGAACACAGGGTTCAATTGCTGTGAAACGTTGTACTCACATGTCTGCTATGTTGAGGTGCAATGCCACCCTTTCCAATCCAATTTCACACTTGATAAAATATTGCATTTATTTCTATCAAAGCGACAGCACAGTTGCGGATACATGGTTTGCTTTATTTGCATCACTAGGATAGCATTTCTGTTTATGTAGTTCATTCTACAAAAAGATTTAATTGTGCGATTGCGTCATCTTAATTGATGGAAGGTTCTTCCATAATAAAACTGTTTGGGTTTCCATGTTGTGCAATTGTCTCTTTTTCTGTCTTTCCTTTGTTTTACTGCTGTTGTAAACCGAATGGCCCCTCAGGCTAATAAAGCTTTACCTTATATTACCTTAGTCTACCTTCTCTTAACTACCCTAGGATGCACTGTATTTGCTTATGTATAATTTCCCCCCCTGTTATTTGCGTTTTTCTTGTGCTAATGAGTAAACTTAAATTACTCAAACTCAAGTTGGTCACAATCAACTTGCCTTTTATGAATACCTCCTGCTAACAGGACATTTCTTCGATGGTACCCACACATTAACAAAGTTAAGTCATGTTTACGTTGTTTTGTGTAAGGCATGGATGGGTAACAGGGTATATGCCTGCAGGGCCAAATAACTTGAAATAACAAGCAGTAAAAGTTATAGGAAATGAATACCATACAATCTTTCCACTGGCTTGCACCAAGGGGATGGGATCGGGTCGAGGAGGTGGGGTGAGGATGCAGGTGGTGATGGTGTGTGTGTGTGTGTGTGTGTGTGTGTGTGTGTGTGTGTGTGTGTGTGTGTGTGTGTGTGTGTGTGTGTGTGTGTGTGTGTGCACGCGCGCACGCGCACGGGTGCATCATGCATGCATGTATGTGTGTGTTAGTGTATTTGCAAACGTGCGCTCACACACACGCACGCACCACACACACACAGAATTTAATTGTTCAGAATATTAGTAAGTTCTTCGGTTCTGTTGGTTATCAGGAAATTTAGTCAAATAAATGTCTATCAACACAGACACACTGCAATTCATTTAGAATGGCATGTTCATTGTGGATATAAGTGGTGGATGGAGATCAATTTTTATATACTGTTCAATGTCTATGTTAAACTGAACAACCATTATACATTGTAAATAAATCCCTTCTTATATTGTAATACATTTTTCTGCTAACAGTGTGACATTACATAAAATACAATAACAATCTAAAGTTGTACATTTACAGCTGGTGTTTTACAGAGCACTGTAGAAATTATAGGGGACCAGACGGTATAGCATTCTATCATTTGGTATTATTGTAAATTATATCAATAATCTATATAGGGCTATTAGGACCTGAAAGCAGGTTTCTCCGTAGGATAAGCTGCGCTACATGAACAACATTTCAACAATTCAAAAGGACATGCAAAACTTTTTAAGATCAAATCTCATATTGAAGTTAAACCACATTTAAGTGTCAAATGTTTGCCAGCGTGGAGACGTACCGTATATAGCCGAAAATAATACGTTAGTGGAATTTCCATTTCACTTTTATAGACCAGATTACTTTGAAAAGGTCCCAAATATATCCCCATAAAAAGTATTTTGAAAATACCTCAGCACAGCAACTGGAAGATAAACAAAAATTCAATTGGGCAGAACTTCTTGATAAGTGGAAAGGGTGCCTGAGGCTCCCCAAGAAAGGTTGCAATTTTAATATAATTTAGCAACACGCAAGTGATGTCAAATCATGTTATCAAATGACCTTTATTATTCAGTCAAAATATGCCAAATGTGTCACTTTTAGTCATGTCTAAAGTCTTAAGCTTCACATATGACCTTTGCAGGTCTATTATGTTGTAATTTGCCCAAAGACTCCCAAAGATGAGAAGAAAAAAACAATGTTGATGATTCAGGATATTTTCATGTATTTGATGTGAACTTCCCTTGACCTCTACAGAGCAACAGTTGCATGGGTTCTATACTTTATACAAACAAAACAGGTTGTATTTACTTGAAATATAAAAATCTGCAAAAGTCCAAACAAACTTTTTAAAGCCACCCTCACCTTCTAATCGAATCTACTAGAAATATTAAATATATAAAGGCTTTGGGACAGAAAAGGGAGAAAAAGGGGTTTCAGTGGAACATTACCTATATTCTATTTAGAGGGTATTCTTTCAGCTCAGAAAGGCCATTTTCGATCCGACTGGGTTGTCCACAGCCAATTAAGTGCCAACTCTCCCTCTCTACAGCAATGTTTTTATTTATTTATAAGAATGTCGTTTTCCGGAATTCAAGGAGCCGCAAGGCTACGACGCCACTAACCTCTATTTCGAAACGTTCATGGTCGCACTAATACTATTATAACCCGAATGCAGATGCTTGGTAGAATATAAGCAGCCCTTCATAGCATGCACTCTGTTGCGTTTACAATCCCCACAAAACAGCCCTGCCATGCATGTTGCCCAATAGGCCTATCCGCTATCCGGGATATAAATAACAGCGGCCAACAGATAAAGCAAAGCAACCTACGTGTCCGAACGGGTCGAGGTGGTTGTTGGTCAGTTTGAGCTTCTGGAAGGACACGAGTTGCCTCATCCAGTGCGCGCCCGTGGCAGGAGAGTCCGGGTGCACGTACAGCCTCCCAGGCATGGCGGGCTCGGCTTTCCCCGTCACGGACCTGCATCATATAACGGCATATAGAGTACAGTCGCACTTCAACACTTTAAAAGTTGTTGCACACAGTGGCAGTGGCATATATAGGGCCCATTATTTATTGTGTTTTAGCCACGGACCTCTCGTCTCAGATCCATATGAAATAGTTTGTTGTTGTCGGATCCGTTTTTGTTTACAATTCCACGCCTTATCAAAATTCCACGTTTTATCAAAATAACAATTCGTCTGCATTCTCTAATTGTGTACTTTTTGGAAAATGAAGTAATGCAGAATTGCAGATGTTTAACAAAATTGCGTAAAACGAAACATCGTGCGAATGTGAATCCAAATGGACCAGTACGCGTATATTTTCATTTTACGCTCTCGAGAGTTAAAATCTATGAGGATCAATTTGGTTGCCAACCCTCCATCAGTCAGCTGGGGACCTCTTGGAATACTCTCAAGAACCAGTGGTGGTCCCCGGACCACTGGTTGAAAACCACTGAAGAAGCGAATAGCCACGAATGGTCATGTTTCGACATTGCTCTGCTATAGCTATTTAACTCCATGCTAGATTACACATGTTCGCTTATATTATTTATTGGTGAGACACGACGAGGTTGTTATCGAATAACCATTTAATAAATGGTTAATCACTCGGACTTAATTTAGAAGTAACCGATTTCCGATTTCTCATCGCTCCTATTAAAACCGATGTAGCCTCATCATTAATTAGCAGAATAATCTAATAAAAAATAAGCGTCCAGCATGGGCTACATAATAAACAATATTATTGTATTATTGGCGGTGACAAATATATTTTTTTAATTAGATCAACACAACACACAGAGCAATTACGCGCGAAAATGAAAGCAAAAATGAAAGCAATTACCTACTATATATATATATATATATATATATATATATATATATATATATATATATATATATATATATATATATATATATATATATATATATATATATATGAAAAGGGGGTATAGGCCGTATGAAAAACAAGATTCGTTGAATCACCAAATGACATACGCGAGTTAAGTAGAACGTAGGCTAAATAGGCTACGCTGGGTTTCAGATTGCTGCGGGTCACCACCACGTAGCATGGTGGTAATTTGGAAGATTATTGCTTCTCAGCACTCATTGATCAAGGGAAGAATTAGTTCCAGGACGTGCTTATGGTGGGTCATTATCTGTGGTATTGGCATATGATTATCTCCTTTATAGTATATGTAGTCTTTGAAAAGCACTGACCCAAACAATGCGTCCTTGACCAAGGTTATGACACCACCAAACAACTATAGGCGTGCGTGATGTGAGTCTTTGATTGAGCAGCTTCTCTCAACCACAAACATTCGTCCGCGGAGCATTGCGCGGACTAAAGTTTTGGCATCAATTTAGAAAAAAACAGTTCATAATTCTTGTACATCGTGTTGATTGTTGATTCGCCCATACCAAAACCTCCCTGTCAGCACGCACTCGATTATATAGAGAATGCAGAGATAACGGTGGCCACCGCAAAAACACAGTAACTAGCCTACATTAGGCCTACAGCTACGTATACAGTATATAGCGTAAATTAGGGTATACACGAGCTTTATACGCACAGAGGTCATATTGTTTACTCTCTTTATGGAGCACAGTGTGATATACGTTAACTGTAATATTATTATATATACCATTTATTATCGGCAAATTTGTAGCGATGGTCATCAGCAGGCACAACATCCATCAGGAGGATGTATTTGGTTTTGGGGTTGAGTCCAGTGACCTTCACTTTGAAGCTGGGAAACATTCGCCTGCAAAGAAGTCGGTATTAATAGCATTCATTTAGGAGAGGAATATATAAGATCGAAATACGACAAGGAATATCGCCATGTTATCACAAGCAGGAAAGAATAATTACGCATGTCCTTATCCTACATTATACCGGTAGCTATATTTTTAACCACGTATTTTAACTGAATAGCTTTTACTGTTGTTTGCCTGTTTGTCTATAAAAACTATTATTCTGTTTTGTTCAGGAATAAAAAAGAAAGCAACAGTCTAATATATACATTTAAATAAATATATATAAAACAATAATGTAGCTGCATTACTGAAGTAGATAGAGACACCGTTAAAATGCACGCTAGAGTGCACGAGGGCAGTCCAACAAGTATTACCATGTGCCTCTTAACGCAGTAGATTTGTGCAGCTGGATAATCTGTTTTACTGTTCCTCGCACACTGCAAGCGTTATTCTAGCACACTCTTTTCTTTGATGTGGTATATAAGCAGATATAAGAGTATAAGAGTTATAGCTCTCTTGTAAAATGTATAGGAATAATAACAAGAACGATGCAGTAGGCCAGATTTTGGAATATCCATGGCCTCGTTCAGAAAACGAAAAGGAAAAACGGGGTAAATGACCGAGGAGGAGACTACAGTATATAATGAGAGCTTTGTGCAGCTGCAAGCAGCGAGACATTATACGACTCTCTCTAACCTTCCAGCCTCCTCGTGCACGACGGATATTGAAACGTTGTTGCGATGAATAATAAATAACTCAGGACCACAAGACAATCGTGTGACACGAGCAGAGACCACCGATTACCATGCGTATTCCTGTTCACACTCATCTGACAACACTATTTTGACTAGATTCACCCTGAGGACACATGAAAATGACAGTGGGGTAATGCGCAACAAACACACCGCTTGTGTGCGCACGCGCTGTCCTTGAACCTAATATTTTTTCCATGTCGCCTGACGCCGAATTACCCAAACTTAGATCATCATCATCATGGCGCACACACACACACACACACACACACACACACACACACACACACACACACACACACACACACACACACACACACACACACACACACACACACACACACACACACACACACGACACGATAGCCTATATTTTTGCAACAAACCAACGACACTCAGCCGGCCATGCAGGTTATATTTAACAAATAACTATAGTCACAGCAATAAATATATTAATTAATTTTGCACTTTTGGGCGACTTCTCTTACCTTCCCGCTTTGGTTATGATCATCTCGGTTCCCACTTCGTCAAACTTGATCCATAGTTCCCTCTCGTGCAGGTACACTTTTATTCCTTCCATTCCCTTCAAAATACCACATGTAATTGCTTAAATCGCAATACTGTACAATTAATTTTCCAATAGTAAAACATTTAAAACAATGCAGTGTGTGTATGGGACTAGACGTTAGGCAATGGTGCTGGTCAAAATGGTGAAAAGACGTGTGCATTTTAGGTTAAAGAGAGGCAGCATGAATTCTATCGAGATGAAACAGAGCAGACTACCATTTAAATATAGTTATGACTATTATCGCAACGAAAAACGATACATTGGTGACTGACGAAAACCTGAAGGCCTATAGCCACTGCCAGGTTTGCACGCAGTTATTAGTATTCCAGGCGCAGGCCTGGAATAGCCTACTAACTTGTGCCTTAAAGACATATAGGCCCAAAGGGCAGAATCACAATTTAGGTTATTGATAATAGACATGTACGTATGAGTCGTGTATAACGTGTAACGTGTAAACGTGTATAGCTTATAATAAAGAATAAATGTTCAGTTCGCCCCGGTGCTGACTGACTCCGACCCAGACCATCAGCATAGTATAAGAGGCAATTCTCTAACCTGTTGAATATATGTTGTCTGTGAGGATGGAGATTTCCCCGAGCTTCCATTCTGTTTCTCTGATTTGCTCTCACTGTGCACTTCCTTCGAGTCCGATCCGCCTGTAGGCGAATTTTGGAGGCCGAAAGAGGTCTCCTCTTGGTCCGCCATGGTATAGGCCTATAGAGTCCCGAAGACGACGACGAATCCCCCGAACTGTCAGGTCCAAACAGAGAGGGTATTTCAATAGATGTGAGATGACTGAGAGGACCAAACTAAACTAACAAGCTTTAGGCTCCATCCATCCATGCACGCCACACACACACACACACACACACACACACACACACACACACACACACACACACACACACACACACACACACACACACACACACACACACACACACACACACACACACACACACACACACACACACACACACACACACACCCACACACACACACACACACACACACAGATGTGCCTTCAATGTTACTTGCGAAATTGAAAATTTGTAGGCCAATATTTTGGCCTGCATCCGGCATTTACAGTCTAGAAGTCCATTTAGCCATTTAAACTCGAGTCAATATAGAACGTATACGCTAATACACAAGTAAATTAATGGTCAAAGTAGTTATTTTATTATTAGTAGCCTATCGTTATTGTTTAGGATGGCGGTTGTCAAAGTAGTTATACACTATCGTTATTATTTAGGTTGGCGCGAGACATCATGCAACATATATTTCTGCAATCAATTTTATGGACCTTATTTAAGCGTGAGTTGGTATCACCCAGGCAACCACGACCTAGCCCCGCTAATCATTCTCCCAAACAGCACGAGTGGTTGATTGCATATCAAGGCTAAAGCTAGCGGCGAGAACACTCGGCTATAATAACTTACTAAATAATAGCCAAAATGAACACATAAGAAGAATCTCCGATCTTACATACTACAAGCATGGGGAGATTCGCCCGTGGGCTGGCGAATAATAAAGTCTAAGCTGAGAACTGTCACATTACATAGGCTATACAGTAACCGAAACAATGTAGCCACCAGTATAACCTTCTGTCCAAGGAGACGACAAGCGAGACGAACCAGTGGAACTACGCTTACCTTCCCCAAAATAGACTAATAAGTCACGATCGAAGACAAAGGGGATAAGAGCAGGGAGATAAATTGTCCGAAGCCCTTTTCAAAACTGTCCCAAATCAGTGTAAAATAATCCAGACGTCGTGCCAGAAAATGCTAGTATCTCCATCGATATGATGCCCACTTCTTCGCGCAGAGCAAGTCCAGATTATAGCTATAGCCTCTGCTGCCCGCGCGAAAGAAGTAAATAGACTATAACTAATAGCCTATACTCAACCCAAAGAAGGTCGAAGATTCGCGCAATGACAGCTCTAAGATCTATGCGTTGTTGCCTTATTGAGCATTTTCCTGCCGCGCACGTAGCGTAGCCTACCCTGCCGATAGCATGGAACATAGTATAGAGATGGACTCCGGGGAGCAGGTCCGTCACCCCCTCCTCCCTGTTCTGCTCGCCCTCTCTCTCTCTCTCTCTCTCTCTCTCTCTCTCTCTCTCTCTCTCTCTCTCTCTCTCTCTCTCTCTCTCTCTCTCTCTCTCTCTCTCTCCCTCGCCCCCACCGCGCATCAGTGACCAGCAGTGCGTGGACTGTGGTCGGAGGCGAAAGCTCTCTCTCTCTCTCTCTCTCTCTCTCTCTCTCTCTCTCTCTCTCTCTCTCTCTCTCTCTCTCTCTCTCTCTCTCTCTCTCTCTCTCTCTCTCTCTCTCTCTCTCTCTCTCTCTCTCTCTCCTCCCTCTCTCTCTCTCTCTCTCTCTCTCTCTCTCTCTCTCTCTCTCTCTCTCTGTGTGAACGTAGTTTGAGGGCGGCCAGTGTCTGGACGGCGTTGGTCGCTGCCCAACGAATCCTTTTCCAGAAATAGCTCCCTCCACTCTCCCCTCAAAAGCACCGTAGTAGCAGCCTCTTTGCAGCCATGCAGGACCACGACAGACAGACAGGGGATTTAGGGTATACCACGTTAAATATGATGAATATACACATGGGCTAATCTTTATTATGGGCGACAATCAACAAACCTTCACCTGTATGTGCCTGTGTGTGATGTGTAAATTAATTTCATCTTCTCGTTGCACTGCAACGTCCGTTTGACCAGCGTGGGGCCTATAGGCTACGGGTATATCCAATAGGCTATATACCTTATATGTATTTGATCTAAAATGCTGTAAATAAATACGTCGATTTAAATCTAAAAGCTAAAACTTGTATAGCCTATATGAACAGAAGTTATTTTAACTAACATACAGTATAACGTAGCCTATTGGAGGTGCAGCTTCCTGAATGTAAACAGAAAACATTAAATTTGTACATTGCAGCCTACTGTCTGTCAAAATGTCAAAATAGTGGATATGCATGGATGCATGTGGAACGAGGTCACAAACGCCAGGTTCACAACAATTCAACTCCAAACAAATAGTCCATCATCACATACTACATGCAAGAAAAAAAATCTTAACCAGACATGAAATATTGCAAAATTTAGGAACGCGTTTTAGTCCGACTACTATAACATAATAACGTAATGTGTAATGACTCACACATGAGTGTTTCTGGACATGTTTTCAAAACACCATAACTTGGCTGTATAGCTTATATAAAATTATTTTTAAGCGTCAGGGGAATTGTTTGTAAGGATGGGTTCAAATAATAGCTTTTTGTTATACAGAAGCTTTCAAAAACTTTACGAAACACTAGACAACTTTGTATGGCCGCGTTTCGTTTGGCCTATACGCGCAATATTATTTCCACTGAATTCATAATACCTCCAGGGCATGGGACGTGAGTGTCAATCGCTTCATTTGCAGAGTGGCCCCATGCATCATGCATCATGCAGCCTGCGGCTGCTGCCTTCTCACTTTATACCACCTGTTAAGTGGCAAGCTGTCAATATTTACATTTCTCTTGTATCAACGCATCAACCGTCATGAGTCTCTGTCTGGCGCACAACTGTAGCGTACCACATGGAGGTGGTTAGCTGTCTATAGCCTACATAATCTCCCCGGTAAATGTGTTGTAACCTATACTATATATTAATTTTATTTCAAAACAAGTCTATGTGCGGGGATAGGCATGTGGAATGAAACCTTGCACCTCTGCATCACGCGTAAAAAAAAAAGCGCGCGCCGCTGCACACACACGCGCGCACGCACAAACACACACTCCTGGTGATAAATCCAGTGTTATTTTACGCTCGTCTTCAGGAATGTTCACCTGTACCAAGATTTGCCATTAAATTATAGAATTTTACGAAAAAAACAAACCACGCTCAAGCATACACTGCTGTATATATTAGCAATGTGTATTTCGTGTCACAGTCGATATTTAACCTATATGTAAAGCTTATGAATCAAGTGAGATACGGTCCGCAAAGAGAACATTAATATATAAGCCTTTATATTCACACCAAGGATAATAATATTAACAATGATGACGATAATAGACGCGATGCGTCCGACAAACAAAATAGAGATAAAATTGTGCAAAAACAAAAAATGTGACCCTCCTATGATATTCTAATAGTACCAGTATAGGTCTATGTTGTAACAAAAATAAATAAGTAACAAAATAGGTGTGCTGTTGTTTATAATAGCCTAGTGTGGAAATTAAGCCAGGAGGCACAGCGCGTCAAATTAGACGAATAGCAGCCAGCAGCATGCCAGTGGCTAAGTCATACCACATAGTTTAACTTAACCCATAGTATATGTACAACTTACAGTAGCCCATTTCAAAGTGTATAGCAGCGGCAAGGTGTTGAGGAAACTAAGTAATTATGACACACATTTAGACACATTAGGTTCAACGAAATTTAATGAGGTGTATACCCAAAGCCGATAGGCTATCTATCAATCTCTGCATGATCGCGATAGGCTATATTTATTTAATCCCTTTTGTAATACTCGTGCGTGGTGGGCTATAACATTCCGAAATAATAATCACGATATAATTGGCAGACTATTTTACATTCAGTCATTTTCTCATAAGTGGAGTGTAGAGGAATTTAATGCCATTTTGAATTCACAATTGGCGTCTCAAAGACAGTAGATTTAAATATATTTATAGACCAGAAAGAGATATAAGTGAGTGATAAGTTTCATTCAGGATCCACTATTTTGACCGGACCACCATTTGATGACATTTGCCTCCCAGACCCAAAGGTTATTTTGTTTCCCTTGAATAGGATTTTGCATACATTTCTTGATTTGCCAAAATAACAATTCTACATTCTCTAATTGTGTAGACTGTGCAGTTGTAAAGTTTGGGTTATTGTTACGCGTCCATTTGGTTTAAATTTACACTCTCAAGAGTTAAAGATCCATTTGTTAACCAACTCTCCATCAGTCAACAGGGGACCACATGGAACCCCCTCAAGGACCACTGGTTGAAAACAACTGTCGTATGGACGCATAATGTGTAGCATATAGACTCAACTTAGTTAATCCGTTCCCGCGTGGACGACCGCTTCCAATGACCAATCAAATTGGTGGTCGTTTGACCACCTGATAATCAGAAAATATAGTGAAATTAAAGTGAGATATTCTAACTATTTAAAAGGCAATATACATAATAATCATTATTATTATTGTTGTAGTTGTTATTCATCAGAAAGCAGAACGGCTAGAATAAAAAGATTCGTTTTTTTCTTTCTTTCTAGGTCTATACAAATACATATATATGTCTTATATCTTAATACAATGCTTCACAATGCTTCAGAAAATGCAGGTAGATTCATCTATTGCGAAATTCAGACTAATTGAATATTGTGGTTTGTGGATAGTGTCGACCTTGCATATGCATATAAACTTGCAAGAGAGCCAACGTTATATGAATGAAATAAACGGAACGAGAGCTAGTTTAATCGCCAACCCACCAAAAAATTAAAAAAAATCCGCACAGTCAGTTAGGCCTGTTTAACAATGCACTCACACGCAAAAACCAAAACAATGAAACACACATGAAGGCAAAGTGCTTTCCAGGAAAACTTGTAGTTTAATCCAAGGTCAAATTGGCAAGGACAGTTTGCCCATCATAGCACACTTTTAATTTGGTAAATTTGGTGCAAGATACAGTATATAGCCTGTCAAGTGACAGTACATCACCTTTTCACAGACATAATTGGACATAAGCAAATCCTGTACCAACGATGAAAAATGCATTATATTCCTCCCAGTATTTTGTTCTGCATGCAACTCTACATACACACACACACACACACACACACACACACACACACACACACGCACACGCACACGCACACGCACACGCGCACACACACACACACACACACACACTTAAATGACTTTTATATTCTTTAAATTATTTCCCCATGATAACCTTGATCCCAGGTCTCTGGACCAATTGCATTACCTGCCAGATTTAAATGTTGAGTTAAAAAGTATTCTTATAGGTAAGTGAGTAAGTAAGTAAGTAAGTACGGAAGTAACAAGCAATAAGTAAGAAAGTATAAGTAAGCCTAAATTTATATAGCAGGGGTGTAGTGAAATATCGTTATTGCAATAATAACTTCCTCTCGTAATATATATCGTATATTCCTCAGCAAATATCGTGAGGTAAAACATGTCACAGAGCATCCACAACAGGGATAAATTCCGGGAGGAGAAACGGGTCGCAGAACTAAAATGTTAAATGACTTCTATACCTCCTTCATTCTCAAACAACAAGCTAAAAACAAAAAGCAGAATCAGTTGAGACAAATAAAAGCTAAGATTAATAATTGAGGGTATACTTTAGTAAGATCTGATTTATGCCTTTTAGTGTTTTATTCATTCATTTATTGTTTTTTGTTTTTCATCTGATATATTGTTGATGAATTTCATGCAAAATATCGATATATCACAAATATCGGAATACATCAAATATATAATATCGTATTGTGAGGTACCAATATTGTCCCAGCCCTAGTTAATATAGCTATGGCACTTTTCACAGTCAGAACTCACAGAACTCTTTACATACAACAAAATATAAACAGCAAGAAACATTCAAATGATAAGCAGCAAAACAAGAACAGAAAATGTACAATGCATCTTTTGCAGGATAGAGAAAACAGCAGACACATTTCAATCCATCAGTCATTCTTATGAAATTTGTACTAGTCTTGAAGCTATACAACCAGGAACAAACCGAACACCAGCATGGTCTCAGCAGTCACCACATTGTAATATCCATGTGTTAAATTAGGAGACAGTGTACACAATCTACTGTAGCCTATACAGGTCCACTTGGTTGCATTTGTATGTGCTGCAGAATTACAGGGCCTACAAAGGGGTGAATTAATAATGCAGAAATACACTGCTATTGCATTATCCTGTGAAAGGCTGCATTGAAAGGAATTAAAACCAAACTGCCCCCTGCCGAGATGTTCATCTGTGCTATACTCATATAGTACAGACGCAAAAAGGATTTTTCCACTAATGTGTGTCCTTGATATCCACTTCTAATGAGCACCACACTGCAACATACATTTTTTATTCCTTATCAACATCCTCCTGCAGAATATGTGATTCCTGTAGTCATTATATTTCTGTATAGAACTACAACTCACAACATACCCCTGTAGAACAACAACAAGTCACACTTCCTGACACCACTGGACACACACGCACACACGCACACACACACGCACACGCACACGCGCACGCGCACACGCACACGCACACGCACACGCACACGCACACGCACACACACACACACACCCTACATACACACATCCCTTACCTCCTGGTCATCCAAGGCTGTTGGGTGTGTGGTCTGATATTGTGTGCAGGGACTGATGGATATCCTGGGAAGCCTTTGGAATCTGGCAAGGCCTCCACAAACAGGCAGGTGAAAGCACTGGTGTGGCTAACCACCGGTCCACACACAGGACTCCCAGAGATCAGCGAAAGGGAGGCCCAGCCAGGCTCAGGCGTTCTGCCCCAAAGACCATGCAGCATGAGAGGTTTGTGGCTGAAAACCCATCGACGGTTTGATTCATAGGAGCCGAGAAGAGGAAGGATAGAGTGAAACATAGAGAGGGGGTTGGGGTGGGTGTTAGCTACAGAGTGTGCTGTATTTAAGTCAGAATTCTTCCATGTGGAGCAGTGATGATGTTAATCAGTGATGTAGCAGTTCGGCAGCTAAGTCGTCTAATATAAAAGGTGTAAAAACTGACAAATAAGAGTAATAATACTCTTTCTTTGGTTTTGTAAAGTTATACGGGCATGAGTGAGACTAAACTACTCCAACAAAATCATGGTGGTGGTCTTATTACGAAATTCAAGAACACAAACAATGGGATATTATGACTCATACTGGTGTGAATAATGTTTTCCATGGTTTGAACTAGAAGGGCCAATGCATACTGAGCTCTCATTTGTTTATATACTCAGCAAACATTGATTACACTATTGATTAAAGAGATGCATAACTGATCTTAAAAGCTGGAAGTTATTCTACTGAACCTTAAAAAGCCCAATCACTTGTTTAAAAATGAATAAATAGTTACACAACGGAAAAGACAGAACTTGGGATGGAACATTGTTTTGTGTTTTAACCACCCATACTTTGTTGACCGGGGCCACATAGAGTTGTGCATTCTATGACATGCAGTATATGTGATCTATTCTGATTCACAGATCATTTCTCTGTGAGCTTTCTGCCCACATTGATGACGATTCAGATGATTTATTTATTTATTTTCTTTCTACGATAGAGAGGATATACAGTATACGCCTACATATACGGACTTAGGCTGCAACATCTAAACAATAACACTGCTGGCCTGATGTTTCAAATGTGTTTACTTCCTGTTTGTATCCATTGCCATGGGAGATGACATGAACTATCACAGAAACAACACGAGTATTACAAATAATACTGTTTTTACTCTTATTATTCTTTCTTTTTTTTACTCCTTATTAAGATGACATGCAAAACCCTTGACTCCTTCAAAACCATGACTCTCAAATGGCACCCATACGGATACAGTTGCAATTAGCAACTAGCCTCTGTTAAATATGATTCCTTCACCCATCCTCTTTCCCCCTCTTTGTATATCTCTCTTGTCCTTTTTACCCCCCACTATGATTTGCTGCTTCTGGCTCTACATAAGTGAATATTTGTACCAGTACGTCTCTAAATGTGTTGATGAACATGGTGAACATGGTGGCCACATTTGTAAAGAGGTTTAATAGTTTATGGTGTCCACTCACAGTTATCATTCTTGATTCAATCAAGATTGAATCAAGAAGTTTTTATTATTATTGAATATGCTAGAGGCGTAAATGGCTGACATGATGTTAACATGGGGTTTCACAAATACAATGTTGAAATCAAAACTTCTACACAGTATAATCTAAAACTGATGTACTCATTTACCCAATAGCAACTCTGAGGCATAAATTTAGAGCTGGGGACTTTGCTGTGTAATATTCTGCTTTTAAAGTGGTTCAATTCAAAAGAATTGAAAGAAGCTGGCATGAGAAGACATATGTTACATTGCCAAAGCAAAAGTGGTACAATGTGTTACATCAACACTTTGGGTAATACTATCTTGTGAAACAATAAAAAAGTTAATTTTCTGTCAGAGATAGTTATACAGTATATCCATATATGAGACCTAGCTTTATACTTTTGTTGACAGCAGTATTTCAATGTTTTAGCATGCATATGTATGTAAACTATTGTATTGGTATTGGAAGTCTATGTCTCAGATGTCTTGGTACAGTGGGCAGACTGGTCTGCCCATAGACGTATCTGGCATGTCTTTTGATTCCCCCTCTCACCCTCAACCTCATGAGCGACTTTACCAGTGAGTTGTTCCACTACACAGTAAAGTTGTCAGTGTTGCAGTACCTCTGGCAATGTGAAAACAGAGCCAAATGGACCCCTAAAGGGTACATTTTTTAAGACTCAAGAGTAAAATTAGCACCGTGGATTCTACTGTGCACAGACAGTGATGATAAGCTATCTGGGCCTCCATGGCAATACAGGGTTCAGAGGTAGATCATGTGTGGGTCCACTCCACACACACACACACGTGAACATGCACACACACTCTCTCTCTCTCTCTCTCTCTCTCTCTCTCTCTCTCTCTCTCTCTCTCTCTCTCTCTCTCTCTCTCTCTCTCTCCCTACCTCCATAGCAGGGCCCTCAGCAGGGGAGGCGGTGGGTGGTGGTGGTGGTGGTGGTGGGGTGGCTGCTGTGGGCTAGGGGCTGACACGTTTCTGCTAACAATCACATCACACACAGGGACCCACATTCCAACTTCCTGATCCCCCCCCCCCTCACTACCACTCCTCCCCCCTTTCCGCTTACCTCCACAGTCCTCCTCTTCCCCTTGCAGGTCCTGATGGAACTGTGCAGCCATGATGTGACATTATTATATACTTACTGGTCATGGAGTCATGTGGGGGAAAACACATACCATACTCTATAGGATGTCATCAGCATGCAGCTGAAAACAGCAGATCTACAAGCTTAGGACATTGTGACACATTGGGAGCTTGTAGATCTGTTGTTTTCAGTACGGGTATAGGCTACTGGAAAAGTATACTGGAAAGTATAAAATTACTCCAAAGTTATGGGCAAAGTGTGTGAAATGAATATGACAAATGATTTTCTTTTTAAATCATCACCATCATCAAAGCACTATGTATCACAAGGTTGATTAAAATAGATTTTCACTGCTGGTGTTGATTTCCTTCATGAACTTTTCCTGCTTTTAATACAGCGAATGCGCCACATGTCCTGTGTTCTGCTGCCCTCTAGTGACTCTTCTATTTTCCCACAACGAATGCTCAGTGCAATACTGTTTTAACTATGAAAAACATGCATTTCTGAGTTGATAGTAATGGTTTTTCTTTAGCTACATTTATTACATTCCAAAAATGTAAATAGCAATGTGTAATTCATTATTTGCATGGTATACAAGGCCTCCTCTGGTATCAATCCAAATCATGTAGAGTCTAGACAGTGCCTCCCAATCTGTTTCATATCAAGGACCCCAAATTGACATCAATTAGCCTGCGGACCCCCATTTGAATAGATATATGCCAGGTATGCAATAAGAGAAGATTTTTATGGCTCCAGCCCCCATTTTGACATGACTACAGACCTTTCCATCTCTGAGACCAATGTTAATTTAAACCTGAGAGAGTATACAAATGGAACCTGTTGCGCACTCAAAGTTACAAACCCTAAGGGTCTGTCGAGTCCGAAACTATGATTTTGCTGGGGACCTCCTGGCTGGACACTGGGGGGGTCCCCGGGCCCTGCTTTGGGAACCACAGAGGGCCAACTAAAATAGGCATCTGCACTCTATTGAGGACAGACCGACAGACAGACAGACAGACAGACAGACAGACAGACAGACAGACAGACAGACAGACAGACAGACAGACAGACAGACAGACAAGCAATTACATGTGTATATGTGCACACACATGTGCGTGCGTGTGTGTACATGCACACACATGCACAGAGCAAGAGAAAGAGAGACACAGAGAGAAAGAGGGAGTTAATGTAATAAGCATGAGAACCTTGTGGTGTGGTCTGCAACAGGTTTAGCAGGCTCCTCAGAACTGAGGGGCCTGGGGGCCATCATCTCACACTTCAGTGAGGTCACTGCAGCGCAACCTCTGACATCTTGAAATGCATAAACGATGACAATTTCCAAAATTATAAATTATATTGCCTCCAATCCACTCATTATCATTGTTCAACCCACTATCATTATTCAAACTAAACAACAGCATCATGACAATTGTCTATATAAACTGTATAGAAAACTACCCATAGTTGTGCATTGCACAAAGCTGCAGTCAAGGCATCTGAATTATGGCTTGCTATGATCCTTTCTGGTCCTCATGATGGCAGCTTGTCCCTAGCACAGCTATGATAAATAATACTTAGACTTATATAGCGCCTTTCAAGATACCCAAAGCGCTTTACAGACTATCCCATTCACACCCTATCACCCATACATACCGGTGATGGTAACTACGTTGTAGCCACAGCTGCCCTGGGGCAGACTGACAGAAGCGTGGCAACCAATCTGTGCGCAACGGCCCCTCCGACCAACACCAAGCATTCACGCACAATCATAACTCATTTACACTGCATGTTTCATTCAGGTGGGAGGAAACCGGAGTGCCCGGAGGAAACCCACGCGGTCACGGGGAGAACATGCAAACTCCCACAGGTCATACTGGGAATCGAACCCAGCACCTTCCGAGACCGGGAATCGAACCCAGTACCCTCTTACTGTGAGGCAGTGATCTTAACCACTCTGCCACCGTGCCACCCCCATGATGATGATGATGATGATGATTAGTGAAAAGTGGGCCTACAATTTTAGTTTTATATATATATATATATATATATATATATATATATATAATATATATATATATATATATATATATATATATATATATATATATATATATATATATATATATATATATATATATATATATATTTTGTTGATTAATCTGATTAAAAATTTTAACGCAATTAACTCATGTGCACACTGACTCAACCCACTGAGCATTTTCTCATTGAAAGAACAGGGTAGAGCACAGATTTACGGAGACATATAGCCGTGTGTCTCCCTGTAACCGGAGCCATAGAGTATAGCTGGAGGATCTACAAGCATTGAGGGCTTGTAGATCACCTATTTTGATAAATATTTTAAAGATAAATGGTTATTTTTTTTACAGATTCGGTTTCCTTTTTAAATGTTGAACTCCTGTACAGGAAAACATGCATATTTTGGACATAGTTCGAATGGTGATTAATCATGATTAAATTAATTTTGAAGCTGTGATTAATTTGATTAAAATTTTTAATCATTCAACATCCCTAATATATATATATATATATATATATATATATATATATATATATATATATATATATATATATATATATATATATATATATATATATATATATATATATATACCTTTCTCATTACATGTGGATAACCTCATTACTTGTGGATAACCGCCATTTTAATTTCTCGGTTTGGATCAAGCAAGCCAATGAGGATGCAGACTTAAACAGCATGGTGATGAAGGGATGGGAGGACACAACAAGAGGGATCTCTGCTGACGCCTGGTGGACTTCAGTAGAAACCACATGTAAAGTTAGGAGGATGGAAGCATAGATCATAATAAGGCATTTTCCGACTGGACTGGACTGGACACAGGCTTTAAAACAGTGTCTCAGTTCTAAAATGGTGGTACTGAAGCTAGTTCACCGTTGTTCGCAACCTCTATAAAAAGGTTGTAAGTTAACTGTTGACATTGGACTCTCGTAGAGAGGTGTTTGCGATTCTGACATTCTACGAGAGTCCAAGATCGGCTATCGTATTTTCGGGAAATATTTCGCCGTTTCTTCTTCTAGTAGCTTTTAGCGTGCACAAATCCAACATGTAAAAGGCTGAACCTAGGCTTCCACTCGTCCGATGACTCTACGGCCAAGAATTGCACGACGTAGAGTCGTAGTTTTTAATAAATAAAATGTTTTATTTACCTCGGTTTGTTCACTCTCATTCGGTCTCCGAAGGCTGCCATCTTAGAGGGAGGGGAGTGGGGGGTGGGGGTGCGCCGTAACCAATGGCAGCTCAGCCCCCCCCCCTCCCCTCCCCTCCCTTCACTCCCACCCGCCCCTCCTCACCCAGGGCGGAGGCGGAGGCGGAGGCGAGTGGGTGGGGGTGTGTCAGAATCGCAAACACCTCTCTACGAGAGTCCAATGTCTTGGGCTAACCAGGGCCATCTATAAGGGGGCGCTGTGGGGAAAATGTGTTGCATCAACAGACCCAGTCCCAAGAAGTAGTGGCCCTAGAAACATTTCAGCACCACAGACAGCTCCCTGTGCTTTTCTATAGAAACACTTCAGCACCACAGACAGCTCCCTGTGCTGTTCTATGTTCTATAGAAACATTTCAGCACCACAGACAGCTCCCTGTGCTGTTCTATGTTCTATAGAAACATTTCAGCACCACAGACAGCTCTCTGTGCTGTTCTATGTTATATAGAGACACTTCAGCACCACAGACAGCTCCCTGTGTTGTTCTATGTTCTATAGAAACATTTCAGCACCACAGACAGCTCCCTGTGCTGTTCTATCTTATATAGAAACACTTCAGCACCACAGACAGCTCCCTGTGGTGCTGTTCTATGTTATAATATAGAAACACTTCAGCACCACAGACAGCTTCCTGTGCTGTTCTATGTTATATAGAAACACTTCAGCACCACAGACAGCTCCCTGTGCTGTTCTATGTTATATACTATATAACATATAACATTATAGTCTCTAGGGGAGAGCCAGCGAAATCCAAAAGCGACCTCGCCCGCGGGCGCCCGGTTTCAAAAGCGGGCGCCCACTTTCACAAAAACGGGCGCCCGGTTTCACAAAAACGGGCGCCCGTTTCACAAAAACGGGCGCCCGTTTTCAAAAGCGGGCGCCCGTTTTCAAAAGCGGGCGCCCGTTTTCACAAACTAGGCTATGCCTAAACCTAACTCTAACCCTAAACTTAACCACAGTGAACAGCAGACAGTGGAAACAGGACGCAAGACCATGAGAGCGGCGGTCCTAGCAGCACAAGAAACATTCCCTACCGCACGGGTGCACGTACCAATGATCAACTACTCAGAAAACCTCAGAGCAGAAGAAAAGCAAAACCTGGACAGCCTGAACCAGGCAATAGAAACACAAAACCACCTACCAAAAGTGGATGAACGGGACTTCAGGACAGGCCGGGACAACATACACTGGACAAAGGAAACCGCACAAGCAATACTAGACAACTGGATGTTGAGTTTAAACTAAATAGCCCCAGAGACCAAGACAGGCCGGGGCATTCAAACAAGAGCATAATTAATTTATCCAACTACTTTCGACCAGACCAACACCAGATAGATCTACTGGAAAAAGGACTATCGTTTGTCCCAACCCTGGATATATACAAACAGCAGAAGAACAAACTAAGAAGAGATATCTCAGATTATCACCGAAGACTCAAATTAGCTTCTCATTTTGGACCAGGAGACGAAAGAGAAATCCCGCCATTTCAACCAGGCTCCAATTGGGAACCACCAGCAGAGTCACTCCCCCAGAACCTGAAACAATTAATCCAAGAAGACACACAGACAATGGAGAGGCTACCAGGACACATCAAAGAAAAGGACAACCTCAACATAGAACAGGTAAGAGCCTTAAGAACACTAGCTAGAAACAAAGACATAGTCATTAAACCAGCAGACAAAGGGAGCTCAATTATCATAATGGACAGGCAACAATACCTACTGGAGGGTGAGAGACAACTCAACAATCCTGACCATTACAGGCCATTAGCACAACCAATATATAATCAGACAGCCATAGAAACCAGAGAGATCATAGATAGACTAAGAGAAAAAAAGTACATTAACTACAAACAAGCTAAATACCTAATAGGGCGGGACACCCCACGTGCACGGATCTTTTATCTATTACCAAAGATTCATAAAGATCCTAGCACATGGACTATACCGTACGAGATCCCACCAGGAAGACCAATTGTATCAGATTGTGGAAGTGAGACTTATCCTTCGGCTGAATATATTGAGCATTTCCTAAACCCTCTGTCTACAAAACACCAATCCTACATCAAGGACACTTATGACTTTGTTGAAAAAATCAAGGCCATAACTGTACCGCAAAATGCAATTTTATTTTCCATTGACATAGACAGTCTGTACACAAACATAGAGACAGACGCCGGACTACAGGCGGTAAAGGAAATGTTCAAGAAATATCCAGACAGTAAGCGCCCAGATGCAGAATTACTAGAATTACTACATCTAAATCTGACCAAGAATGACTTCCAATTTAACGATAAATACACTACAAGCACAGAAAAAATTGATTTCCTAGATGTTACAGTATTCAAAGGACCAAACTTTAGCACAAGCGGGAAACTGGATCTTAAAGTTTACTTTAAAGAAACAGACACACATGCACTTTTACATAAAACATCCTTCCACCCACCACACACATACAGAGGTATAGTGAAATCACAACTTCTAAGGTTCAGTCGCATCTGTACACAACAAAGCGATTTTAAATTAGCATGTAAAACTCTATTTAATGCCCTAAAACAACGGGGGTACACAAGGACCTTTCTAAGAAACACCTTTGACACCTTTCGAGAGGTGAAAGAGAGGGATGGGAGACCCCAAATTGCTCTAGTAACCACATATTCAACATTAAGCAAAAAAACTTAAAAGATTACCTAGTCCACAGCAAACTCAAAGGAACAAACAGAACCCTCCCTAAAAGCCCAGATTACTTTAAACCCAAACCACTAGTGAAGAATAGATCAACGAAAATCATGATAGGGATAAAACAAAACATTACAGCGGCCACAAAAAACTGTGTCTATCTAATCACATGCAACAAATGCAAGTTACAATATGTAGGGGAAACCAGAAACACAATAGCAGATAGACTCAACCAACATAGATATAACATAAAAAATGCCAAAGAGATGTCCCTAATAGTAGAACATTTTATGGGACATGGAATTGGGGCAATGGAAGTGTGTGGACTAGAATCCAATCAAACATGGACAGAGGGAGAGAGAAAGTTTGCAGAAAAACAATGGATTTTAAAACTGAATACAACATTTCCACAGGGCTTAAACCACTATGAAAGATAATTAAGATTATTTATCTCAGACCTATAGACTCCTTCAACGAAGATGGCGGATGCAAATATTCTCTGTATTGTACTCGTACATAATGTTGTAAGATACAAAACATTGAAGTCTTTTACCACAACCTAACCATAACCTTTTGAAAAGGGCGCCCGTTTGTGAAAACGGGCGCCCGCTTTTGAAAACGGGCGCCCGTTTTCAAAAGCGGGCGCCCGGTTTCACAAAAACGGGCGCCCGTTTTTGTGAAAGCGGGCGCCCGCTTTTGAAACCGGGCGCCCGCGGGCGAGGTCGCTTTTGGATTTCGCCCCTGCTGCTCTAGGGCCTAGAGACTATAAAAGAACCAGGAAGTGGGGCGCTGGCCTGGTTCCATGTGGTTGGAAGGACTAAATGTTTGATGGTCTTAAGTGTAGCAAACAAAGTCTGTTTAAGCCATTTCAAAGTGAATTTCAAACATAAAGTGACCAAAGAGCCAAGCGTCTTTGATGTATTAGCATTTGGTCGGGTTAAGTTTTGAAACTTTGATTTAGAGATTTGTTTGGTAACAAACCAACAAACAAACAAACAAACCAACAAAGGAGGACCAGAAAACTCCCAACCTAAAGGTAAGAGCGGCAATTATGGTTTGCAACACTATGTTTGAAAAAAGATTTGTTTAAAACCAGAATCTAACTCCACCTCACCTCCACTCTAATGGCTCAATTTGAAACTGCTGGAAACTGCTGCGCTGTGATTGGCTAAAGTGCTGCGTCACCCCACAACCCCCTCCCCTGCATAAATTAGCACCGCCTTTCCTGAGCCAGACGAATGTTTTGCCTTCATGATTTGTTGACAACAACAAAGTCTGTACCGTCTGCAGGACGAAGCAAGTGTCTGTCTGCAGACAGACTTCTCCTCGCGTCCATTGTTGTTTATTTCACCCTCTGTTTCTCTCTCTACTTCCTACCTGCCTCAATTATCATAATTTCGAATTTTGTTTATTTCCTATTGTATTTGTCATTGTCTCTATCATTGAATTCCCCCTTCCTTAGGGTAACATCAGTAGGAGCAACGTAGAGGGGAAAATGCAAAAAAGAAAAAAAAAAGCTATATACAGTTACTTAATGGTTGTGATTGTTATAGCTGCAGTTGGAAAATAAACGATTTCCCTCCTCCGGGAGACCTGCAAACCCTGTACACTCAGACAAAATCCATGTATGGTCTGTAAAGAATTTGTTACTCTGTTAATTTAATCCGTGGGATCTCTAGCCAGTGGCTAAACTGACTAGGTCCTTGCACACACTGGTACACATACTGTAAGTGTCCATGGCACTATTTTTTTTTAAATTCAATTACTAATTTCATTTGAAGTTAATTTGTGTGTGTTTGGGATACCTTTATTTTGGAACTTCCTGGATTTTGGTTTACTCTAACTTTACCAACAGTACTTCACACTCACTCCACACAGCCTGAGTGACACGCAGGGAGAGACAACTTGCTTTGAAGATGGCAGTGCTAAACAGTATGTTTGTTTGCAATGATATTACAGTTTACACAGTTGATTTGTTCTTGTCAAATATCAAGACATAGATTCAGTGGACTAAGCTGTTCATGTTGTCCACAGTGCCTGCGGTAAATGACCGCAGGCACTGAATATCCACCCAGATGGATATTCGCAAATATTATGCACATGAAGGCCACAAAGGCTTAAGCATGGTAAAACCAGATGTTGGCCAGCAAAAAAGTGTGGTTCCTGGTATTGACAGACGGCACAGGCTGTGCCAAATCACACACTAGACTAGAACCTTACCACATGTCTGAGCTGCTGCAAAGGGAAAAGGTTGGCATGGATTTCTGTGGTCCATTCCGCAGTGATTGGGTGCAATTCTCCTGTGGTGTAGCAGGTATGGCGTAAGTCTTTTCATTGGCTGCATGGCAGCAAATCAGTTCTGGGGCCTTGGGGTAGGCCGAAAGCCTATACCACCAGCACGGGGCCTGAGCTTACCAAATAATTACCCAGAATAATTAAAACCTGCAAGTCAAAAGGTCCAGAAATCACCTGACCCCCCCCCCCATGCAGCCAATGAGCATGGCCCAAAACCTGACTTGCTGCCATGCAGCCAATGAGAGGACTTACACCATACCTGGCTACACCACCCACAGCGATCGGGAATTGCACCCATTTACTTTTAGAGGGTAACTGATGAATAGTCCAAGCATCTACCCAGAGCCATACTGTAATTCTGTATCAAATTCCTTGAAAAATATATACCTGCTACTCATGTTGAAGGCCGTCCATGGAAAAAACACTCTGTATGCATTCCTCTGTTACTCCGTTACTACCATGCCACACCTCACTGTTCTACTGACATGAAGTGCTGTTCAGAATCAAACTAAAGGCTCATTCAGAGTTTAGAATTCCGGTGGCCACCGCGAGCACCGCTCAGAGCACCGCGACCACCGCTATAGTCCACTACCAGCACCGCTGCTCCTACCCCCCCCCCCCCCCCCCCCCCCCCCCCCCCCCCGTCCCCCACCACTCCGTTCTCCTCGCGTCCATTGTTGTTTATTTCACCCTCTGTTTCTCTCTCTACTTCCTACCTGCCTCAATTATCATAATTTCGAATTTTGTTTATTTCCTATTGTATTTGTCATTGTCTCTATCATTGAATTCCCCCTTCCTTCGTTCTCTCTCTGCCCGTCACGCTGTTCTGTGTTGTGGGTTAAAAACAAGCAGCCGTTAAAAACAGGCAGCCGGTGCTCCAAACTTCTGGACCAAGTACCCAAAAGTATTCCCAAAACTACCCAAAAGCATTCCCAAAACTACCCAAAAGCATACCCAAAAGCACCCAAAACTACCCAAAAGTACCCAAAAGCATACCCAAAGTACCCAAAAGTACCCAAAGCACACCAAAAATTACCCCAAACTACCCAATAGCACCCCGGAAGTACCCAAAAGCGTACCCAAAAGCATACCCAAAAGTACCCAAAAGCATACTCAAATGTACCCAAAAGTACCCAAAAGCATACCCAAAAGTACTCAAAAGCATAATCCCAAACTACCCAAATGTACCCCAAACTACCCATGGAGTTTAGGAAAAAATAAAATTGGTTCAGGAAATAAGCAATAGGTGGCACAGTTTTGCCAGTAACGTGAGAGGCAACTTATTTTAGGCTTTACATAAAGCCACTGCACTATGGGCACTTGGGCAGGCAGTCCATAATAGACTGCCTGCTTTCCTATTGAACTATAAGTCCTTTGTGCTGTGCAGATTGGCTGTTCTGGCTCTGCTGTAGCAAGATAAAAAACAATACTTAATATAGCTTACAATCCTAATACATAATCAGCCGGTGCTCCAAACTTCTGGACCAACCAACAATGCCTGGCGGCTACCGGCCAATGAGATTGGTTTAGCTCTGTTTGGTGGGCACCGCTGTGGTGCGGTGGTTAGGCAATGGTTGGGCATGTTAGCAGGGTCCTACTAATTGCCCAAAAGCATACCCAAAAGTACTCAAAAGCATACCCAAAAGTACCCAAAGGCATACCCAAGAGTACCCAAAGGCATACCCAAAAGCACCCCAAGGTACCCAAAAGCATACCCCAAGGTACCCAAAACTACCCAAAAGCACCACAAAGTACCCAAAAGCATTCCCAAAACTACCCAAAAGCATACCCAAAACTACGCAAAAGCGTACCCAAAAGCACCCAAAACTACCCAAAAGCATACCCCAAAGTACCCAAAAGCATACCCCAAAGTACCCAAAAGCATACCCAAAGTACCCAAAAGCATACCCCAAAGTACCCAAAGCACACCAAAAATTACCCCAAAGTACCCAAAGCACACCAAAAATTACCCCAAAGTACCCAAAACAACCCAAAATTACCCCAAAGTACCCAAAAGCATACCCAAAAATACCCAAAAGCATACCCAAAAGTACCCAAAAGCATACCCAAAAGTACCCAAAAGCATACCCAAAAGTACCCAAAAGCATACCCAAAAGTACCCAAAAGCATACTCAAATGTACCCAAAAGCATACTCAAATGTACCCAAAAGTAGCCAAAAGCATATCAAAACTACCCAAAAGTACCCCAAACTACCCATGGAGTCTAGGAAAAAATAAAATTGGTTCAGGAAATAAGCAATAGGTGGCACAGTTTTGCCAGTAACGTGAGACGCAAGTTATTTTAGGCTTTACATAAAGCCACTGCACTATGGGCAGGCAGTCCATAATAGACTGCCTGCATTGAACTATAAGTCCTTTGTGTTGTGCAGATCAGCTGTTCTGGCTCTGCTGTAGCAAGATAAAAACAATAATTAATATACTGTAGCTTACAATCCTAATACATAATCTACACAACTCACTGTTTTCCTGAACCAGAGCGCTTGTGAGACTCGGTAGCCTGTTTTGTTGTAGATATACTTTGTGATTTTGTAGACTACATAATGTTATCTGCAGCATGACACATACCGGGAAAAAGGCTTGAACTTTATTAACAAAATGATTAATATCTAAGGGCAGAGCCTGGCCATGTAAAACAGCTGTTTTATTTATGATATCACTTGCATATCTTCAGCAGCTACCATGCATGATGATACAGATACTGTAAATATAGGACCTGTAGTTGCCCTGTGACTTTCATGAACAAACGTGATGGGAGTCTGTACATTTAGGCTACGGAGAGTCTCCTTGGCATTTGAGCGGTTTTGTAGAAATATAACTTACATTAGCAATGCTCTCATCGGCAGAGCAGAACTCTTCAAATGCGCTATAATGCGTGTCCAGTGCTTTTCAATTAGAAGTCTTTTCGCAAGCTGTTTCCATCCCTCGTTTGCTCATTAGTCTCTTTCGATAATGCTCCAAAATCCGCCACCTTTACTTTACTACACCTTAACTTATTTGCATTTTGAAGTTTTTCCATTCAACATTCTCTTTGCAAGAGCTGTTTTTGCGCATGGAAACCTATCAAATATCAAGGGAAAATAAGCCTCCTGGTACTTTTGGGTAGTTTTGAGTACTTTTGGGTATGTTTTTGGGTATTTTTGGGTGCTTTTGGATACTTCTGGGTATGCTATTGGGTAGTTTGGGGTATGCTTTTGGCTACTTTTGGGTATGCTTTTGGGTAGTTTTGGGTGCTTTTGGGTACTTTTGGGTATGCTGTTTGGTACTTTGGGGTATGCTTTTGGGTACTTTGGGGTACTTTGGTGTAGTTTGGGGTAAGCTTTTGGGTATGGTTTTGGGTACTTTTGGGTATGGTTTTGGGTACTTTTGGGTATGCTTTTGGGTAGTTTTGGGTATGCTTTTGGGTGCTTTGGGGTAGTTTTTGGTATGCTTTTGGGTGCTTTTGGGTAGTTTTGGGTACTTTTGGGTATGGTTTTGGGTACTTTTGGGTATGCTTTTGGGTAGTTTTGGGTATGCTTTTGGGTAGTTTTGGGTATGCTTTTGGGTGCTTTGGGGTAGTTTTTGGTATGCTTTTGGGTGCTTTGGGGTATGCTTTTGGGTAGTTTTGGGTACTTTTGGGTATGGTTTTGGGTACTGTCGGGTACTCTTGGGTATGCTTTTGGGTACTTTTGGGTGTGCTTTTGGGTACTTTTGGGTAGTTTTCGGTAGTTTGGCGTATGCTTTTGGGTGTGCTTTTGGGTACTTGTGGGTACTTTTGGGTATGCTTTTGCGTAGTTTGGGGTACTTTTGGGTATGCTTTTGGTTACTTTTGGTTACTTTTGGGTAGTTTTGGGTAGTTTGAGGTATGCTTTTGGTTAGTTTGGGGTACTTTTGGGTATGCTTTTGGGTACTTTTGGGTATGCTTTTGGCTAGTTTGAGGTACTTTGGGGTATGCCTTTATGTACTTTTGGGTAGTTTGGGGTTGTTTTGGGTACTTTTGGGCAATTAGTAGGACCCTGTTAGAAGAGGAAACCTTGACCATAAAAGCTTGACCTGAATAGCAACAGTTGGGCTTGGACAGTAAACAAACCCCACCCCAAAGGTTGGGGTTTTGAGAAGGGCTCAGAGAATGCAGAATCGACAAAATGTTTGTACGTACAGAAAAACTTCCTGTGGTTCATTGAACCGATGTACACGATGTATGGTGAATTTATCCCTTGTTTATGGAAGCATAAATCACTATGAATGAATGGACCATTGTAAAGAGATTTGAGTAAGTATAGTGCATAGATAAGTGCAATTAAATGCAATCCATTATTTGTTATTATTATTACCATTATTGTTACCATTATTATTAAGGCCATAAGTAGATTCTTTCATGTGTGTTTTTAGTATACACTTGCTTGTCATGTTTTGTCCAATCAGAGGCTGAGTACAGACATGACTTAAGCAGGCACACTTACTGACTGCATTAGTTACTGTATGTTGTAGGTATGTGCAAATTAAATGGTGCATTTATATAGTGCCTTTATCCAAGGCGCTTTACATTATTGCACTGATCATGGTCGAAACCATGCAAGAAACAACTAGCACATTCAGGGCAATTTGGGGTTTAGTGTGACATATAGGCAAGAGGAGTCGGGATTCGAACAGACGATCATTGGATGACCTGCTCTACCTCCTGAGCCACAGATGCAATATCCATGTGTCATGTCCCACACCTGCTTTCACAGATATTAAAAACCACTAGGAGTGTCACCTTCAGAAACAATAATTCAAAAAGCATGATTTTGGGTGGAGTGGCTGTGGCTCTTTAAATAAGAGCCTGTCTGACTAGAGTATAGGAACTGAACTGCTGTGGCATTCATTCAAAAACTTTACAGGACATAACATTAAGCAGAGAGAGAGCAGTTTCAGCCAATCACAGTGAAAGATGTTGGATTGAAACGCAAGGAGCTTCTGCATCACCACATCCAGCAACACCCCACCTCACTCACCTTGACTGTGTAAAAACAAAGCTACTAAAATATACATAGTGTAATGTGTTTTGTTGCATGTGTTCAGTAATGGTTAGAACAATCTAACAGATCACAATTTGAGGCAGACCCTGAAAAAACAGATAACTAGAAGGCAGCGGCTAGCAGCCCAACTAGCAGATTCTCAGCAATACATGTTTTACGATCTGGCAAAGGAACAAGGAAAACAGGACACAGCTGAATATGTTGAAGGTGATGAACAGACAACTGTTTTCTCTTCACAGGTATGCAATGGGGTCGATCTCTAACAGCACAAGTCAGCAAAGTCACACCCGGGTCCTGGTCTTCCAGCATTTCAGACAGGTGAGATGATTTGTGCTGGATATCGCAAAGAATAGGGTTACGAATTATTAACCACTCTCTGTCCCATTATACAGGCCTTCCTTGCTTGCAAGCTATAACGTCACCTCCTGCTTTTTTGAGTAGGTGTCAATGATACTTCAGGCTTGTTTCGGTTTGTATTTTCGGCGACAGGAGGCTTTTCCTGCAAGGAGGGCGCTGCCGAAAATGCAAACCGCAACAAGCCGGAAGTGCCCATTGAGACCCATTCAAAAAAAGCAGAATGTGACGTCACAGCTCTGCCGAAAACACGCACAGTACACAAGCAAGGTGTAGAGCCACCCTCTGGGATCCAGATGGCATTTCTTAAGAGTGTTGGGACATGTGCACTATGTAATATATATATTACATAATATATTACCAAAATGCAGTTATACCTGCAATATAAATATATTACTTAACAAAAAAATCGAATATATTATACTTTTCTTTCTGCATTACTGCATTACTTTCAATATTACTTTCTGTCAATCTGTCTCGTTGCAAGTGTTCTTGTGAAATTATCTTGACAACTGCATGAGTTAAATAATAACTTATTTTCTATAATTTGTCATCAAAATTATTTACTGTCTTCCATGAATTCAAGGGATACATTTAACTCCTGTGTTAACTAGTGTCCAGACCATAGCTGAGTAGGATAAGGTAGGTCTATGCCAGTACTGTTTTCAGGAGTGATGTTTTTTTTTCCAAGTTGATTTCATATGGTTTTGACCAGATACCCAAGTGCGCTTGCTTTATTGTAGGTATGCCACTGGCCTACGCAATATTTGATTAATAGTGATACTAAATATTTAATTATATATTTTGTAAAAAGTTTTTTTTAAGTAATATGTAATAGTAATATTAATATATTGCACTTGCTCAGACAGTAATATTGTAATACTGTATCATGTATTGCTTTAATGAAGGTAATAATTAATAAGTAATATATTATAACAAGGTAAAGTAATATTCCAAATGGGGTTGGGTGGCGATATGAATATATCGGCTCACCTGCACGAGCGAGCAGCAGTTTGTTACAGTGTTTTGTTTTGTTTTTCTTTTGACCATTAAAACAACTTCTGGTCCTTTACGTTTATGATTTGAGATGATGGTAAATAGCCGCGACCATCGCAGCTTCCCTCCCCTCGTGTTATGGAATATTAAATTAAACATGGCCCCGGGATTCACTCACAGCCTACAAAGTCTTAGCTAACTGCGGTTCCGAAACTTTAGGCTATACTCCATATACCCCTCAACCCTGAATTGACATTATCCCACGGACCCCGCTTTGAAGAGATAAGTAAGGCATTTTACTTCTTTAGGTTAATCGCAACTCATTATGCTGATATTGACATGTTGGATAATGGATGTTATTGTGTCTGATTATGATGCATTTGTATGCATCTGTCTTGTCAGTTCTGCGTTGATCACAAATAAAGCTACTTCAAAATAATCAGTTCAGTACTCAACCTTTTATGGCCAGTTTGGCCGCGCTACAGCTACCATGTTCGACAACGTCTAACTGTTGTTTCCACAACACAATATTTTAGCGTATTAACAACCAATAATGTTTAAATGCTTTTTCTACTTTATAAAGATAAAACTATCTACCGGTATTATACAACTCGAGATGCTTTTAGACTAGTACAAATACATGTACCTTTATGTGTGTAGCAATAATCTAAGGCTGAATGTTATAATTTTAATGAAAGTGAACATGTCTGAGCAGTTCTGTCACTATAAAAAAGTAACTCTGAGCGATTTCATCATGATCATTTATGATGATCAAGAGTCATCAAATTTCTTCGAAAGGTCCATAGACTCACTGTGGCACCCAGTATTGTGTATTATGGCATCCACTACAATTACATCATCGTAGCAAGATGTAGATTTGACTGCCTCTACAACTCACACATTTTTTGTTAGTAGAGCAGATTAGTGAAACGATACTTCACTTTGGTATAGAAGCATGAAAATTCAGCAGGGGCGAAATCCAAAAGCGACCTCGCCCGCGGGCGCCCGGTTTCAAAAGCGGGCGCCCGCTTTCACAAAAACGGGCGCCCGTTTGTGAAAAACGGGCGCCCTTTTCAAAAGGTTATGGTTAGGGTTAGGTTAGGTTTAGGCATAGGTTTACTGAGGTTAAGTTTAGGGTTAGAGTTAGGTTTAGGCATAGCCTAGTTTGTGAAAACGGGCGCCCGCTTTTGAAAACGGGCGCCCGCTTTTGAAAACGGGCGCCCGTTTTTGTGAAACGGGCGCCCGTTTTTGTGAAACCGGGCGCCCGTTTTTGTGAAAGCGGGCGCCCGCTTTTGAAACCGGGCGCCCGCGGGCGAGGTCGCTTTTGGATTTCGCTGGCTCTCTGAAAATTGGCACAGATACTCTCCAAGGTCTACTCTTTAGGAAAAAGGCGCGTGCCACTCAAAATTCCAAGATGGCGGCCCCAAAATCCAAAATGTCCGCCCAAAAATGTGGTTTTTCCTTCATAACTTGAAATGCATTGATTTTACACCCCATAAATGTATTGAACATTAATACAAAGTTGGCCATTACGGACGGTTTGGCACCAAGAACGTGTCTGTATCACTTACGGCTCTTGAGATACAGCATATAGGTACTTTCACAGATTGAGGAGAGCAAGACATTTGTAACATTGATTCTTAAGTGAATCAAATGGTGATACAGGCATGAAAATTGGTACACACACTCTTCAAACCCCACTATTTCTAAAAGTACTGCGTGCCCTGCAAAATTCCAAGATGGCAGCCCCCAAAATCCAAGATGTCCGTCCAAAAATGTGATTTTTCCTTCATAACTCGAAATACAAAGCTTTTAAGCCCCATAAATGTATTGAGCGTTAATATAAGGTCAGGCATTACGGACATTTTGATACCAAGTACATGTCTGTATGTAGTACGGTTCTTGAGTTACAACATATACGTAGTGATGTGGCACCATAAGTGTAACATTTTGGCATGTTTCCCTCTTTAACTCAAAGATCCCTTTATCACCATATCTTCTATTTTCAGGAAATGGACCTACATGTATCTGCTATCATAAACCACTTCAAGTTTTTCAATTGATGAAACGGGTCGGGAGTTATTAAGCCAATTGTGAAGGGCTGTTTCAGTGCTAAAATTGCTGCGTACATTTTGCGAATATAAGCCACCCAGAAATGTCTGTCTGTGCATCTGTCCTTCACAATAAGTGTATATGTGAAGCGGACGCACAGTGGCGACATTAGGGTTCATCAGCCATGGGTGCCGATATCAAAAGGGCCCTCTCAGCGTGCGCTCACACATGCGCGTGCAGAGGTGTTTGTCAGATAATTTGGATCGTTTGGGAAGGCTCTCTTTTACGGCCTATATTCTTGTCCTATCCCACCTTGACTAATAAAAATCAACAAGCAACATTACATTATAAGGTTGAATACTAATAGCCAGAAAATTATAACAAGAGTCTACCAATCAGCCAACCATGCTATGGATAAGCAGGTGAAGATGAATGGATGTATTTAGATAATGTATTTTGATAGATGAATACAGACATCCCACCCTAGAAAAAACTAAAATATATTAACATTTAGGGCTATGCCACACATGATAAGTGATTAACATATCCTACCATAGATTATATGGTTGCAGTGGCTGTTTTTTAATCAGTAGAGTCAGTAGGATTGTTATTTGGTTACAGTTCCTGTCACCTATGTTTTAAAGCTAAATTAAAATATATGATAAACACATAAGATAAGCATATTAAGCTCTTTGTGATTTTATATTGAGGACTTATAAATAGCTCTTGATTATATTAAAATTATATTTTATAAATATAATTGATTATATATAGGCCTAGAGTAAAATAGATTATACTGTGCAAACAGACTGAGATCATGTAATTAGCTCCATATACACAGCTGTGTCGTATTCCATATTATAAGAACGGGGAATCTGTGGATTTTCTGGAATTTTGTGTGATAAATGCATACTATAAACGCATGACCTATATAGCAACTGAAAATATACTTGGATATACTTGGACCACACTTGGAATTATTGAAATCGGGTGAGAATGGCCTGAGAGTTTTTAGATTGGAATCTCAAAAAAATCTCTGCGGACTTTCAAAAGGTAAGCACAGAGTCGAGCAGCAGCGACAACTCCGTTCTCTTTAAGTGGCCAGTCCAAGGGTGGCCATTCTACATGGACTTCTATTGAGGATCGGGACAATAAATAGGGACCAACATGCTGCACAAACAGCTCTCGAGCGCTTAGTTTCTGACGCCTCAATGTCGCAGCTTTGACACTAGCCATCTTTGTACGTCTGACTGTAATAAGGTTGCTGTTTTTTAGATGAAAGTAAAGTGACATTAGCTCATCTCCCGTATGCTGCTCGCGTGGGCCCCACGCGACAAGATATATTTTAATAAAAGGAGAAGGAAAAAAGTCTGTTTGGGCCTCGGGGCCCCCCTAGAGTGGCGATGGGGCCCATGGGTGCCACACACCCACGCACCCATTATAAATGACGCTAGTGCGGACGCACCAAGTGTAGCATGTGTCATAGTATAATGGTATATTGTGCTAAAAGGCGTAATAGTGTAATATATGCAATAGTTTAATAGTGTAATAGAGCTAATAGTGTAAGATATGCAGTATATAGCGGTATACTGTAATAGGGTAATATATGTAATAGTGTCGTAGTGTAACGTGTAATACTGTAATAGGGTAAAATGTGTAATAGTGTAATAGGGTAATATGTGTAATAGTGTCATAGTGTAACATGTGTAATAGGGTAATAGGGTAATATGTGTAATAGTGTCGTAGTGTAACATGTAATACTGTAATAGGGTAATATGTGTAATAGTGTCATAGTGTAACATGTGTAATAGGGTAATATGTGTAATAGTGTCATAGTGTAACATGTGTAACATGTGTAATAGGGTAATATGTGTAATAGTGTCATAGTGTAACATGTGTAATAGGGTAATAGGGTAATATGTGTAATAGTGTCATAGTGTAACATGTGTAATAGGGTAATATGTGTAATAGTGTCATAGTGTAACGTGTAATACTGTAATAGGTGTAATTTGTGTAATAGTGTAATAGGCTAATACGTGCAATAGCATAATGTACAATAGGCTACTAGTGTAATAGTGTAATAGGCTAATATGTGTAATAGTGTAATCTGTGTACATTAGGGTAATAGTGTAATATATGGAATAGTGGTCTAGTGTAATTGTCCTATTACACTCTAAACTGGACTACTGTAACTCCCTCCTTACTGGTCTACCGGCATGTGCACTTAAGCCCCTCCAATTGATCCAAAATGCTGCAGCCCGTCTGGTCTTTAACCAGCCCAAATTCTCACATGTCACTCCGCTTCTCTGCTCCCTCCATTGGCTCCCAGTCGCTGCACGCACAGTCTCACGCTTGCATTCAAAGCAACCAAAGGTTTGACTGCACCTTACCTCAGTGGCCTCATAAAACCCTACAAGCCCTCCCGCGCACTCCGATCAGCCGACACTGGGAAGTTGGCAGTAGCCCCACTAAAAACGCCTGGACAACGCTCCACGCGCCCCAAGCTCTTCTCCCTCCTGGCCCCAAAACTATGGAATGAACTTCCCCCTGCAATCAGGACCTCAGACTCACTACCTATCTTCCGCCGCAGTCTTAAGACACACCTCTTCAGACTCCATCTCAACCCATAGCACTTGTATTATACCAACCCACAGTACTTGCTGCAATGACTTATATAGGTTGCCTAATGTATTACAATGTTTTTAGCGCTTCATTGTATGTTGTAAAATGTTATGTAAAATTGTAAACTTTTCACCATTGTAAGTCGCTCTGGATTAAGAGCGTCTGCTAAATGCCTAAATTGTAAATTGTAATTGTATTACACCATTACACATGATACACATATTTGCCTATTACACATGTCACAATTACACATATTACGCTATTATGCTATACCAATATTACAGTAATATATTACACTCTTACACTATTACCATAATGCACAAACATTACACTATTAGCCCTATTACACTATTGCATATATTACACTATTACCCTATTACACATGTTACACTATGACACTATTACACATATTACCCTATTATGCTATTACACATGTTACACTATGCCACTATTACACATATCAACCTATTACACTATTACACATGTTACACTATTACACACATTACCCTATTATGCTATTACACATGTTACACTATGCCAGTATTACACATGTTACACTATGCCACTATTACACATATCAACCTATTACACTATTACACATGTTACACTATGCCACTATTACACATATAAACCTATTACACTATTACACATGTTACACTATGACACTATTACATACATTACCCTATATGCTATTACACATGTTACACTATGCCACTATTACACATGACACCCTATTACACATATTACACTTTGACACTATTACACATATTTCCTATTACACTATTACCCTAATGCAAAATATTACACTATTACACTTATTACCCTATTACACATGTTACACTATGACACTATTGAACATATTACCCTATTACACATGTTACACTATGACACTATTACACATATTACTCTATTACACTATTACACATGTTACACTATGACACTATTACACATATTACCCTATTACACTATTACACATATTACACTGACACTATTACACATATTAACCTATTAAACTATTACACATGTTACACTGTGACACTTATTACATACATTACCCTATTACAGTATACCGCTATATACTGCATATATTACACTATTGGCTCTATTACACTATTGCATATATTACACTATTACGCATTTTAGCACATTATACAATTATAGTATGACACATGGTGCACTTGGTGCGTCCACTTCACATATACACTTATTGTGAAGGACAGATGCACAGACAGACATTTCTGGGTGGCTTATATTCGCAGAATGTACGCAGCAAATTTAGCACTGAAACAGCCCTTCGCGATCGGCTTAATAACTCCCGACCTGTTTCATCAATTGAAAAACCTGAAGTGGTTTATGATAGCAGATACATGTAGGTCCATTTCCTGAAAATAGAAGATATGGTGATAAAGGGATCTTTGAGTTAAAGAGGGAAATGTGCCAAAATGTTACACTTATGGTGCCTCATCACTACGTATATGTTGTAACTCAAGAACCGTAGCACATAGAGACATGTACTTGGTATCAAAATGTCCGTAATGCCTAACTTTATATTAACGCTCAATACATTTATGGGGCTTAAAAGCTTTGTATTTCGACTTATGAAGGAAAAACCACATTTTTGGACGGACATCTTGGATTTTGGGGGCTGCCATCTTGGAATTTTGCAGGGCACTCAGTACTTTTAGAAATAGTGGGGTTTGAAGAGTGTGTGTACCAATTTTCATGCCTGTATCACCATTTGATTCACTTAAGAATCAATGTTACAAATGTCTTGCTCTCCTCAATCTGTGAAAGTACCTATATGCTGTATCTCAAGAGCCGTAAGTGATACAGACATGTGCCAAACCGTCCATAAATGTATTGAACACTTTGTATTAATGTGTTCAATACATTTATGGGGTGTAAAATCAATGCATTTCAAGTTATGAAGGAAAAACCACATTTTTTGGCGGACATTTTGGATTTTGGGGCCGCCATCTTGGAATTTTGAGTGGCAATTCAATTCAATTCAATTCAATTTTATTTGAGTGTCAAATCACAACAAGTTGTCTCAAGACACTTTACAAAAGAGAAAAGAACAGAGGGGAACCGACACGCGCCTTTTTCCTAAAGTGTAGACCTTGGAGAGTATCTGTGCCAATTTTCACGCTTCTATACCAAAGTGAAGTATCGTATGAAAAAAATGAGTTAATCTGCTGTACTATGTGAGTTGTCTTCACCTTGATGTGCGAGTTGTCTTGAGAAAGAACAGTGAGCATGTACTGTATATTGGCTACTTAAAGTTTTATTTATTTTTGGTTTTTAAGCAAACATTAAATTCCCATTGACGGTGATAATTTTCACCATTATCTGAGCAAATAGGCATAGTGTCTACTTCACATCATGAGACATGATGTAGCGCTAAGGGTGCTTCTCACTTCACAAGAGTGTGAAGTGCCATGGTTTATTGTATTTTCTCCTGCTTTTCATGTGATTCTGAGGTTCAGTAGGCCTGTTAGCCTTGTTGTGGTTATGTATAATTCCATATTTCCTTTACAGCCCATTTAGGGTTTCTTCCTGAAGGCGGAAACCCTCACAGTCAAATGTGCCAATGGAAAAAAAACAGTCATATAATGATATCACACTATCATCCTCTGCCCCAACACCTCCCCCTTTATCACACAAGCTCAGCTGTGAGTGTGGCTCTGCTTCAAGTGGATCATCACCCATCACCACTTAATTAGCTGGTACACTTGTTTTGAAGAAAATATTCCTCTTATACAATAATAATAGCCTACTGATGCTGGTGTTTTGGCAAAAATGTTCAGGGAGAAGCGTTAGGGCCCTGGGGTGGGTGAGTGCGTGTGTGTGTGTGTGTTGCACACACCTTGCCGTAGCTAATCCAGCAAACTACTGGGCCAAACAGAAGAATTATTGTGCAACCATAAACATTAATCACAGAACCATTGCAGTCACCATGGTCCTTGACTGCATAGTCCTTCTACACAGCCGCAAAATTGTCTTCCTTTGGTCAGTAGGGCCGCGTCCCTACTTCGACATTTTCTTCTTGATGTGCTGGAGGAACTCGAGGTAAGAGAAGTCTTTTGCTGACCGTTCCTCCACCAGGTGTTGGAAGAACGTAGTCTTGGCTGAAGCATCGTCCTTGACGACATAAAGGATAGAGCTGAATGGTCTGTCATCTTTCAGCCAAGCGAGGAAAGCATGCACTCTCTTTGACAGAAGGGTGTCCAACTTCGGGATTTGGGTCATGTCCGAGGAAATAGAAGAGTGGTTGGGGCAGCCAAGAACGTCTCTGACGAACATCTCATTACAGCATTTACCAATCCACAGGTAAAACAGGTTTCCACAGTCCATGAGGAAGGCCCCGTCTTGACACAACCTTCCAGCTGACAGGTGCAGCAGATGGGGCTGAGGAACCACTATGTCATCCAAATGAAGTGCCCCCTGGTCAGACAAATTGTCCAGGCGGTACAGGTCAGGGTGGATCATACGCATCATCTGCTGTAGGGGCTTGGTTTTTAACTCACACATGGCAAAGACTCTCTCATCCAGCCGTGTGCTTGTGCCTGTCTGTAGGGCTGTCTGTTTGAGGAGTGCAAGGATGTATAGAGGGAACAGTCGGAGGGCTGAAGGAGCGATGAGACTAGACTGCTGTGTGTTGGAAATGGTACCCTTGTAAGCACAGAGGGAATCCACCACTGCATTCACCAGGTTCTCCCGCGCATCCAACAAACTAGATGACACCACCCGATCAATGGCCATATTAGCAAGAAGATGGGTGATGGCTTGGACATCTGCTCCAGCATACACATCACTCAGCTGATTCACCACCGGCAGACAAAGTGTATGGACGCGAATACGCCTCGACCCTGTGCTGGATGTATAGAGCAGTGCAGCCTGGAAGCAGACCTGAGAGCAGGCCGCCAGGTTGTCCTCAAGTGACAGCTGGACAGTAATGGCAGCGTCTGGGTTTACATTGGCAAGCTCCAGAAGGTCAGGGGATCGCACAAAGCAATTTCCATGGAATGTATGGATCGATAAACCTCTAGTGCAACGTATTCTCATAACGGCCTCAAAGCCGATGTTCCTGTTGAGATAACGATTCACATCTTTCTGGAATTTCTCTAGCTGGGCCGGGTTGTGGACGTGGTGGAAGTATGGGTAGTAGAAGATACTTCCAGCAGAGTGTTTAGACACACATGCCAGAGAAGCTAGGTCAGCATACTGGGAGCTGAGCAAGAAGAGGTCCACTCCTATGTGTTGGGTAGAAAAATCAAGAGCCAGCTTCTTATAGAAGTCTGAAGCTGGACCCAGGTTTTGATCACTCTTAGTGCTTGACCTCTGAATGGGGTGTTCTCTGGACTTTAACAGACCAGGTCCCAGTGTTGGCAGCTGAGTCTGGAAGACAGACACTCGCCCCCCGGTGGGGGACATGAGTTTGTAGGCTGCCTGTAATGCAGGACCCAAAGCACTATGGGTCTCCTCGCTGTTAATGAACATAGATGGGAGGCAGTTTAACAGGTCCTTTACCAGGTCTTTGCTTTCCTTCAGATTGACCATTAGGCTATCATGAGATGGTATGAACACATCATCAATGTCTGAGACTACTAGCATCTGTGGCTCTTTCAGGCCCTCCTGGAGCTTGTAGAAATGGATGGTGCTGTCGAACGTCAGGAATCCCACCTGTGTCCTTGAATCACCAGGCAACTTATCTAGGTTTTCCAGTAGTGATTCACAGAAGTACTTCAGATAGCCTGTCTCCATGGCATTGTGCGACACATCAAAAACGAACAGGTAGACCGCTGGTTGAGGGGGCCTTGTTGTGTAGTCTGCGATGGTAATGTACTCAACAGTAGAGTTTTGGGCTGCAGGTCTCTTGCTAAGTTCACCATATTCATCTGTAACTTTGTTTATCCTGGAGCAGATGTTACACTTCCATATGCGCTGGTCCAGGAAGTTGGCAAAGGGATTCAAGTAAGTTCGGCAAGAGAAACAGCGAACTATGTTTTTTGTTGTGATCGCTGTTAGCTGTTGGTCTCTGAGGGGGTGGACTAGAAGTCCCAATGGAAGTTTGGCCTCACGGAGCAGTGCTGGGGTCTGGGGGACACTAGTCAGGGTGCACCTGAATGTCTGGGGGCTGCAATTGGCCCTCTTGAGCTCAGGGCTGAGGTTAGGCTCAGGGTCCTCCAGGGGCCTGGAGGTCAGCAGGTTCCTCTCTTGTAGCAGGTTCACCTGCCGCAGTGCCTCTTGTCGTAGCATTGGGGCGGTTTGGGAATACTGCTGATGGCTAGACTGGCCATAACCTCCATGGGAAAGCGAGGAGTCAATGTTGGTGCTGTTTTGATGCTGATAGGCCAGCGGATATTGAGGGCAACTGTAAGGCGGGGCCTGGCTTGCAGTGTCATTGGAAGGAGATATGGAGTCTGGGCAGCTACCTCCTAACAAGTCATAGGTGTTGGGCATCGGAGAGGCCATACCGGTTGTAGGGGTGGAAGTATCAGTTTTATCATTCTCATCTGAGGTAAATGACAAAGGGTTTGCTACTGCCCAAGTTGAGGTACTGGTAAAAGTGCCTGAACTAGCTCCATTATTAGCAACATACCCATACTGCATGTCTTGCTGTGACCACCAAGGCACTGAGGCCCGGTGGCTTTGGTGACCTGTCATTAGTCCTGTGCTTGCCTGGCCGTTCACTGCCATCGTCGTTTTTGTGGAAGGGGCAGGATGTAAGGTGTTATTCGCTGCAGGTTGCTGATGGAGGGAAGCATTCATCACAGTGGGAACAGTGCTAGTTGCAATGGTCTGGGAAGACCACGATGTCCCAAACTGGCTGATAACGGAAGCTGAGGAGCAGGAAACAATGGGATCGATAGGAGCGCCAGGGTGGCTGTGTGGTGACGTCAGTGTTGTCACAACACCGGGCTGCTGTGTGTGGCGTGTTTGGGGAGAATAGTAGGGTGGGGCCTGGCTTGCAGTGTCATTGGAGGGAGGTATGGGGTGTGGGTAGCTAGCTCCTCCAGACAAATAGGTGTTGGGCGTCGTAGAGGCTCTATCAATTGTAGGAGTGGAAGTATCACTTTTATCATTCTTACCTGAGGTAAATGATGAAGGGGTTGCTCCTGCCCAAGTTGAGGTACTGGCAGAAGTGCCTGAACTAGCCTTATTATTAGGAAAATATACGTACTGCCACCAGGCCTGGTGGCCTTGATCATAGTGTTGGTGACCTGTCGTTAATCCTGTGCTTGCCTGTGTTTTTATGGAAGGGGCAGGGTGTAAGGTGTTATTCACTGCGGGTTGCTGATGGAGGGGAACATTCATTACAGTGGGAACAGCACTAGTAGCAATGGTCTGTGAAGACAGTGATGTCCTAAACTGGCTGCTAACTGGAGCCGAGGAGTAGGAAGCCATGGGATAATAGTATTGCTGCTGCCCATAGTAAGCTACTGGAGTTCCATAGGGGGGTGGCCGCTGTAATGCCTGGGAGTCACATTGAGTGCTTTGTGTTGGTAGTGGACTTGTAGAAATGGGGTCAGTGGCTGGGATGGTACTGGTAGGATGGGTGCTTACATCAAAGTTTGGGTGTCCTGAAATGGGAGCAAATTGGTCAGTAACCGTGGGTTGAAACTGATCAGCCTCCAATGTGGTCTGTTCGACTTGTGCCGACTTAGTAGAGCTCTCAATGCCCTTGCTAATGGAAACTGAGGGTAGTGCCTGTCTTGCTTTCTCCCACGGGTGGTCATTAACATGGACTCCATGGCCACACGACAAGTTGTTAGAAGTCGGTGGTGAGTCGGTCATGTTAGCCGCCATATTTCAACACGAACCTTGGCAGACTAATGTTTTCTTGGCCCTCGCTGCTGCAACAAGCGAGTGGTAAACAAGATCGGGTCTGTCGATGTAACACAAATAGCTCCTCTAGAAGATTTGATGGTACAAAACTACTGATGAAAGACAAAGGTGAGCGGTGGGTTATTGAATGAAGCTTTATGCATGTTACAGCCAGTGTCCTCCTAAACCTCAACAAAGTCCGGCCTGAGAGATCCGAGGGTTGGAATCAGATGACCGGCAGCAGAATGGCGCCTGACTGTATCCTGGTTCATGTTGAGGGGATAATGTTGGAACTTTATATATTTTACAATCTGGCAGATGTTCCGTCAGCCATGTCTAAATAAGGAGTGCATGAGATCGCCAAATGCCCCAAATGCCCAGACTGCCCCACCAAACATGATGGCATGCAAAACAACCCAAGATATTGTCAAATCAACCAGCTTCCTCGGGAGAGGTGATTGCATTTTTTGTTTCAGGGGGAGTCAGAGGGAGCGATCAGAGAGCAATTATTTTTGACACCTGCAGGAGATAATACTCTTGACTATACCTTTAATTAAGTCACCATTACATCATCGCCTAAACCTGGGCAACCACGCTTTGCAATTTTCCCAGAATTGCATCATTGTAGTTATCTGTTTGCATAGATGGATCTAGAAATTATGGGCCCCTGGGCCACCGCTAGCCAAAGGGCCCCCCTACACCGGAGCATTTTTTTCTTCCCAGCACGACGCACCGGCATTCCAGCTGGATGTACAGCATGGGATTGCTTGAAATAATAAACACCAAAAATAACTAAGCCAAATAAATGCAAAATGTTTAAACACTTGCAGTAATGCACTGTATCATGATGGTTTTGGACTTTTGGGGTTATTTTAGTGACACAAAATTAATAAACCCATTGTTAATAACAGTGACAAGGACCGTGGTGCGCGCGCCACTGTTATTCATTCTTACTGCTTTTTGGGGGGAGATTTCTGTCGCCAAGGAAGTGGATAACCACTTTCAGAATGTGTGGTAGTATCCTAGGTTTCAGGGGTTTTCAACAGGTGGCCCCGGAACCACCAGTGGTCCTTGAGAGGGTTCCAGGTGATCCCCAGCTAAGTTGTTTAATCTAATGTAACTCTTGAGAGTGTAAAAATGAAACCAAATGGACCCGCCAGGGATAAAATGTCCTCAAATGGTGGTCCGCGGCTCAAATGCTGAATAAATGGTGGGCCCTGTCCTAGGTCACACTGACCATGGCCTTCGAGGCCCTCTCGGTTTAATCCAGAATAGTCTAACCTCATCCTTAGTATAAGCATTTTGTTCTTGTCACAGGTGGCCATGGCGACCATGACGACAGCTCTATGTGATAACAAATTGTATTTATATACTCTACATTAATTGTTTTCCCCTATATAATGGATTAAAATCCATTGAACTTAATGCTGCTGGCTTGGACTCTCTTCTTGCTTTGTCTTAAATCTCTGGGTAAAAAGTTAGGTTAAACTATTAGGTTAGCATCTGTCAGCCTTATTAAAAACGGTTGCAGGCTACAACGTACTAGCAGCATACGTCAAGGTCAGGAAATTATTTTGCCCCTTGTGATATTTTTACACAAATTAATTCAACAGTTATTGATTTGGCTATGCTTGTTTGTTCCTTTTTATAGGTTCATACACTACATGATAGGTTGCAGTAATCGGCAACTTGGAGAAGTACATCCTTGAAGTCTGTTATCAATTTAGGAAGGTGAGTGAAAGCAGTGAGGTCCCAGTCACGCATGCGCTTCACATGCATTGTCAATGTGAACCGAGGCATCAGACATGTCCTTGTCTTGCAATGTTGTGAGAAATGCCTCTAGGACGACGTGTGTGTCTCGTACTTGCTGTATCTGTGTGTGGAAAAATATGGTAAGTAAGAAACAATACAAATCTAAATCTAACACTATGTGCATGCATGCTTGAGCGTGTGTGCGCACACACACACACACGCACACACACGCGCACACACACGCACACACACGCACACACACACACACACACACACACACACACACACAGTATATAGAATATGAAGGCATGCATATTTATATTATGCTTGTGTGCATGTAGTTTAAGTATAAAATGCATGGAACATGCTTATGTGCGTGCTCATGAGCATGTGTGCACACTTCCATCAGGGACACGCGCTATGACTGCTGATAGTGCACGCATGTACTGTATGTGTGTTTGCGGTGAGCCTCCTCTCTAATCTGCCAGGCAATGGTTGTGTATGACGTGTCATTGACATTGCAGACTATTAGGCACATGAAGAGAGGGATTGGATGGCTGTCTTTTCTTATTCCCCCACAGCTCATCTAAACTTAGACCTGATGGCAAAGATTAGACCTTCTCTCTTACACGGAGGGATTTTGTGGTTGGATTCAAGATTTTCAAGACATGAAGTTGAGTGAAAAGCATGTAAAGAACCCATTTAGCGCAAGAGAACAAAGTACCAGTGGTTCTGCCAGTGCTTACAAAGTGTAATACCACACACATAATGTACAGAATAGTACATGCAGCCTGGTGTGCATGCATTGCAACTGCAGAGTTGCTTTGCTGGGAAATGTTACTGTGTATACAATGGATACATTTGTGGAAAAAGTCCGATAAGAAAATGTCAAAGACCCTATGGAACATTTTATATACATGTCATATATGCTAACCCTTGAAAGTGTCACCTTTCATACATATATATTACGGTATACCTGTATATACACAACGTATAATAGTTTGCACATAATTATGTAGATATGAGAGAACTCATTGTCACATTCACACTTTCACTGTACAGTGGGGTGCAGGGTAAATGCTTGTATGATCTCATAAAACTTCATATCAATCAGTGATTGTGTCCACCGCAGGTTGGTGACTATGTTTCACCCCCTCAACGTCTGTCCGTCCACACCCCTGTCCGTCCGCACCTACTGTATGTCCGTCCGTCCACGTCTGTCCGTCCCTCCTGTTACGTCACCCTCACAGGGTGACCTTTGCCCTCACTGGGTGACGTGACCATGAGTTGGTCTGCAGGAGACCCACAGATCTTGTTCATTGATATAATGCATCGAAATGGTAAATGGTTCATTTATATAGCGCCTTTATCCAAGGCGCTTTGCATAGATTGTGCATCACATTCACCCATTCACACACACATTCATACACTGATGGCAGTGGAAACCATGCAAGGTACCTACTAGCACATCAGGAGCACATTAGGGGTTAAGTGTCTTGCTCAAGGACACATCGACACTAACTCTGCGGGAGCCCGGGATCGAACCAGCAACCTTGTGGTTACCATCCAGTTACTCTACCTCTGAGCCACTGCCGAAATGGTGATCAGGATGCATGTCTATTGTAAAGGACATTGACATATTCAACATTTTTACAAAGGTTAAACTAAACCCCCCAAAATACTAAACTGTTGTGTATAACATCAGAATTGCAGATTCTGCCACAGTCTAATATGTCCACTTCACACTCCACCTCTCCCCTCCTGTGCCATATCCCTTTACTTTTTGCCTTGTGCTTGAAAAGCACCTGGACTACACGTGAGAACGTAGTAGATACACCATACTCCATGTCCTGCACGTACGTGACTGTCTGCATGGGACTATGGGAGGAATGGGGTGGAGGTCCCTGTTCCTGTTGTGGTGTGTTCACGTCTTTGACCATGTTTGAGTCCAGATTGTGTGAAGCTTGGCGTTCAATATTGGCACAATATTTATTCACCAGGCATCAAGCAATAGCTTGTAGTTTTATTTCAGTAAGTCAACGCTACTGTACAAACAACATGGGAATTTGACACACCTGAGGGCTGCTTCCGTTGCCATAAGCATAAAAGGTAAATACCTCCTTTGGCTTTATAGGGCAGGGATGTCAAATTCAAATCAGCAGGCCAAAATAGAAAAGTTGGTGCAAGTCGAGGGCGGAGCTGCCAGACTGGATGAAACTGCATGCATGGTGTGTGCAATATTTTAATAATAATTAAATATCATCCTGCATATCCCACAGGGCAAAGATAATTCATTCATAGGCCTGATTTGGCCCCTCGGCCAACATGTGCTTTCGGGTGTGTGGTCTTGAGAGGAGTCAAGACACACTCATGCGTCACAGACATTCGCTAGGCCAATCAGAGTCAACATAAAAAAAATATTTCTCATGCCAATAAAGCTTTTTTTGGAGTGAATTGATAAATCCTTGAAAAGACATGCTGTTTGCCCAGTAGCCTATGGTCACTCGAGTGCCAACAACATAGAATGCCATCTGCACTTCAGTTTGGCTTCCTTCTTAGGATGTGATGCACATGGTTCCATTTTACTGCAGAAGCCAATTTATTTTATATCTATAGCATTGGTTACTTAAAGATGGAGTGCCATGATTTCTTTCCACCCTAAAAAATGAATATCAGGTATTGTATTATATGAGGAGGATACCTTTTCAAGAAAGCATATAGTATTTGTTAAAATGTATTTTTTTGTGGATACCCCAATCAGATCATTAAGTGTGCCTGGTTTGGCTGGTGATCACCTGCACTGAAGCCACACCCACAGCTTTAATTATATGATATAGGGGGAGGAGTTAGAGGATAGGCTGAGGTGTGATATCACTATATTACAGTTTTTTCCAATAGCACGTTTGACTGGAAGGGTCCTGCCTTCAGGAAGAAACCCTAAATACAAAGGGATGACTTCATTGCACATAAAAAACACACCAACGGGTCTAATTAAGTACTGTTGCCTCTTAAACATGAACCAAATTGGAAAAAATACAAAAATCACGTTACTCCCTCTTTAACATATGAAGCATATGTAGGACTGTGACAAAGAGAGCATACCCAGTCCCACTCCCCAAGGGTCTACTATCGTAGTCCCATTGATCAGAAGTCCCATTAGTTACTTGTAAGTACAGTAAGTAAGGCGATCGGTGCGCAGTGCTCGCTCCCTCGGGGTACTCTATAAGTGATGATGTAATGTGATGTAAGTAGAAGAACTTTACAGCTAATTGGTGCAATTCTCAATTGCTGTGGTGTAGCAGGTATGGTGTAAGTCTTCTCATTGGCTGCATGGCAGCAAATCAGGTCTGGGGCCTTGGGGTAGGCCGAAAGCCTATACCACCAGCCCTGGGCCTGAGCTTACCAAATAATTACGCAGAATAATTAAAACCTGCAAGTCAAAAGGTCCAGAAATCACCTGACCCCCCCAATTAAAAATGTTACAGTACTCCCGGCTTTGTTCATCATGAGTTGAAGCTCTTGATGACTGGTTTTAATTATTATGGATAATTATTTGGTAGGCCCAGGCCCAGGTCTGGTGGTATAGGCTTTCGGGCCTACCTCAAGGCTCCAGACCTGATTCGCTGCCATGCAGCCAATGAGCACGGCCCCAAACCTGATTTGCTGCCATGCAGCCAATGAGAGGACTTACACCATACCTGCTACACCACAGCGATTGGGGAATTGCACCCAATGTCATTAGTATTAGCCCGCTCCACTCGCGATTAGGCCATGGCATACTCTAGTCTACAAAACTCTAGTTATTATTACTTGTGTGCGCGAAGCCGGGGCAAGTAAGGCGATCGGTGCGCAGTGCTTCATGGTGTTTTGTGTTCTGTGTTCAGCTTTCATGCCCTCGGGGGACTACGAATGGCCGGTTTAGGTGATGACGTAATGTGACAGAAGTAAATCCACAATAACTGCTGCCGGTTGGCCACCTTGTTTTAAGCCCTGCCTAAGCACCAACTGAGCATGGCTTAGACAGGGCTAACATACCATACTATAAGTATGCACCATAAGCTGTATCTAGCTGGGAATATAGGACTATAGGAATATACAGTAGGTCTTCCCAGAACCCTGGGTAAAACATGACCCTGGAACTATATTTGAGAAGCACTAAACTAAAGAGTTGGTGTTGACAGCAAAGAAAAGCACAGGTCAGCGTCTTCAATATTGTCTTAGTTATCTGCAAAACTTTGTAGATATAGGATCATTAGTATATAGTATATTAGTATATATTATATTTCACTAAAATCAAAGCTATTGTGGTGTGGGTGAAGGCAGATGATTGCTAATTTAAGTAGCCACACCTGGCCTGAGTCAAATTAATTTGACCCTGAGCTAAGTGTGACTACACACCAGTTGTGCATTTTGATCTCAATACACACAGGATAAATCAGCCATCTCCACACACCCTCATGACAGTGCATCTGCCCTTACTTGTCTTGTCTTGCTCCCACACTCAAAATAAATGCATTTGTACCATCTACACAGTATACTAGTTAGAGAAAATTAGCAATATATTTGGACCATCTGTGAAAAAATTTACTACCAATAGCTTTCTTCACCAATGTGTTCTGATAGGTGTCTAGAATCACCTCTCAATTAGTGCAAGTCCAAATCCCATGGGAAAATCCTGGAGAGCCAATCAAAGTTATGGAGCGCAGACTGCTTTGGTGAAAAATATGAACAAAAATTAAAAGTCCAAAATGAAATTGTGGGGTGTCTAACTAGGGGTTTTCAGGGGTGCTGAATCCATTCCAAACATTAGTTTTGGGTAAAAATGTCTCCCTGGCCATAAAACCTATATATGTTGGTTATTAAGCTGTAATTAAGCCGCTATTAAGCCATAATGTATTCTATGCAGCATAAGCATAGTGTAGAATAGATCATGATGGTATTGCTGAATTGCTTCTATTCTTAAAAATACCATAAGACAAGAGTGTACACCTACTGTGCCCAAGCTCAGTGGGATAGACTGTCTGCCTTTGGGAACGTAAGGAGCACCAAGGGCATGCTTGAAAAATAGTAAATAGTAAAAATGAATTTGTAAGGTGTTTAACTAGGGGTTTTCATGAGTGCTGAATCCATTCCAAACATTAGTTTTGAGTAGAAAACAAGTAATTTTCCATAAGAACATATTTTTATTCCATATTTTTAAAGTAGGAAATGTGCAGTAGTGATGGAACCTGGTCAGTTTAAGCAATAACCAAGTCTACAATAAAACTATTAACTGTAATACAAGTATAACCGCTGAGATGTAATTCTCTTCTTATCTTATATTGACATGTTTGACCAAAGAATTGACCAAAGTACTGTACAGTCAATAATTCAATAATGCAAATAGAGCACAACACAAAAAAAGTGTGCATAAATGGTGCATTTGTATAGAGTGCCTTTCTGCAAGGCTATCTACGTAGATTGTGCATTACATTCACCCATTCATGCACCAATGCTGGGGGGGAAACCTGCAAGGCGCCAACCTGCACATCAGGACAAATTAAGGGTTCAGTGTCTTTCAAGAACACTTCGACTCTGACTCTGGGGGAGCCTGGGTTCAAACTGGCAACCTTGCGGTTGCCATTGAGTCATTCTACCCCTGAGCCACTGCCACACTCCTCTCCACGTTGATAAAAAAACAACTAAAGAGTAAATGGGCATGTTATGTAGAGTAAAAACTTTATACTATAAAGTAACTACTGTAGGACACCACCAGGTATGCATCAAATGTAGCTTAATGTGGAAACAACGTGCTGTCTAAGTAACATTCTTCATACGTTAAGTGGTAAAGTGTCCATTTACTAGTGTCCATTGTTTGGGTGGAGGGGAGGGTGGCAGTAGATCAGTGGTAGAATGAGGCTCCCCCCATGCTTGAAGTGTCCTTGACACTGAACCCTTAATTTCTCCTGATGTACAGGTTGGTGCCTTGCATGGTTTTCTCCAGCAATTGGTCCATGACTGGCTGAATCTAAATAGCTTTGCATAAAGGCACTGTATACAAATGCACCATTTGTGGACAGTTTTTATATTGTGCTCTATTTGTATGATGCTTTGAATTATTAACTGTGTAGCAAAAAACACGATTTTGTAACCCATTTTTCACCCAGTGCAAATTCCTAACGTGATCCTGGGCTCTACACACCCTCCACCATCCTGGGGAGGCAGCGGACTGGCCTCATGCTTCCTTCAATGCATGAGGAGTCCAAGCTGCCTTCTTTTCACCTGACAGGGGGAGTTTCCCTGGTTGGAGCACCAGGGAAGGAACGTGGAAGGAACACGTTACCAATTCCCGGCCTTCTTCAGGTGTGAACCTGAAGATATTATATATGTATGAAGCTTACATCCACTGATAAATTGCACCCTTGCAATTGTTGAGATCTGTTGAATAGGAAAATTCTGCTTCTGTTAATATTGAGTAATGGTTTCTAACTAGGTAAAATAGGCTAAAGCTGAAACTTAAAAAAAAAAAAAAAAAAAAAAAAAAAAAAAATTCTGATGTTTTGCAAGGAGGTGTTATTGAACAGGTTAAAGAGGCCCAGCTGTTGGATGTGATTATTGACTATTAAACACTGTCCTTGTCGATGCAAAGTAATAAAATGGTTTCTAAAATGAGTAGCAGCAACATGTTAATGTGATAAGAAGAGGATTACATCAGTTGACTGCCTCAGCAGTTATACTAGTATTACAGTTAGCAGTTACAATATATTATAGACTTGGTTATTGCCCAAACTGACCAGATTTCATCAATAGGCTACTGCACATTTCTTACTTTAAAAGTATGTAATAACATATGTTCTGGAAAATGACTTGTTCTTTACTCAAAACTAATGTTTGGAATGAATTCAGCACCCAAGAAAACCCCCTAGTTAAACACCTTATAAATTCATTTTTAACTTTTCATTTCCCATTATTTTTCAACCATGCCCTTGGTGCTCCTTACGTTCCCAAAGGCAGACAGTCTATCCCTACTGAGTTTGGGCACAGTAGGTGTACACTCTTGTCTTATGGTATTTTTAAGAATAGAAGCAATTCAGCAATACCATCATGATCTATTCTACACTATTCTTATGCTGCATAGAATACATTATGGCTTAATAGCGGCTTAATTACAGCTTAATAACCAACATATATAGGTTATATGGCCAGGGAGACATTTTTACCCAAAACTAATGTTTGGAATGGATTCAGCACCCCTGAAAACCCCTAGTTAGACACCCCACAATTTCATTTTGGACTTTTAATTTTTGTTCATATTTTTCACCAAAGCAGTCTGTGCTCCATAACTTTGATTGGCTCTCCAGGATTTTCCCATGGGATTTGGACTTGCACTAATTGAGAGGTGATTCTAGACACCTATCAGAACACATTGGTGAAGAAAGCTATTGGTAGTAAATTTTTTCACAGATTGTCCAAAAATATTGCTAATTTTCCCTAACTATACTGTATATGGGGCCCTGAGTGTAGGAGGAACTCCCAGCAAAGCCACAGAGGTGATCCTATTGGGGGGGGGGGGTGCATCATGCATGCATCTACAATATTTTAGGCCAAATAAAAATAATATCCCACTCCCATCTTCACATCACATTTTCTGTCTAAACAGAAAAAAAAAACAAGACAGAGACAATACTTGAAGTCCTCGCAGTATAAACAAACCAAAAAAAAAACATCCTATCAGGCAGTTATGTGTATGAAAGAATCCCATAAATCCCGCCCTTGTGATGGTAGAATCCCATAATTACTGAAAAAGACATAGAGGCTAACATGAACCTTAAATTCACATTTTTCTTGAGCTGCTATTCCTGTACATCTTCAATGACAGTCTCGTCAATGTCAGCAAATACATATATATTTGAATAACTTAACTTTCTATACCATGGTGATGCTATAAATCAGCCACAGTTTCCTGTTGTTAGACTCCTTGCCAAGAAAATACACACCTTTATAGCTCCAAGCCAGTGTTTTCTGACTGACTGTGATTGGGGTTGACAGCTGCAGAAACAAAGGATGTGTGTGATTGCCAGAAAGATATATCAAACAATGTAACCTACAAAACAATGTAACTTGAGGAGTGAGTAATATAGCGAGCAATGTGTGCTGCACCTTCCCACAAGATCAGAGTCCAGTCCATTCTTCCTTTTTTTCCACCTGTAAATCAGGCAATCACATTGAGACACATGACTTATGCATTCCACAACTTCTTGTTACCTTCCGGCTCCACACTTTTCTTTGGCTAGCTATCCAGTGATCGTGTCACCTTTCGGCAACACTCTTTTCTTTGGCTAGCTCACTAAAAGTGTCACCTTCCAGGTGTGACTCTTTTCTTTGGCTAGAAAAGATCTACTTATATAATTGAACTCTATGGCATTCTGAACACCAATTACATGGTCACATTACATGGACAATAAATCAATGTCCTTATGATGACTTAAGGCTGTTCATGTGAATCGTGTTCCTACGAATTCCATGTATTTAAGATTCACAGCACTTTCCCAAATAGGTTCATTAATTAGTTTTGGTGGACTGATCTGTAAATTTTAACAATGCTTTTTTAATGATTGAGATGTGATATCTGTGCCCATAGAAATTATTGCATCCACTCAAACTCAGATTAAATGTGAAAAACATGAAGGACATGTTTTTGTTATCGGATTACTTTTACACATTGTATTTCCCATTTAGATGTCATAACTGTGTGTTTGTGTGTGTGTGTGTGTGGGGGGGGGGCAGATGATGGGTACTTCATTTTGAAGTAAATTCCAACTATTCCTCCTCTTGTGTAGTGACAGCTGACAGACTGATCATAAATGCAAAGTCCCATGTTAGATCAAAAGTTCCATTAGTCAGAATTTGCACTGGGAATCCACTATCAGCGCTGCCATTTGGCCGCTTTGTTTTTAGCTGTGTCGACACTGGACATGCTCATTGTTGAGGGTGAGGGTTAGACAGATGGAGTTAGTAAATTCGGAACCACGAGAGGTCAGAATAATGACATGCACCACTTGCAGTATAGTGCTATGGGTAAAGTGCTATCTTTTGAAACAATGAACGGAATCTCTGTGATATAGGCTACCTAACAATACAAACAGGCTTGTGTGATAAACTACTAGAAAAACTACTTTCTATGCTAAGAACACAAAATAAATACCTTTTTTGGCCAGAAAGGGATTGTTTTGCCAAACTTTCATATCAGAATATCTGTAAAACAATCACTTCCTGGACAAAAAAACACTTTCTATTTGTGTGGTGGAGGGCTCAGAGTGCTGCCCAAAAGCATCACACAAGCCATGTTTGTATTGATGAGTATGTTCTTGAGGTTTTTACTAAAGATGAGAGGCTATGGTGTTTGTGGTTTCATGTAAGACATATTCAACGTTTTAAAAGGCAAAATCATAGAAGCAGTAGAGATTTGGAGAATGGGATTGTTTTGCAAGGCAAAATTAGCAGTAGAGAAGGCACCAGAGCTATAGTGAAATTAAGTGAATTTAATGGAAACATGAGGATGTGAAATAAATGAATCATCCACTACTTTGTTTCGGCACTAGAGTGCGCTGTCATCTCATATAAAGCATGGTTATCCCTGTCTCAAACTGTTTTAAAGATTCCCACAAGGGGGTGCACTGGTACAGTAATTGAGAGGTTAATGTTTGACATGTGTATTGCATGCCTCTCAACGTTACTTGATTTCCTGTCACGTTTTAGTCTAAATAAAGATAATGATTTCATGCAAGAAAAAAAGGAAATTGCTGAACTGTGTTAATGAATAATGTTATATCGTGGCGGGTTTAGAACTTCATTTGTTATTAATCCGACTAATTAAGGCACCAAGCCAAAAATGCTATTGTATAAAAAGATGAACATAACCTGGTAGATTGGAGCCCATGCAGTCAAACTTTGAGGCAAAAAACATCTTTTAAGAAAAACTCCTGAAAATAGTATGCAGTGCACGTATTGAGATTAATAGCCTGTTATCGAATGACTAGTTGGTTAATTAAATGGATAAATTGCTCAAATGTCAACAAATTATTGTTGACATGTGAACAACTTGTATTCCAAGCCAAATGTTTGGAAACATCCAGCTGCCTTTTTGTTAGACTTTAACATTGGATGCAAAATTAAGCTTTATGACAGTAGTTCCACACATCTGACTGATAATTCTCCTGTGTACAAATATGCAACCAAATAGGGCCTAAGATCATGCAAGGGTCCATTTCGTTCCATTTGCAGACCCGTACGGGTCCATTTGAATCCCAGAACCCGACGTTGATATATATATATATATATATATATATATATATATATATATATATATATATATATATATATATATATATATATATATATATATATATATATATATATATATATATATATATATATATATATTATTATTATTTTTTTAATTCATTTGTCACTGTCAAATACCCAGAACATGCTGAATGCCGTGCTGTTGTACAGAAGTTGGTCTTATGTGTTACAATACAAAACAAATGTATTGAATATAATATTAGACTCGACAGTAGATTAAGTCAGTTCAAGTTCAGTTACTGGTTGCAGTTATTAATTTGTGAACTTGTGGGTATTTGATATTTGATCTTTATTTGACGATAACACTGCTTTTATGCAAGCATGTGTGTGTGTGTGTGTGTGATATTAGACTTGACAGTAGATAAGTCAGTTCAAGTTCAGTTACTGGTTGCAGTTATTAATTTGTGAACTTGTGGGTATTTGATATTTATCTGATATTTGATCTTTATTTGACGATAACACTCTTTTATGCAAGCGCGCGCGCGTGTGTGTGTGTGTGTGTGTGTGTGTGTGTGTGTGTGTGTGTGTGTGTGTGTGTGTGTGTGTGTGTGTGTGTGTGTGTGTGTGTGTGTGTGTGTGTGTGTGTGTGTGTGTGTGTGTGTGTGTGTTCGCGCGCGCGGGAGCGGGGGGGGGGTTGTTTGATGGTTATATTTGACGGTGACACTATGCTTTTATGCAAACGTGTGTGTGTGTGTGTGGGGGGGGGGGTTGATGGTTATATTTGATGATGACACTGAGTGCTTTTAAACATGCAAACATGTGCTTATAAAATGTGCGTGGGTGCGTCTTGCGTGTGTGGATGAGTGAGAGAGATATGCTTAATCAAATCGATGTACATTCTTTTGTCTCAGCACACAAGTGAGACTCATCGATCAACAATGTCATGGGCTTATGCAGGCCACCAGGCTTTCTGGAAGTTTAATTTGGAAACAATATGCTCATTGCTTATATTATTAGTCCCACTATTCAGGATTTATTCTGTCGCGCGCAAGGGGGAGCATGCTTTAGAGCACTGTAGGCTACAACACGCCAGACCTCAAATAGATAATAATCGAATTAAATTAACAGTGGTTCACCAAGTGAGGTCCGGGGACCCCTAGATGCTCTTTAATGCAATCCAAGAGATTCCCAGTTATTGCCGGTAAGCGGCAACAAAGTGATCCGTTTAACCACTTAAACCTACTACTTTTTATTCGAAAAGTCATGGTAGCACATCCGAACGCATGAGCTTGTCGAGCTGCTATTATTGTGTGTTCGAGTTTTCACCGGCGTCAAGTGCCCAATTAGGCCTACATTTGGCGCCCTTGACAGGTTTTATAACACACACATTGCACCAATACCACAGTAATAAGGAAAACAGAGTAATTGTTTGCATTTGAGTATATTTCATCATCTTGCTCAGATTACAACTCCCCTGAGACTCTTCAAGATGCATGCCGTTTACAATGTGATATTTCTATGTAATGTGAGTATGAGCCTTCATGGAAATATGCAACAGTTATTCATGTGCAAAACTTTCACGGAAGACGGGGGTGTTCACGTATTATAGTAATATCACGTGTATTTTTTGTTTGTTTGTTTTTGTTAAATGGAGGCATAATAAACAGTGGGAGATTTGTTCTAACTATTCGGTGTTTTGATGATATATGTAGGCCTATAACGTATGCATAGATGTATTATTATTATGCAACTATATGTTTAGTAGCCTCCACATATATTTTCAATTAAAATAGAACTTAGGACGGACCATGCAAAAAAATTGAATTAATGAAACAATAATAATACTGTCATAAATGTAGCAAATGTACCTGAGCAACTCTTACCATCTATCACCCATTAATTGATTGTTTTTTCGTTGATTTATTTACAAATCTTGTAACTATACTATGTACAGTATGCATGTTTGTTGCTATGGCCTGTCTGTATAAAACACTGTCTTTTTGATTTTGTATTGCTTATTAAAGATGTCAGATTATGTTTAAAACAGGCGACATTTCAATTAACCACTAAAGTGCTTTGAAAAATAGATATAACTCGGTAAAAAAAAATATAGGCCTATATATATGCATTTAACCTAGATTAATTGTTTTTGCTAAATGCTATATAGTTATGAAATACTTAAGGTAAACATGTGACTGAGTCGGGCTGTTTTGGGCAAGTTAAAGTATAAGTGAAATAATACAACAAGTAATGAAAGACATGTGGTCATGGACGGACAGTGAGGCCAGTAGAAACGGCCACTGGGGGGTGCAACAGTCTCGTGGCATGCATTCACAGTGAGGCTACTGTAGTGGTCAGTCAGACTACCAGACTTGGCAAACACCTAATGGACTCTTCCAACCCGATTCAGGGTCGGATTTAGCTAGCCCTACTAGGGTGGGCTGGAAGAATGGCAGGGTGGGAAACTCCCAAGTTTTTATATGAAGCAGTGGTTTTCAACCTTTTTGATACCAGGGCCTACTCTTTATTCAGCATTTGAGCCACGGACCACCATTTGATGGCATTTTATCCCCACAGACCCCAAAACTAAAGATTTATTTTGCTTTTGTCCACAATACCAGGCTGGATTTGGGAAACAGAACGGTTAAACATACAGATCAAAATGGCCATTAGTGTTTTAGATTCTCTATTTGTGTAGACTATGCAGGGCTAATTCATATTATGAATATTTTAACTCTTAAGAGTGTAAAAATGAAACCAAATGGACCCGCAAGGGTCATTTTGGTTTTATGCTGTCAGAGTTACGTCTTGTTAATCAACTTTCCACTATTTAGCTGACCTGCTGGGGACCACCTGGAACCCTCTCAAGGACCACTGGTGGTCCCCAGACCACTGGTTGAAAACCACTGATATTACCTTTCATTGGGTGGGCAAGATGCACGTTTGGGTGGGCTCTGCCCAACCCTGCCCCCCTCTAGATCCGGCCCTGACCCGACTCCCATTTTAGACACATGTTTTGTTTTGTTTTTTGTACATTCTGAAGGTGACTCATTCACTGCTGTGTAAGGAGACAGATATTATATTTCAATTCAATTAGCATTGGCCTCCAGATACAAGAAGTCCTCATGTACGGCTGGAACACAAATTCAAACAAGACGACAGTCGACTGTCTTGAAATCATCCCACTCCAGTGTGGAGAAGAAGAGGAGGAAGGGGGGGGGGGGGGGGTCCGTGTGAAAACGCGAGTGCACAGGTGTGTGGATTAGTGCAAAGTGCGCTTGCTATCGGTGTAAAGCGGGCCTCGAGGGAGCTCAGCTGCAGACGATGTACGCCAAAGCTGATGGCAGGTGCACGAGTAATGGAGATTGCATGATATTAAATGGGAATGCATTGTGTATATCCTTTTGAATAGACTTGCTTTACTCTTGTGTCTTTGACCCTCATTCTCAGATAATTGAAGGTGATATGTTGGGGCAATTGGTGATTGTATATATTATAATATATATAGGCCTATATTTGTTTTTTATAATAAAGAGGTGTGCTTGTATGCGCGTACAGTAGCAAATGTACCCTGTACAATACAATAACACATTGCTGTAATGTTCCAACAGTGGGACTAATGTCATGAATATATCTACACCAAAAACTTTGTATTTGTATTTATTGTATGTATAAATGTATAGGCCTCCATGAAAAACGATTTTTTTTACCCGCCCTCTCCCTGAACATACAGTCGTTTTTTTTTTGTATGATATATTTCTATTTTTCATTTTTCATAGATACAGTATATATGTCATTGGGAAACAAGCCTTTCTTGGGTTTTAAACCATCTTATAGCTAATCTTCAAGTTCCTGTTTTTTTTTTCTTGCTGCACACAGTTATGAAGTAGCCCAATTAATATAGCCCAATCAATCAACCAATCAATAATGAATCTATCGCACAGACAAGTCACGGTGAGACATGTGTTGCTCATGATAGTGTTACTTTGCTACTAAACCACTCGGACTGTAATGGACGCAATTTAAGCATATATTATTTTTTACTTCGGACTACACTTTGCTCATTTGGTAATTCACCGGATGATATCCCAACTCGCACACACAGCAATAGTTGATAACTTGATACTATAGTTTATAGCGTCGGAGTTAAAACTAACACTATCACTCGGGGTTTCTGTTGTGCATATAACCCTTATCACTTGACTCCGCAATAAGCTCTCACCCGGGGCTTGTCCTGTGGTTTCTTATCGCTGTGCTAAGCGCGGCTATGGCCGCTTGGGGGCGTCGCGTCTGGTCTGGCACGCCAAAGTGGAGATTCCTGATGGGGCATTATTGCAGACGCACCGCCGCCTTCCGTGCAATAAAGTCGAGTAGATAGCCCATCGAAGGCGCCAGGTGAGCAATAAGACAGAACAATTGAGATAGTTGGTGTCGTGTTTACCCCAATTCCCTAGCGCCATGCTGGTTACATATTAACCGTACAATATACAAATAAAGATATGATGTTGATAAACTCATGACTCCAGGCGCAATGGAGAGGGCAATCTAGTTATTTTACATTCTTGAGGGGCGAGAGTTGACTGCAAAATAAACGATCATAGGCGACTCTGTGGACCCATAAAAACGTGCTCAAAGTTAGTTTTGCGCGACCCCGTGTCCAGGTAGGAATTCCAGGTATGATAGGCTGGAACTGAGAGCATATAGGCTATCTGTTTCTGCAAGACTTATCTTAATTGAACTCTTTGAACGCAGTCTACACTGATATCTGGACATGTGCTTACTGGAGTGGACTAGAGTGGGTTGACAAAACAAAAAGGCTTGCTCTAAATTGAACGCTTGAGTGAGATATATCCCGGTCGAGTAAAACATCCCTAAACTCCAAATACATTTTTATATGCGATGTTGGGGTAATAAATCATATTATGCCTGTACCACATTGACATAAAGCGAGGGACACATTTTGAGACTGCATTTCCAACGTTTTATTGAAACTTTCAAGAACACGATGTCGATGTTGTAAACTAGACATGAATCCAATAATACAACATAACCCACTGAAAACTTTATAAAGAAACACAAGAGAGAAACCTTCATATTTCAATCTATAGAGATGCGGCACTTTTCACTATCAGGCTGCAAATGTATTTGAATATCACAAAAATACTCCATGACGACACCTTTTCTCTTCTCAAAAAGGAAACTTTCTCTTCCTTTTTTATTTTATTTTTTATTATTTTTTATTGTTTTTACCCCCCAGCCAGGTGCAGTGTGTTGTCGATTTTTCATCAATTAGAACAGTAGCTGCACTTCACACACAAACAACGGGTAAAAGGTGAAAGTACAATGGCACGTGAGTGTGAATAACTAGTCCTGTGGATATTCGGGGTTTAAAGGGCCGGGGATATAAAATGTTTGATGGCAAAAATAAGGATAATAGCCCACAAACTATCTTTACACAGGTATATTGACAATAAATTAAGAACAGGTCCCTAAAACAAACTACTCCGTCGTATATTTACACGCAATATCAATATGAAATAATTACATAAATATTTTTATATAGCACTATTTACAGTTAAAACCAATACTACTATACGTCATTTCTGATTCCCTTTGCCCCGATGAATATAGGCTAAATTCAGCATGCTTTAAGGGCAGTCTCCAACACTCCGTATGCAGGCTAATGCCTTATATGTTCTTATTATTATTCCTGGCTCATTTGAACAAGTTCCAGAATATTGATTTTAAACGATGTGATGAATCACAACAAATCTCGTTTGAAAACGTTGACCCTAATTGTATAGAAAAACGTAGAGGTCAGAGGAGCGAGTGAAATATATATATATTTCAAAGAAAAATGTATATACTGTATATATATACTTTTTTGGTTGTCGTATCAATTTGATTGTTTTAAACAACATCAGTCGAGACAGAGAGCTGTGATGGCTTTCAATTAAGGACCCATGCAAAGTTTTGACCTACCTATAGAGCATAAAGGTAGATATTAGGGTTTTAGATGTTAGTATTTCCGACCAATTAACAGGTTACAACAAAAATACAGCAGTCTTTATAAGGAATACGGAAGTGAATTCAAATAATCAAAACCAGAGTGCATTTTATCCAAACCAATTTTAGTCGTCTCTCTCAGACAGCAACACGTGTATAGGCCACTATAAGGTTATAGGAGATAGGACACGCAGCAGCAACTTCTCCTATATAGATCTGTGTGAGTCACGTCACATCCATGCCATCCAACACTTTCCGTATCAATACTTGTATGGTAATCGAATAGGCCTAACAGAAGGAAAAAAATGGTAAAAAATAAAAAATATTATAAAGGAAGTATTGTTTAATTTAACAAAGACAGAATCATATAATCACATAATCATGTGTGTATTTAACCAAAGTGCATTTCAAAAAAAAACTAAAATGTCCAACAACAGTCCAACAGTTTTCATTTTTAAACCCGCATAAATCTAAAGAGGGCATCGTCCAGCTGTTTATAGTGTCTCTTCAACGCTGTCAACATTTTCATCATCACGACAACAAAAAACAAAAAAACGATCAAGCAACGTGGAGATAGAAGCAGTCTATTATGGCGACACGCTCCGCGGCCTACTGTCTTGATTCGAATCGAGTCCACTGACCAGCCGCTGTATGCTCTGCAGCTCGTTAGCGGCGTCTTTCTCCGTGCACGTTTTCGGAGACATGGACACCGAGCCCGACGAAATGGTGGAGGAGCGGCTGGTTACCTCGCACGTGGAGTCCAGGGCAGCGCCACCGGAGACCGGACTGGTGGAAATCCCCCCGCTGTCCCCTTTCAGATGATGATCGGCGGCCCCCGGGCCGGCCATGGAGGAGGGCATCGCGGTGGTGAGCAAGGTGCTGTCCGGCGGCACACCCATGGGGATGGAGTAAGGGCTGTACCGGAGGCGGGGGCGTACCGCGTTCAGGAAAGGATGCCGGTGCACCGCGGACGACTGGGCAGCGGAGGAGGCCGCCGCGGCTGCCGCCATGTACGTGTATGGATAAGGGAACAGACTCCCAAAAGGCGACATGGCCAGGCCCTGTGGGGGAAAGGGACGAGACAGAACGTGAGCCTCCTGTTTTAGTGGCACACTTGACTTGTTATCAATGAGCATATACACACGACACGCAACCATTGGTAGTCTAGGCCTACTATAAAGTAGCCTAAACATGCACACTAAAAGTTTTTTGGGGCTGAGTAATGATGGGAGACTGTCTGTAGCCTATAGTTGTTAGGCATATCGCTACATCCCTAATCTATCCATTGACTTTGTACGAGATCCATAGCTTAAAAAACGTTACAACTTGCTGTTTAATTGTAAATCAAGGCAAAAAAATAATAATGCATCTCAAAGTAGACTGCTGTATATACCGGTAATGTGAACAACATGCAGAAACGGGGCTTTATAGCATGTTATTAGGCTATAACATCCGTCGAGGGTGTAGGCTACACGGAAAAGGCAGATCTGGTCTGTATTAAAACATGTTGTTTCCCTCCCCGAATCAGGAAGGGGGTTTAAAAACATTCGCCATTTTGCCTCCAAAACACGGAATTAATGAGCTCATATCAACACCATTCCCTAACACCAGGTCTGCAGCCTGGTGGTCTTCTGGCGTCTTAAATACTTCGCAACCATCTGTTTTTATAAGGAATTGACACCATTTAAAATCATAACTACAGTACTCAAGGAAATGTAATGAAGTGTGTGTGTGTGTGTGTGTGTGTGTGTGTGTGTGTGTGTGTGTGTGTGTGTGTGTGTGTGTGTGTGTGTGTGTGTGTGTGTGTGTGTGTGTGTGTTTAATCAGTCAAAATACAATTGGCTAATGTTTCACTGAGTTACATTAAATTGACTAAACAAGACGCATGCTTGCATGTACACCAATAAACAACTCAATTATAATCTCCCTTAATGAAAGAAACTGATGGAACTGACACTATGCGCCATATTGGAGCTGAGGAGGCAATTGGGCGAAATATAAACACAAGTCTCTGCAGGGGGAAACAATGGTGCTATAGGCTAATAAAACAGGTTTTACCTGTGATGCCAAGACATGTTGCTGCAGATGAAAAGGCAGGCCATGCGCTCCTGTCAAGCTGGGTGACGACATGCTCGCCGTGTCCATGGTGCTAACTCCACCAGACGAAACCGCTGCTAGTAAGGGACCCATGCCCGCGGCCATGTTTGAGAAAGCACCCCCCATATTGAACTGACCGGGGTGCAAGAGGAAAGGATGCGCTCCCCCTAAGTGATTGAAAAACTGCTGTCCCGTTAGACCCGTTGGAAATCCGAAATTATGCAAGTGACCGTGGCCCAAGTGCGCACTGTCAGTCTGAACAGTCAAAGGCATAAAACTGTCCTTTATGGGCCTGCACTCCTCTCCTTTGGGCAGGTCCCTGCTGGGGCTCTTGAGGTCTTCCCCGGAACGGGTGGTGCTGGAGATGAGAGTGATGGGGCTCTGTCGTGAATCCGCTTGGCTTTTCTCAGTTCTAGGCCTGCTGGTCGAGTCACTGCTGGCAAACTGATGGTGAGACTTGGCCGGGCTCGCTTCGTGATCCTTCCCATCTTCCGTGGTCGTAGAAATCTTGCTAGAATCGGGACCGTCTTTGATGTTGCCATCTTTGCTTTCGTCGTCACTGTCCTCATCACTGTCGCAGAAATCTATACCAAAATGAGAGGGACAAAAAAACGCTATTTGATCTGTAGTCTCTGTTGTGCCAGTGTGTTTGAGCCTAACATGAACTCTTAATCCGCTTTGCTTTGGAGCCAAGTTACAATCATGGACAGTGTCTTTACTTGATCTGTCAACGTCTGACCAATTGAGTTCCCGGTTTATGACACGAAATGTAATTAGGCTACAATATAAACATATGCACACTATTGTGTTATGGCATTAATACACGCAGTGCACGCATTGTCTGTTTGCACGCATTGTCTTTTTGTATTTACCAGAGTTTTAGATTTTAGAAGATTATGGTATATTTTTTCCCACGCATTCGATTTGTTGACTGATTGACGGTTATTACTGAAAAGCACGTGACAGGCCTACTGCACGTTTTTTTAATCTGAGTTAAGTGTGCCAATAACACAGGGCTAGCTACAACATTATAGCTAGCTAGCACTGCGCACTTTTTTTCACTCGCAGACTCATGTATGCACAGTGCACATAATCACGGAAAATACCCAATAAACACGATATAGTCTTCATTTCATATTTATTACACTGGACATCTCAAACTTGTGATTGACGCACGCATTATGCAACACATCAGCGTACCTTTCAGATGAGGAGGCCCCACGGTCGACACCGCAGGGGACGAGGCCTGACCGAAGCACTTAAACGAAGCCTGTTCGCCAGGCGAGTCGTCTGAAGCTCCGTTCTCTTTCTTCTGATGGTCTTCATAGGAGCGCATGGACTGCAGCGCCAGCTGTTTCCTATCCACATAAGCCACGCAGGTTAGGATCGACACTATTCTCGCGTTTTGTTTTAAAAGTGCAAGCAGCACTCAGCAGGCTATATGTTAGGCTCATACTAGACCTGCTCGATTTAAACTGGACACTAAAATGACCAAATCATATTGAAAACATATTGTGTATACCAGTGATTTTCAACCATTTTGATACCAGGGATCACTATTTAGCCATGAACCACCATTTGAGGTCGCTCAGACCCAAAGCCAAAATAAAGTTTTTGTTTATTTATTTGTTTGTTGTTGCCCAAAATTCCATGCTATTTAGGAGATAACAGGCAAACGTTGATCAAAATATCAATTGTCCTACATTTTTAAATTTTGAAGCCTATAGGTTATTGTAAATGAAGTATTACAGATAATATGGGTCCATTTGGTGACCAACTCTTTATCATTTAGCTGGGAGCCAACTGAAACCCTCTCAAGGACCCACTAGTGGTCCCCGGACCTCTGGTCGAAAAGCATTAATGAAAATGAACACTGGCGACTGTGTGTAGCTCTTAGCGAGCATATTTAGGTGCAACAGATGAAAAATATGACACAATGCGTCCATAATGTATAGCGACTCAATTCATGCCAATTTGAGCGGATTCATTTCGTTTTAGACTTCACAGAACATTTTTAGCCACACTCCTGCAAACATTCATGTACACAATTATGTTTTAGAATAAATAAACAAACTCTTAAATGAAATGACCTATTATATATAATATTATATAAAAATATAAAAGAATATATATATATATATATATATATATATATATATATATATATATATATATATATATATATATATATATATATATATATATATATATATATATGGTTTTATTTATTTTATTTTACTATTTTACCTTTTTTCCCGTCTCCCATTCCCGGTGTCACGGAATCCTTTTGCAAAAGGATTATGGTCAATTTTCAGCTGGGTTATCTGCAATCATAAAGAATGGGGGTCTAAATATGCAGAACAGTCAATTGAACTTAAACTTCTATTGTTTTGCATACTGCTCCTCATCGTTTACATGCAAGATGTTTAGCATTATGGTTATTTCGTCAATTTCAATTCAAACTGGAAGGGAATTGGCATCAATATTACCGACAAAACAACAACAGCAAAGTGTGTGTGTGTGTGTGTGTGTGTGTGTGTGTGTGTGTGTGTGTGTGTGTGTGTGTGTGTGTGTGTGTGTGTGTGTGTGTGTGTGTGTGTGTGTATATGTGTGTGAGTGAGAGAGAGGGGGGGTGATGGAGGAGAGGATCCCCTCCTTGCTGTAGTCTACAATATGCGAGAGCCAGCGAAATCCATTTGAGCCCTCGCCCGCGGGCGCCCGTTTTCAAAACCGGGCGCCCGTTTTCACAAAAACGGGCGCCCGTTTCACAAAAACGGGCGCCCGTTTTCAAAAGCGGGCGCCCGTTTTCAAAGCGGGCGCCCGTTTTCACAAACTAGGCTATGCCTAAACCTAACTCTAACCCTAAACTTAACCTCAGTAAACCTATGCCTAAACCTAACCTAACCCTAACCATAACATTTTGAAAAGCCCGTTTGTGAAAACGGGCGCCCGCTTTTGAAAACGGGCGCCCGTTTTTGTGAAACCGGGCGCCCGTTTTTGTGAAAGCGGGCCGCTTTTGAAAACGGGCGCCCGCGAGGTCGCTTTTGGATTTCGCCCTGCTGGAGTTTCAGTGTGTAAACCCCTGCAGAATTCCCTCCTTACTTCCTCTTTCACTGCCGCCCCTCCCCTCTATCCCTCTCATCCAGTATATGTGCATAATTTGGCAACATTGGCTATACTTCTCAGCCTAGATTCCTGCAAAACGTTTAGCCTATAACCTTTCCTAACCCGCACCCCCAACTTTTTTTTTGCCTGACTCAGAAGTAGGCTATACACTTAACCTTCATCTCTCTTTGATATCAAAAAGCTAGCGTGAGAGATGATTTTGATTAGCTCTATGTCACATATGGAACAAAATGTTAACAGCCCAGTCTGTTACAAACAAAATGCTCCCCCGTTTTTTCCTTTCTCTGCTCCGCTGCACATTACGTCTCTCTCTCTCTCTCTCTCTCTCTCTCTCTCTCTCTCTCTCTCTCTCTCTCTCTCTCTCTCTCTCTCCCACACGCGCACGCAGACATACAAACGTATAGCGAAAAGGCGATGATAAATGTTAAAAAATAGCTCAAATGACATACATTCTAGGGAATTTAAATGTTCTGGCGATGGTTGAACAAGAGGTTGATATCCTTCACAACACCCTTATGTCATTCATATTTCATGATAACAAAATGTGAAAGCAAAGTGGGGATATATGAGGGCAAGCTTCATGACATATTCAGCGCATTGAAACTCATGGATTGCTTCTTTTTTGCTTAGACTATTTTTCATGACAAAGCATTTCAAGAGGGGGGGAAACAAGCAAAACAAAAATAAAATAAATGTTTTCCCTCACCTTGTCATTTTGATATGCAGTCACGGCGATGAAATCCGTTTCAGGGAAAACATAAGTCCTGAATGTACTGTAGGGGAGTTTGAGTATATCGTTGGCCCTCACGATGTGAAATCGGGGCTGGTATTTGTGCATGGAGTTTAGAATGGTCTGTATCGGAGGAAACACAAAAAGCACGTGTAATACACTGTTGTTAGCTGTGATTATGTAATCGTTGTTGCAACACAGTTCCAATTCATAAAATTTAATCTAACACACATGGCTAAAATGACAATTCGAAAACCATGACTTCTTTTGTAGTCATGGTGGGGTGGGATTAAGTTTTACACTAGATTACATTTAAATTGAATATGATTCATGCATTCATTTATAAATGCTGTCCAAATTGCACCCCAAATAATGCCAACAAATACAGATGGATATTTCTGATAATTCTTGTGGTATATAATATATTAAGATGAGGTAATAATGGCATGCAAAATATGTGTATATTCAATGAGCTATTATATATGCTACGTGTGAAGGTGCGTAAATAAGAAATAAGAAATTACACACATTAGCTGAACTTACAAATCCATGCTTGTCGGAAATGTTATTTGTCAGCTTGAGTTTGTGAAAATTGACGACTTTTGACATCCACTGTTCACCAGTAGCTGGACTGTCCGGGTGAATGTACATCCGCTTTGGCATTTCGGGGTCGGCCTTCCCTGCCACCATCCAGCGCGAATTATGAAATTTGTACCTGCAGTCGTCTGCTGCAACAATATCCATCAAAAGAATGTATTTTGCCTTCTTGTCCAAGCCAGTGCATCTCACTTTGAAAGGGGGAAACATTCGCCTGTGGGATTGGAGAAAAAAGAAAGAATATATAATATTTTGTAATGGCTTACTACGCGCGTACACACACACACACACACACACACACACACACACACACACACACACACACACACACACACACACACACACACACACACACACACACACACACACACACACACGGAGCAGCCATCTTTGTATGGCGCCGTGAATGACGAAAATAATCTTGTCAGCACACTGCACACACTGATAACAACTGATAGTTAGCTATTAAAAGGTATTATAACATAATCATCACACATTTAATTATTGCAACTATAACTGTGCAATATAGGTTTAGGCGTGAAATAACGGCTGGTTATAACAAAAGCATTATAGCCCCGGGAATGCTTTAAATGCTGTATTTAATAATAATTTGTTACAGGAGTAATACATGATGCAAATCAGCCTTTTACAAAAAGACAATTAAGGATAATTCGGACTGCATTCATCATGATGAATATATTTTGTTAAATATTAGCTTTAAACTTTCTGTAGGCTAAGGTTTAGGTTCAAACTTATAATTTAGGAGGCACGTTAGGCTTCCGGTATCTCACAAGTACATTTTGTTATTATAACGTTATTGTTTGTTATAAAATGTGCAGACTATATAACGTGTTTACATACCTACTAAATTGCGAGCGTTTGGTTCGTATTCATATCGTTATTTCGCACAATAGTACGAAATAAGGATATGAATAAGAAGCCATACGTGGTGGGCCACATTATTATTTTTATTTTATTTTATTTATTTTTTAAGTTATCATTATTATTTTTACAAGACTCACTGTATTCAGTTGACTTAAAATAAAATATATAGAGCCCGTGAGGCATGCATAAAATCAAAATGTTGGTCCGAGGATACGTATATAGAGCGTATAGAGCATCCATCAATAAATCAATGACTGAGAGAGGTCTGTCAGCATATGAATAATCAGAATGTGCCTCCATAAGGTGCTAAACGGCATGATGCTTGTAAACCCGCATAGGCAAAATAATAAGCCATAAAACAACTTTGCTGTTATTTACCTTCCGGATTTTGTGATCACCATTTCAGTTCCTCGCTTGTGGAAGGTTTCCCAAAGTTCCTTGGCCTCCAGGTGAACTTTGGGGTCGTCCTCTACCTCCTCTTCGGGCTCTAGAGTCTTCAGAGGCCTAAGGTGAGCTGCCGCGGCGGCCTGGTGCCCCAGAGCCGAGAAGTGGAGGCCGGTCTCGGCGGCTCCCATCAGCTGGTCCATGATCGGCTTTCCCAGGGCGCCCGGCAGCGACAGGGAGCCGTTCGGAGGGAGCGCCAGGGCCGGGAAGAAAGGAGGCTGGTGTCCCAGCATTGCGCTCATGGCAAATTCCGGACCCCGGTGAGGTATAAACGGATGATATGCCATACTTGATCCCTGTATGACTGGGTCTCTCATCAGGAAGCTCATCCAAGTTCCTGGTACCGTGCGATTATTATTATTCTATTATTATTATTAGATTTTCAATTCACAGTATAGACTTTTCTGCGTTTCGTGACGCGGTCGTTGAAAACCAAACACAACACAAAAACAAAATAAAGGGGGAATTAAATGTCTATAAATTGGTCAAATCGGGCAAATCTGTCAGAAATTAACATCCATGTTTTTTCCACAAGTTGTCGGGGAATTCTGAGCCGACTTGCAGTCTTGCGAAGATAGACGAGGGGTAAAAAAAAGTTCTCTTCGTGTTAATCTTCAAGAGTGTTGAGAGAAATATTTTCTTCGGATATCAACAGACGTCGGACACTATAGGGCTCCACGGTTCCCTGCACATTAGTGGAATTAAACCAAAGAAGGTCGAGTCTCTCTCTTGTTTTAATTGACTGCGGTGTTTGCTTGCTTGCTTCTTTCTGGCTCGCTGTTTACGATATCGGCATTCCTGTTAAAATGCGTCCCCTCTTATTGGCTTCAGCAGCTCCTCCAGCAGCAGCCGCAACGTGTTGAAATATTTCGATAGCGACGAATAATTCCTCTGCCTTTACTTGTTCCAGACATGCACCCCCGCACGCACACTGCTGTATACGTCTCTCTTCTTTTACGCACACACACATTTCAGTCAAAAAGGCTTTAACGCCAGTGAAAGGGAGTCCGCGGCTGACGGCAGCAGAGAGAGAAGGTGGTAAGGTCCCAGCACTAAGATTTTCCTAGCGCTTCTGTGCCCATAGGCTTCATACTGTATGGATGTGTTGCATGTTACGAGGAGCGCAGGGCTCCGTTGATTGGCTCTTTGACGCTTTCGGACCAATTGTGTGGCTCCGTAGGCGTGGTTTTAACAGGTCGGGTGGAGGGGACAGACTTCAGACTTATAAAAAGGTGTTTGGGAAAAACTCAAAGGCTTCGCCGTGAAACACCACTACTATACCTCCCGTCAATGTTGTGTGAATATGTCAACATCATTAGAATGGGAGTTTGTGCGCTAGCCTTATCGGTCGGTCTGTGGGACCCAGCGAAGGGCGGAGAGGCGAGCCAGGCTGTTGTTAGCCGGAGATAGAGCTCTGCTCTCTGGCTTGTCTCCCGTCTCGCGTACGCTCACTATAGAGCACCACACAAACATGTAAACCGCATTCTCGGGTATTCCGCTTTATTTTTTAATTGTATTTAACAATTGCATTTTATAATCCGTTCATTTATTAATATTATTCCTTGATTCAATCGCGCAGTCCCGGGCGTTTTTGCTGCCTTTTAATTTCGTCGGACCAACCGGAGTAGCCAACTATAACTGCAAAAATCTCATTTTGAACTGATAGGGAAATTTGATCGGCTGACTGGAACGGCGCTCGATGACAAGTTATTGTGGAATGTTAATCTTATTTAAGAATATGACCGTAGACGTTGTATAACGCCGGCCAAACGTCCACGATTGATGTGTGACATTTGATCTTGTGGATTGATTGACTTTGGGGATGTGTTTTTTTTTAGAGTTGAGTCAGTGGCTATACTTTCATTTTTTATTTATTTTCATTTATTTTGACAAGCTAGGCTATAGCTATGCACGTCTGTGCTCTGTATTATTTCATTATTTCCCTTATACCACACATTTATTTCATCCAAGTTTTCCCTGCAGCCTAATTTATTTATTGTTTTTAAGGGTTTTATTAGGAAACTCTATAAGCTATTTGGTGTGGTTAAACTTTTCATAGATAGAGAGATATGATAGTCTCTCACTCTCTTTATACATTGATCCATATTGATAGTATATTCACGCAGTCTACCCGCCATTATCGTGGCTATCACTATATCTGGACTTGTTTGTTGCCAAACGTATTTTAGCATATAAACACAATTAATTGCCTTTGACCTGCTATAGGCCAATGGGGTAATTGGTATTTATTTTTCACAATACTATTTTGTCACAAAATCCACCACAAGAAAAGCTGCAGGTTTTGCTAACTTAGGATCAAATCCACCAAAATATTGCTCCAAGAGATGCTCTGTCTAGACAGCGCCATGCAGGCTCCTGTGACAACAAACCCTAATGATTATTTCACAAGTAAACTACACAGAATGATGGCCATAGTTAGTCACCCTGGACAAACATTGACCATCAATTCTCAGCCAATTGTCTGACTCTGAGGTCCTACTCCAAGCCCCTGGTAGTGTTTGTCACCCAAAGTCTTTGAGAATGCCTCAGATATGCACGGTATAGGAATAGACTCCTCTGATTTCACCATACAGGTATATTCCATTAAAAAATAGCGTTGACAGAGATATGCATGCTGAGCCCTATTGGAGTTGAAGTGAAATTTATTTCACCAGAATGTCTCATAGCTATAGGTGGTGTCATGCTGTGTGTGTGTGTGTGTGTGTGTGTGTGTGTGTGTGTGTGTGTGTGTGTGTGTGTGTGTGTGTGTGTGTGTGTGTGTGTGCGCGTGCGCGCGCATGCGCGTGTGTGTGTGTGTGTGTCGCATATGCATGTGTGATACAAGACATGTCTGATACTGTATGTCTTGCATTCCGAAATTGCTAGTGAAAAGTATGTATATGATTGGTCACCACATTCTGTCCACCAGGAAGAATTTAAATATACATGCGTAACAGTCATATAATATGCATGACAACAGACCCAAAATGAACCAGTCCACAACAGGCTTATAGTGGCCTCCCCTTTGTATGTGAGGTCAGACTTGTGCCAATTACAGGGGCTTATTCTTCTTTAAACACTTGCCCCCATTAGCAGCACATTTCAATTTAGTGGAAGGTGTCATCAAATAGGAAGTAGTGTTGACACGGCAGTAGCCTTTCAGTCTCTCTTTGGCCCAGGCAGCTTCATTAGCTAAGCAACCCAGAGAATGGTCAATACACTATATAAACTTTTACAGGGTTAGGGCTCTCAGGGACTCCGAGAGGCCATAAAAAGGTCTCCGCTGACACAACTGATTGATGAGGCTGACTTTGTCAATGCTTGCCTCTTATACATCCACTGTGATCATGTATATCAAAATCAAAAAGGGGCAGTATATTTGTCTAGACAGGCTCTAAAATCTCTCACTCTGTGTGGGTGGGTGATTCCTGGCAGTGCAAAAGGAACAGTGTGGATTTTAACGCTGTCCGTTAAATAGCAACATTGAAGAGAGTCCACTGCTGTCCACAGTGTCCACATACCAGTACTTTGTGTATGAGGGATGCTTTCCCACAATGTGGCGAGCAAAGACAGCGCTCAAATGCAAAAACAAATGCCTTCAACTTTTCAGCTGTTCGGTCTAATCAGTTTTATCCTAACATTAGCTTATCCTAGCTAATGTTTGTTTCTTATCTATGTCACTTTCAGGTTTCTGTAGCCTATATCATCGTCAATAAAACAAAATTAAATTAACTAAACATTCAGCTATATTTTGTCATTCAAAAATGGACCAAAAATGATAAATATTTGATACTACAAAAGTATTTTCTATTTTCACAATCTGTTATACAGCAAACTATATGCGGCTTAATTGGTGGTCATGGTTTACAATACTTTATCTCCAAACTATAATGCTGCCTACTTGGTCAGTTCATTAAGTAAACCATCAATGACATTCCTAGAATTGATCATGGAGCTGTAAGTGATGTAATGTGTGCTGTGCTGTTTATTTGCAGATTGTAAATGATAAGCTCGGACAGACTTGGTGGCACCTATAGCTGAATGGAGGATGTCGTCTGGTGGCGATCATCAGCCCTAACTCAGCGTGATATGGAAAGGAAACAACACAGGGTTAGTCCATTCAGCTATATTTCAGTGATCCAAATCTTCTTTATGGACATCCTGACGCAAAAGTGTGTGTGTGTGTGTGTGTGTGTGTGTGTGTGTGTGTGTGTGTGTGTGTGTGTGTGTGTGTGTGTGTGTGTGTGTGTGTGTGTGTGTGTGTGTGTGTGTGTGTGTGTGCGCACGTACATTGGGGGCAAGTGACACTATAATGGCTTTCTAAATGGTAACCATTTACTCCAAAGATTTAGTGCATGGAATATTGATCCATTGAAGCTATTGGCTCAAATGGACAGAGATTGTGAAATGCACTTTCTAGAATCGCCTGTATGGTTTAGTCAATCTGCTAGAAGCATGATAAACTCTTTACCTGTCAATGATTTGTACCTGTAAGTTATTTTTTATGCAAGTCAACCCTTGGTCTCATCAATTCTTCCACTGGCCTGGTACAGGTATTGATGAAAAACTATTTTAGTTAATTAGGGGATGTGTTTATCGACAACAGTGCATCGACAGCAAATTGTCAGGGAAAATGCTAGTGCGTTTCCATTTGTTTGTAAAATGTTTATTCATAAGTCAGCATGATTATATTGCATAACTTTTGAACCATTCCTAAACAAGTAAGATGTATGATCATAGTCTATTACAACACTTATTATCGTTATACCAAACAGTGCAGGGGCATACATCAGGGCATAATGCGACTAACAACAGTCAAGTTTACTCTGCCGCAGCTGCATGGGAGCTACCGGTATATGGATGTTCATGGTAATTATGGCTGTGTGTGAGGACTGTGTATTTATTTCACGTTACATGCCACCCTTTGTCAGCACTTGCAGATAAGTATCTTCATTATTGGACTGAAGAACACAGACTCTTACTAACCAGTTTTGCATGCTTAAAACAAACAATGGGAAATGGAAAACAGAGCATTCCTCTGGCTCCTTTTTTTTTATTAAGTTTGTATAGTATAAATACTGTTGTCCACTGTATTTATGTGTTTGTTGTCCAGAGGCACAGCCTTCCCTGTCAGTCAGTTTTGGGACAGTTTTAGGTTTGTATTGTGGGCATACAGGGCTCTAATGGGAGTATCTGCTGTCCATTTAGCTCCCCTGCCATAGGCATTGGCTTTGTGCTACTTTTCTTTGACTTCGAGTCTCAGGATGCTATAGGGCTCCGTCACTGAGTCCAAGAGCGAAACCTGGTGCTTTTAAGTGGAGAGCAGCATAAAGCCATGCATTCCTTTACTAAGGGAATCTTGTGCTAAGGGGTTAGGGTGGCTTCTCTCTAGAGGTTAAGTGGGATAAGTGTGTGGCTCATGTCAAAACTGGGCCCCCCCATAGTTTCTGGAAAATTTGCAATGGGGTCAGATTGGATTACTGTGTTTTGGTATTTACATGGAGACAGGGAGCTTTGAAATGGAAAACCTAGGCGGAAAAGCAAGTGCCATGCAGTCTGAGAGGGTGGGTAAGGGAAACCAGTGCTGATTTTCATTGATGGCTTGGGGATGGTTGGGTACATGCCTTTTATGTCTGTATAGTCCCACAATCAGACATTTTCTTTCTTGAACAGTTACAGTATTGGGGTTGATGGATAAAATGTCTTTAAACTAAATCCATGCTGAGTACTATAACATTTTACATTAGTGATCAGTGATTTGTTGTTTGATTTTTTTTTTACGTCATCCCTGTGGCCACAATCACATTACATTATGACTTTTCTGGTATGACTTCTGGGTTGCAGGAAAAGTTATTTTCATGCCTTTTATGTTCTTCTTGGCCCATAAACGTCATGCATGCTCATCATAGCATGTTCAGGTGTCAATGCCCTGAAGTCAAAAGAAGCCTGCCAAGTTTTTTTTTTCTTTCCTGCATAGAATATATGTGGTATACAGTATGTCACTTTTTCCTTGGCAAACATCACTGCAGACACGCTGCAGGTGTTCAAGTTCACTTTGAGTAAGATTCCCTTAATTGCGATTCCCTCAAGGTGTTGTTGCCTCAGGCCGGATCCTTCAACATTTTCAGTTGGAGCTTCACAGCAAACACTTCAACTCCACTGGATGAAAGACAGCATCTTTATGTCTGTGGGGGAGAAAGAAAAAATAAATGTGACACAGCAGTTAAATAACTCAATAATCAAACATAACAAAATTACCTTACATGTTAACTCAATACCATCAGTTGGCTATGTCCACTTAAACAAAATATTGGAGATTTGCTATAATGAAATCGATAGTCCGGGTATTTAATTTTTAGCATCTTCTGCCATTTAAAATAGGCATATAATTTTAGAAAAATGCATTAGCCTATATGGAAAGGTGTTTACGTTCTGACTGAACCTTTAAAGAAATAAGCCTTTACATATCAGCAGCATCAGCTTGGTGATTGATCTATACAATCTATACAAATTAGTAGCCTAGTTTGTGATTATTCACACACACACACACACACACACACACACACACACACACACACACACACACACACACACACACACACAGGCAAAATGCTACATGATGGGGACCCATGAGTGGACACCAACGGTGTGGGGACACCCCTTTCTAGACATGGTACGCCTCTGAAAAAAATCATGTATGCTCAGAAAAACCTCAGGAACCAGAATATCACTTTAAATTAGCAAAATTCAATACTTTTTCTCCCAGACCTGACTCCACGCATCCATCTGGAGACCAACAGATATTCCGCCTTCCTGGGGACACCATAGCACACCTCAGATGGCATACCTCCTGGGGACTCTATCTGATAACACTCGGTCAGATATTGCATCCTCCTGGGGACTCCATCTGATAACACTCGGTCAGATATTGCATCCTCCTGGGGACTCCATCTGATAACACTCGGTCAGATAGTGCATACTTTCTGGGGACAACACCACACAACAGTTTCAGATATTACTCTTTCTGGGCATCTGTATAGACAGAGCATTTCTGCGCACACATCAGACAGTACAGTTTGTGACCATACCACAATTTCAGGTCTTTCTTTATGGAACACATCTACACCCTTTCAGGTTGTACTGAAATATATTTTTTCAAAATACAAAACTTTTTCAGAACTTTTTTGTTAGGTCTCAACTGCAACAGCAGCAGAGCACACCAAGCAAATGAGGACTTAAAGTTCCTATAAGCGAGTTTATGGTCAAAATAAGCGAATTTGTGGTCAAAATTATAATGACAATCTTTTTTTTTTTCATTGTTTTTATGTTTTTCATTTAGTCTTCCTGTATTTGATCATCTCTAAAAAAAAATCTAGGGGCCACAGTAGGCCTCCAAAGAAAATAGTAATTACTATAGTCATATTGGTTACATTTTTGCTTAAAAACATCACATCACATCACATCACATCACATCACATCACATCACATCACAGCTACTCAATTGGAGTAACACAGGCAACACAGTTTTGACACCATCACAGAAGATCCGCAAGCTCATATTGCACCAAACTTCACAAGATAGTTGCTTACTATTACCGCAATGTTCTTAGCCACTAATTGCGCTCCTACTGCGTCCACAGCGGCTAATATACCTAAGTAAATTAATTACTAGGACTATCGTGATGTCAAAAAGCTACGGTCCAGACCTAGCACAACTGGGTGCAACTCTACCAGAGCCATAGAGAAAGGCAGAGTTGCACCATACAGAAAGGCAAATAACCCAGAGTTGTGACATCTCCGTTCACTTCCATGGAAAGGTGTAATGGCAGCTGCTCTACATACTTTTATTCAGCATTGGGACAGCTATCTGTGACAAGTCCTCAGGCGACAGCCCAGCTTTAATTCTCTGAAACCACTTAGTCCATGTTGCACGGGCACGGCCGCTGTACCACTTTACTTTAAATAGTTTTGTAGTATGCCTAATAGTATCCATGTTACACGAGCATGGCCGTTGTAAATCACGCTTTACTTTAAGTAGGCCGCTTGCTGTTTTCTGCCCCCTCAATGTCGCAACTCCTCTACTACTGGCCGTAACATCGTCCCCTCCCCTTCCTTCATTCATTCTTCATTGTAGCCGCAAGCTGACCAATTTTGTTTTCCGTGGAGTTGGACTAGAAAGCGACCATCACTTTCGATCGTCGCGGGCTCGCGGACCTGAGTTTTATTTTTCTACGATGGTGCGGGATAGTCCTGTGCTTACAGCGAGACCTATGCACCGTCAGACGCATGACCGCGCCAGGATTTATTTATTTATTTATTTATTTATTACACACAGGACACAAAATCTCCCATCGTAATGCAGACGTGTGGTTTTGAAAACGTGACTGCATGTATCCATGCAGCAATTTGCATGCACGCTTACTGTGTGCTTGCGTGGCCAATATCAAGTACATGCATACACGTTTAAGCAGTGGTCGGTGGTCCCCGCACTGATGTTGCCTGTATGGAGCAGTCTGTCATCAAGTTGATAGATTGATTAGGTCGACAATAATAATAACCAATGACGGTTGTTGTGTAGGAATGAAGAGACGAGGGCAGCGGCAGTCCCAGGCAAATACAACTTTAGTTTAGTAGCCTAAAGCAGGGCTTTTCCAGTGGTCCATGAGAGGATTCCAGGTGTTCCACAGGCTAAATGATGGAAAGTTGGTTAACTAGATGTAACTCTATGAGAGCATAAAAATGAAACTAAATGTACCTTTGCAGTTGCAGGTCCATTTGGTTTCATGTTTACACTCTCAAAAAATAAAACATTCATCATGTGCATTAGCCCAAGTCAACACAACAACAAAATGTAAAAGATTGATGGTCAGTTTGATCTGTATGTTTGATTATTTTGTTTTCTCCAAAATCCAGCCTGGAATTGTGGACAAAAGCAAAACAAATATAGGTGTAGTTTTGGAGTCTGTGGGGCTAAAATGTATCAAATGGTGGCCCGGGGCTCAAATTATGAATAAATAATAAAAGGTCTAAAACCACTGGCCGAAAGGAATTAAATAATTGTGAGGCCAGCATGTTTGTGGAGTGGACCTGCAGCTTTAGTGGCAAGTCCATGTGGTCTGTGATTCAAGCTTGGCTGGTTGGGCCAATATACGAATGGATCAGCATAATAATAATAGGCTAATAATAATAATAGATAATAAGCTCATAAGCAGCTAAATCAGGGGTGGACAACTATTTTTTCCCAAGGGGCCAAATGAGATACAGAAAATATTGTGGAGGGCCGGGCTTAAAGGCTGTACTAAATTCTGCATAATATTAATTTAATTTCTATATAAAAGTAGTAAATGGCAGTGTTTTGACACTCTAATAAGAGTATCATTATTATTATGCAATGAAAAAGTGTGGTTGTTAGGGTAAGGGTAAATTTGGATTAAAATTGTCATTTAGCTGGGGACCCCCTGGAAGTCGTGTTGTGAGCTTTCAGATTGCGAGTACAAACTAATGGGTCTATGTGTTCCATTTGTACACTACAGTAGTTACAGACCGATAAGGGTGCATTTGTTTCCAAACTATCATTTATATATTTTGCACAGAACAACAAGCCTACAGCCAGTCAGTTGGAAAGCCTCACTGCATGTCGCAGCTGCGGTCATGTGCAACCTGTTTCAGATTGATTGAGACACTAGAAAGAAACTACTGGACAAATGTGTTTGCATGTATGCTATGTCCTGCTATGGCAAACGTTCAGGGCAGGTCAGATCCAGGCAAACCAGTAGTGGTGTATACTAGGGCTTAATTTGCCCTTCGAACATCGAACAGCAAATTCAGGCCGAGCTTCGAAGCATTGAAAACAATGCATTTCCAACTGCAGTAACAGTGCGTTTCACAGCGAGTTTCTGACCCCTCGATGTCGCACATCTACTAGATGGGGGGAAAAGTTAAATAAATAAATAAATGTGAATGGTTCTGGAACATTAATATTCGTTCGCGTGGCGACCTTAGCGAGCGAGTGGTTCGAATCCCGAGCTTCGGTATACAGCCTTACAAACCAGCACAAATAAAATCTGTCCTAAACCAGCAGGGCCAACCAGAAGCCATAGTCAGCTCAGAAAGTAGAATAAATGACATTCAAAAGCTCACTTGGGTTACTTGCAGGTGTGTTGATTTAATTATTTCATTAGTAGCCTACTATTGGGTGTAATGGGTTGTATTTATGTATTTTATTGCGTAGGATAATATTAGGACAAATGGGTAAGTATGGTAGAAGTGTTTGTTTTGGTTTAACTTGCCGACTATATCTTCATCAATCAGTTCCACACAGCGTGTCACTGTCCTGCATGATATATCATGCAGGACAATATAATTTGGACAAGTTTGGCAGGCCGGATTAAAAGGCTTAACAGGCTGCATGTGGGCCCCGGGCCGCAGTTTGCCCATGTCTGATTTAGACAGTAAATGAACCTGAAAAATGAGTGCTGATTCTAAAATAACAGAAAGCTATGTGACAAAATGTTTAGAGGGGAAGGGACTAATGGAGAAGAGATCCAGAAGAAATAAAAGACATGCCATTGTATGCTTGACTGCATACTGAAAATATAAGCTCAACACATAGTGAGCTTGTACATTGGCTATGTTGAACATGGAAACAACAGTAAAATCAGCTATGACAATGCCCTCAAGCTCTGCCAACATTCTTGTCTACTAAATACCCCCACCCTGACATGACTTGGAATTGTAGGAATTCAGTTGAGATATTACGTTGTGTTTTCAAATATGGTGAGAACAACAGATCTACAAGCGCACGTGTTGCAGAAGCGACACATTGTAGGCTTGCAGATCAGCTAATCTTAAGGAATAATTTCATGGTACTCACTACTATTACAATTCTTCTTATGTCCAAAAATTAAGTTGCCTTCGACGAAAGATGCAGTGTTGCAAAGTGTACAAAAATACTTGACTCAACATTTTCCACATTGGAGAGAGCACAGGTCGCCTCAGTCTCATGTGAACACCCCAGACAGGCTTCTGCTGTTTTTGCTAATTAACGACCCAATCAATGCAGTGCAAGGGTGGGGGGTATTCTCCCACTCTAACTGGGGGAGAGAGGGGGGGGGGGGGTGCTCTCTCCTGCAGCAACTCTACTCTACTCACTGAACTGATCAAACTGGATCTACTTAAATAAGAAGTTCCCTTTATTGAAATACGGAATGCACCAGCTTTATTATATAATAATCCATTTTATTATGTTATTTGGATACCCATAAGAATCATACAAATTGAGTTTGAGACCCCTGTCCTACTGCGTGTTCCATGCTGAATTTTTTTCTGTTAAAATGCTTCATTATGTTAAGGTAAGGTGTGCACTTCACCCCACTGTAGAGTATGTGCATGTGCACATCTTGTAACCAGTAGGACTGGAGGATTTCCCAAATCACACAAATCACTTACTATACCTTTTAAATGATTGTAGTGGGTCAGTGGGCCTAATGTTTTAACAATGTTTGGCTCTGAGATGTAGTGGAGTATAATTTCTTGTAATCAATGCACCTGCACACACCCCCCCCCCCCATCCCCCACTCCAGTCCACACTGAATGAAAGATGCTACAGAGTGCTACAGTTGAGTGGAGTGGGGGATGGGCGCAGAGTCTAGCTGACAGTTCAACTCAGAGCATAAGCTGTTGAAGAGGTCAGACCAACTGTACACACAGCTTCAGTGTATACTGTATACTATATAATATGTTTCTGTTCTATAAATGGAACAGAAAAATATATGGTCTATAAATGGAACCAAATGGACATATCATCTAACATGACACAATGACGTTCATAATTAATTAGGGATGTATACAGTCAAGATTCCCTGGAATCCAATTTGAGAACCACTGTGTAAAACAGCATTAATAATATGAATATTTCTACATAACAGCTTGGAAGCTAGTAGAGTAATGGGTGGTTGAACCCCAAAATTTAGTGTGCAGATCTTGTTACCAGGAGGCCAGGCCAGTGGGATTTTTCAAATCACCCAAATGACTTACGGTACCTTTTAAGAATCAGGTTCCTATTTTGGATAAACTTTTTTGAGCTTGCTGCTTTTTGCCTTTTTTTTTATTTTGAATCCTGAAAATTATTCATTGTATTACTTTACCCTTGCTGATAGTATTCGGCAATGCTAAAGAACATATACTTCTTAAAACACTAAAAGGTTTACAAAGGCAATAATGTCAACAACGATATTGTAAGAAAACTGTATGCTTCCAAACTCCAAACTGTTCTGACACTCAGTGCCACTCTGTACAAACAGACAGAGAATTCAAATTGCCCAGGCACAGGGATTGCGGGTCGTTAATTAACTGGGGGAGAGGGGGGGGGGTTGTTCTCCTACTCTCCTGAAGCATTATGATTGCGGGTCGTTAATTAACTGGGGGAGAGGGGGGGGGGGGGGGGTTGTTCTCTTCCCATTGGCTAGACAGCAGGAAGTGTGTAAACTTTTCACACTCCTGTGCAGTACCTGTTGTAGCCACTGGAGGAGCACTTCTAGCACACTTTTAGCACACTTTAACACACTTTTCAGATTTTAAAGACCAAGTGGGACATTTCACAGAACTTCACTGGGCACATAATTGCAATGTTCTGGATTGAATTAAATGATAAACGGTGTGGGGACCTCGGGTGAGGACCCCAGATGGATTTTGGGTCCCAGTTGGTGAGTGTGCTGTCAGACGGACGTCCCCACCATGTAGCAATTACAAAACCACACACACACACACACACACACACACACACACACACACACACACACACACACACACGCAGTCGTTGAAGTCCACGCATCCTCACAGCCAGTGGAATTAAGGTGTTTGATTGAAAGCCTTGTGGTCTGATACAAATGTTTCTGTAAATTGGCGTCTCCTTTTTTCTTTGCTTGTCTTTGCTGAAACTTGACCTCCTGTTTCTGGGTGAATTAACGGTTTTGTCAGTAGCGGGAACAACAATTTGAAGTGCATGCGGCGAAGCTCAAACGGCAAAGTTGAGTGCGGTCAATTGAACCCCCCACGTGCTCCTCTGCGAATTGGATGGCTTCCCTCCTTAAAGGGGAACTCCACCCATTTCCAACATTTTAATATATCATTAATATACCTTAGAGATGTTGTGTGGACATGATAAAAAAAGTTCCCCCAATTCTGTATTTCCTAAAAATGGAGATCTGAAGAAAATCATTAACATGGTGAAATACATCTGATGACCTCATCAAGGTGTATTTCACCATGTTAATGATTTTTCTTTGAGACCCCTTTTTCCTGAGAGGGTAAATGGAACCAAATGGACTTTTTGAACATTTGTACCCTCTCAGGAAAAAATTGAAAATGGGTGGAATTCCCCTTTAAAGTTTTTGAGGCCATTATGGCTTCTAAATATTTACTGATAATTCCTTTGGGCAGAGGGAGACAGACAGAGGGAGAGAGGCTCATTTCATTCGCATCAGGACTTTAAAATAATCCGCAACTCTTACTACGCCCATGATTCATTATTTTCATATTTGTTTCGCTTTATTTTTTTCCCCCAAACAATTAAGAATAGGACAGGCCTATAGTTTTTAGCTTGTTGGAAATGTGTCGTCAACAAATCTGCCTTGGGCTTATTAAACGCGCAGACACTCTCTGAACTTAATTACTTTCAGTTAATATGGACAAATGCTATTTTTACAAGCTAACGTTGGTATTCTTGTACTATGAGAAATGAGAAAACCGGCACCTATGGCATGTGCTATATAGCCTTCTATTTAGCCACTTGCCGTTATGCATTAATGATAATTTGTAGTTCACGCGGTGAACCGTGAACATGCACATTTAATTAAAACTCACGCCATTTAGTTCGTTGTATCACATATATCCTAAATATATCCCATAAAGGGAAATTCCACCCATTAACAACATAATTTACTCTCATTAATCTCATTAATATTATATTTAGAGTTATAGTGTGTATTCTTATAAATAATAATAATAATAAATCTCCAATTTTGTTTTTCATTTAAATTGAATTCTATAAAAAAAAACATCAATCACATCTTGATGACATCATCGAAAATGGGTGGATTCTCCCTTTAAATATTCTATTAAAGGTTTCTTAAAAAGTTGAATGTATGACTATTCTCAGTAGGCTAATTCACATTCATATACTCAAATATTAGCTGCTTTAGTTTCTGACATAGTTGTCAGAAACTAATAGGCCTACATGAACTGAAGTTATGCATGCAGTCATAGCCTTACTCACCTACAGGCCTAGTTTCTTTAAAGCTCATGGCCTTCCTTGCTTGCTTTTTGTGTTCAAATTACAAGTTGTCAAGAGGCTTGTGACATTTGAAATATGAGACTGGTCTTATTTACTAAGTTAGACGATACACGAAAACCACATTAAAATCCAAATAAGTAGGATGCGGTTTGGAGTTGTGCTTTCATTTATTGAAGTTCCCACAGATGTTTTGCATAAAGACATTTTTTGGGGTAATGAGGGGGAGTATTTGAACGTGAGCTGAACCTGGCTGGCCTGCTCATATCCAGCACGAAAGGGGCTGGCTGTGTGCAACCGTTTCAAAGACCAGGGACGTACATACATATACATCAAAGGGGCCCTAGCCCCTATTTTTTTTTACCCGTCTGTAAAAACAGCTGCCCTTTCCAGGCCGAATGCAGCCTTAGCCTATACTATTGTGAAAGAAATGCAATTGCCACTTCTTTCCGTGCCATGCCGGACGGTAGAATTCAGGAGAATTGCTTTTAACTCTTGGACAACATTTTGTGTTGAACATTTCTTTAGGCTAAACCATGTCTGCATCTACACTAGCTAAATAGTGCTGGTTTGCGACAAAAAACAAAACAAAAACGATCTAGTTATTTGATTTAAAAAAAAAATCATCCAGCCAATACAACTTTGAAGTTGAAACTATCTGCTGTTTTTCGCCATATTGGTGAAAAGTGCCCCTTATAGGACATTCCAGCCCCTGCCCCCTAACACTCTCTGCAGGTCCCTGGCGAAGGCAGCAGAGCTTGGTTTCGAGGGGGGAAATGAGACTGCCCTTTCAGACCATATACTGTGTTGTCGGTGTAATGTGTGGCCATGCGCATCTAAAATGTTCATCACAACTTCATCCAAATAGGACTTTGAAAAGTGGGGCATGATCTATGCCAGCAACTGGTGTTTTGCAGTTGAGTGGGTATATTAGTTTAGGGCAGGCTATTCAGTTATTTACTCAATTCTTGAATTCTTTCAAATGATTCTGAATTGCACCTGTTGATTTCAACATATTATGCTCCTGAAATAATAACAGCCCGCATGTTTACCTATACCGCAGCCCTACTGCGCCACCCAGTTGTAAATTGTTGAATGCTATATTTCGTAATTATTATGCATTGCTTTTCTCAATTCCCATGGATGCCTTTCAGATTAGTTTGCATTGTTCCGATATAAATATCGCCCGCTGTGAAATAAGCATCAGATCCATCCGAATGCACACGCGGACAGAGGAGACACAAGCAAGCGCACCAACCCTCCAACCAACCAATTAAAATCCGATTAGGAAACATCTTAGTTTTCCAACCGAGGCAGTGAAAAGCCTAGAACCTTTCCCTCGCCGAGGTCATCTGCCTAATAAGATCCATTGCCTTGAAGCCAGGTGCGGATGTAACATTTCCCACTTGGGGGGCAGGAGAAAATGGCATGGGGGCGGCTTCATGAATGATGAAGCCGCACCCATACCATTTTCAGTTACAGGACTTTTATTGGGCAACTAAGCATCAACAATAACATCAGTTGTTGAAGTTGCAACAGACACGCAGCATGCATAAAGCTAAAGGTCTGACTCAGAGAGTTTTCTGTTTTCAATGATGACATGTTGTTGGTTTAGTGGTGCCGTGCCACAATGTAGTTAGTAGTAGTACTGTTTCAAATCATTTTAAATATAAGCACATTAATTTGAAATATCTTGGGTTGTTTTACATGCCATCGTGTTTGGTGGGGCAGACTGGGAATTTAGGGGGCATTGCCCTCCCATGCCCATGCCTAGATCCGCCCCCGAGCCACAGAGCTTCACAAATGTTCCTGGCGACCGAGCTGTGGCCCAGGGAGACCTTTGGCATACGTGGCAAATTAATTGGTCACTGTATCAAAGAATAAGGTGGGATTCCAGTTAATTAGTGGAGAGGAGTGAATATTTTGAACATTATACGTTACGGGGCGCCGCTCCGACCGGGGAACGTTTCGTTCCCCCTGCCCCTGGGTTTGTTAGGGCGGATTTGGGTTGGATCAGCTTTTGTGCGCAACAAATGAGAAGTGAGTAGCGTGGTGCCGAGCCACAGTGTCGTTCTGTGGACTGGCGACAGTCTCGATTCATGGGAAAAACTTAAAGGAGAGACCCGCGCGTTATCACAGGACCTCATTATCTCATGTCTGCAACCATCTTTTTGGAACAATCCCTAATCAAGAGTGGCACAGACCTACTTTGCGGGGCTTTGGTATATAATAACTCCCCCTCCCCATCCATTCCACCCTCGCTCTCTCTTTCTCACTACAAAGCAAGCAACGTACGCACGCACGCATGCATGCGCGCGCGCGCGCGCGCGCGCACACACACACACACACACACACACACACACACACACACACACACACACACACACACACACACACACACACACACACACACACACACACACACACACTTATTCTTTATGTTTGGATTGATGCATGGCATGTCTTGTGCCACGCGAGAATGCGACAATTAAAGCATCAACCTAGGGGGCGGGATCGGACCTTTGGAGTTCCTCCATAATTAAGTGAATAAAGGCATAAAGGCGCACTCATCGCTGTAGCTGTAATGTTCGGATATAATTATATGGCGCACACATTTTAGGTGTGAGAAACCCAGAATGCCAGTCCAGTCGTCACCAGGAAAACGTTCACTTTAATTGGCATGTGTTGCCTCTATAGGTGCGCAATTCACATTTCCAAAATGCATATCCCTACAATCGGCCTATACCTGTAGGGGGCCACCAGGCATGAGATTTAAAGCAGCGTCGCCCTTGTAGCCTACTAGAAATGGATTCCCCATTCATTTTCCTCATAGACGTTTCGAAAATTATTTATATGAAGACATTTACGCTGCGGACAAAGCCAACTCGGGTCGTGACAAATCATGACATCAACACAACATTACCATACCATTTCTAACCAGCAAGAAAAAAAAGGGGGGAAACGGCAGGATACAACATGCACCTGTTGTTTCATTTTTTTTCTTAGAAATTATTTGATTGTCCCAAAACATTGTGGGTGTGGTTGTTGTCATGGTTTTGCGGACATGTACGAGGCTCCGTAATTAGGGGCTCCGTATCTTTATATAAATAATTTTCAAAAAGTATTTCTGGAACAAGGGTGACGTCACAAGAGGGGCGGGACTGCTCAGCAACATAGCGCGTTACTACGTACTAGTCATTGGTTTACTCCAAATCGTATGGGCTTATGTTTTCTATTAAATCAAGAACTACAAACAACAAAGGCGAGGTGTAGGCAAGAAATGTGCATCATTTCGGCTACTTGGCCAAAGCAGTCATCAAACTTTCAGGTAGGCTAAGCATCGCGGGAATGCCGAGTAAAGACCCTACAGGAGAGATTTAGGCCTACACCTGTCTCTCTGCTGCATGTGTGTAGCATAATAGCAAGCATGCTAGCAATGGTGGAGCCTGGTTGTCTGTGCTCTGCTAGACTGCCTCCTCTCGACTCTGATTAAACAACATAATAAAACTATGACCATTCGAGCTCACCGCAAACAAGTGATTCTCTTTGGCGCCAATTTGTTACGTGGGCGGTTATATTATCTAGTAAGTCCACCCTGCAATTGCGTGACAGTGAGATGACCATGCAGGCACAGTTCAACCCCCATCCCATGCAAGATGCATGCACCGCAACGCACTGGACACCGGCTCCTTCATGTAAATATGATTTACTTTTAAGAGACTCTCTCTGTCTCTGTCTCTCTGTCTCTCTGTCTCTCTCTCTCTCTCTCTCTCTCTCTCTCTCTCTCTCTCTCTCTCTCTCTCTCTCTCTCTCTCTCTCTCTCTCTCTCTCTCTGCGCGCGCGCGTCAGGAGACGTCCTCTCGTCAGGGGTCTAGGTCAGGGGTGGCCAGAATAAGGTAGATAAGATTCTTGTGATCTACCAATAGATCACACAGACTGTGCATGTAGATCACATGACAGTGAACTAAAATTATACTGTAACTGTCAACTCAAACCCCAAATACTTTGTAGTTTCAAACGTCACTAGTAGCAAGAAAACCCTTCCAATTCTCCCCTCTATTTTTCATTTTAAGTGTGTTTTTCTTGAACACTGTAGGCTATAATGTAACACCATCCACAGCTATTTCAAAGCTCCCTAAGGGACCTTGGAATGGATTTGTAGCTATTTTCAGCAATGGGATAATCACATTTTTGATGTGTAAATCTTGTTGAGCTGGTCATTTTGAAGGTAGCTCTCAGTAAAAAATGTGCAGCCACTCCTGGCCTAGGCCTATACTGAATTACATGGCTGTATGTAAACATCCATGGTGTATCTGTATGCATATGGACACTGTGTAATGTGGACATCTGGACATGTTAGCCTAGCTATTGTCTCTATAGGAACTCCTGGAAATGGTAAAATACAGAAGTCTAGTTTACTTGAAAAATACTGCTAGTGCTATTGATTGATTGAATATATGTTATCAGAAACATGTGATTTTATACATTTCTATGACACTCACAGGGATTTCTACTTGTTTACAATTACAATAGGTCCCACCCCATTTTCTTTTCATTGAAATGTTTAGAGATTATACATGCTGGAATAGATCAGCGGCTGTTGCATTTGACCCCAGTTTTACCTGTCTCGTGTGCTCAGTGACATGACTGATTGTGGTGCTGCTATAGACACTGTTGCTGCAATACCTTGGAGCATCTTAACTCAAATGGCAGGCGGGGAGAGTGAGCTCACAGGCTTTCCTTTTTTCATTTCATAAGGGTTGTACAATATATATACAGTATATATTCAGTATATATTCTACACCAGTGGTTTTTCCGTATTTCGGAGAAAACAAAATGGTCTTACAGACTTACAGATCAAAATGACCATTAATCTATTCTCTAGTTGTGTAGACTTGTGTAGGCTAATTCAGATGGTGAATATTCTAACTCTTGAGAGTGTAGACATGAAACGCAACGCAAGGGTTCATTTGGTTCCCAAAGAGCTCCCTGGACCACCTGTTGACCACCCTGTCCTACACGTATAGGCAAGCATCAAAAGGAGCTGTGTGCTAATAGCGGTAATTATAATAGCCGTGTTGTAGTTTAGATTGTCATTTTGTGTTTACTCCGAGTTAAGGCACGCATCACTGATATTTTGTTGCAATTAGCATGTGTACAAACAATCATGATGTGATACTCACCCCAAAAATAGCACATCTACAAGCTCAACACATGTACTTTCAAGTTCAGGCATTTCATCAAAGCTGATGATGATGGACAGTGGCATGTTTAATCACTATATTGATGTAGTCTACTCCATAATACAGTTCACAAATTACATGGTAGGTTACAACGATTCAAGTTCATGCAGAAAAGCCTAAGTTAAATATGAGTTAAAGAAGTGTGGTTAAGGTTACTTTGTACCGTAATTTGAATCGAAAGTAGGATGTTTTTGTGCATATGGTTCGAAAACCCCAAATTGACATTCATAATTGATGCGTCAAAATCTGATGGACACACACCCAGCGTGCACACACAGTCACACTGCAGCATGGCAGGGTTGAGCTTTACAGGGATTCTAGTATGTAGAAGGCCAGTGCATTTCATGGTCGAGATGATGATAATCCTCCATGACATGTAATTGGCAGAATGAAAGCTCTGTCTGATATGTGCCATAGTACTTTCCACCTCTGATACTGCAAATCGGAGGTGGAAAAAGTACTTGCATGTTTTGCTAATATTGTGCAATGTAGTAAATGTCCGGGAAATGTACTCGAGTAGGTTTTTAAATGTCTACAAATCCTGGAGACAAAGATGAACTGATCTACAAGCTGAACTGTTTTGCTTTGCAGTAATAGTCAATAGTCAAGTCAAGTCAAAATAATCAGTAACTAAAGATTTCAATGTATGTATGTAGTAGAATATTTGCCTGACATGAGTAGAAGTGAAGATATTGGAAATACTCAGTACAAATGCCTCGAAATTGTACCAAAACATACAGTACTGTACTTTGTTAATTGGCTATAATGCTGCAAATAAATCAGGTTACTATAATCATAGAGTTGCGGTTATTTAAACGAGCAATTCCCAACATTTTATGTTGGGTTTTGGAGCATGGAACATTTGGTTACATTTGTCGGGCCCAGCATGTTCCACTTGGTTCTTAGCCTCGGAAACTGCAGACATTTTGATCTAATTCACTACTACTTATTGCTTGGGGTTCCTGAACTCTTATGTTGAGAAACAGTGATTCAAATCTCTTTCAAAATCTGTATATTTAGCACTTCTAACTAAATTGTTAGAAGTCTTCTGTAGCACCTGCATGTTGATTTCACCACATTTGCTCCTGAAGTCATCACAGCCCATGCCTACAGCAGCCCTGTTATTATTTGCTGCTCTTTCTGCAGCAAATAAGAGCATTTTTAAATGGAATTTGTGTTTTAGAAGACACCGTTATTGTCGCTGCAGTGAGGATTCTTTCTCACGTGATGCTTGAGTTAGATATCCCGTTAGACCCAAGCCTCCACTAAAGCTCTTCAGTGTTAAAGCGGCGGGGCCCGAGCAGCAAAAGGTGTTACTGCATCCCTATAATGGAAGCGAATGGACATTCGTGACGTCATGTGCGTCAGCACTTCTGCATTTGCCCACCATAATTTGATGGTAGAATGCAGAAGTGCAATGGTATTCTATGGGGAAGCACTGTTGTGTTACTCTAGTTTTTGTCAATCTACAGTTGTTAGCTGTCCTTAGCTGTCCAGTCTGGTCACAATTCACTGTGTTACAGTTCTACTTGGATCTCTTCCCTGCTAGTTCGGCCATAATATTTTAGTAGGTTGTTGATGAAATTTTCAATATGTGCAGACTTGGTTTAAGTCATCATAGCTACGTCATAGTTTTAGTTCGCGAAATCAACAGTGGTCCTGGGTGTGAGGCTTTGTAACCTAAGAAGACAAAATGGGCTTCCCTGTGGATCTCTGATGTCATATTGATGACATCAGACTGGCCCAAATATGAACGGACGGCACAGTGGTGTGTGTGCATGATGTCACTAAGATGTAATAAGAACAATTTTGAGGTATTTTACTTTACTTGAGTGTTTCCAATTTTCAATACTTATACTTCACTACATCTAAGAGACAGATATTGTAATTCTATAATTCCCTATAGCCTATATACTGTATACTGTATTTTGGCCATTTGAAAATAGCCAATCTACAAGCTCACAATGCATTGCGATATGACTCATTGTGAGCTTGTAGATCTGCTATTTTAAAAATATTTTTGATACTTTTTGAAACTTGTGAAATGGGATTATGATACCAATATTTTACTATTACTTCTACATTACAGTATTGATATATTTACGTACTAACAAATGTGACAGTAACAAATGTGAGTATTTTCTGCACTACTGATGATATGAGATCATGCATTCACAAAATGTGTCTCCCCCTCCACACACAAAAGAATTTACAATATGCGGAAAAAATGTTCGTATTTACTTCCTTGGCCTAATGGCAGACATTTGACGGTGGTTGGTGGTTTGCTAGATTAGCCGCAGACAGAAAGTCAGAAAGACACACATGCACAAACTCTCTCTCTCTCTCTCTCTCTCTCTCTCTCTCTCTCTCTCTCTCTCTCTCTCTCTCTCTCTGTGTGTGTGTGTGCACATTTCCTTATGTGGTTCCCAAACATTTCAGCCTGTGACCCATAAAGAGATATTACACGTTTGCCCAGTACTGAGAGAATATACTAGATCTACAAGCACTCTCAACACTCTGTTGTGCATTGTGTTGTGAGCTTATTTTCACTATAATTCTCAATTTATTTTGTCTGTCTATTTTCCCCCATTTCTGGGGGGAGTTGGGTGTCTTCTGAAAGAAGATAGGATTTTTACTGGAGTCGTGACCCATAACAATGGGGCTGCAACTCCCAAAAGGGCTTCCGACCCACTGTTTGGGAAACTGTTTTTGAAAGTGCAGTAGATGTTCAGGACATGTCATCTACATGCAGGACTATTGTTCCCCATGGCTGGTTATTTACGCCCCTACTAGCTTTTAGGTACTTTGTGAAATCCTGCAGCATCCCCGTGTTTAAACATGCTATAGGCTTAAATGACTGTGATTGATTATTTGCTGAGTGAGCAGGCATAGATCACAATTATTATAGTCCCTTCTGGTAATGGATGAGCTTTTAGCTTAAACACTGGTATGTAGACGCTGGTAGCTGTAAATTGTCTCAGGAGAATCCAAATGTGTATTTTATTGTGAGATGTGGAAAGCAATGGAATGATTCAAGTCAAGGCAGCTATACACGCTGTTGTGACACTATTAAGATTTTTTTAATGGCTGTAAAATTCAATCATTCTGTCACTTTTCATTCATCACTAGCTTTTCTTCTGTGACGTAGTTATTAATGTAATCGTAGCATGCACCCATTCCATCATTCACTCACGCATGCCCTACACATGTACTGTAGATGTTATTCCAAGCAACTCACTTCTTCATTTGCTTTGCCATGAGGGATTTGTATACATAACTTGGAAATTATAAGAGGAAGCGTTCCATGTAGACCAGCCTTTAGGGAATACTGGCAAGAAAGGCAAAGGGAACGCGACAGGAGTGGTGATTTCCAAAATGGCTCTGCCATTGAATGACAATAGCCAGGCCCGGTCTCCTTTCTCTCTGCATCCCTCCCTCTCTCTCTCAACCCTTTTCTCTCCCTTCCTCTCCCTTCCTCTCCATCTATCTTTGTTTCTCCCACAACCTCAGGTTGAAGAAACTAAAAACAAACATGAGACACAGATTGGGGGAAATTGCCAGAATCATCTTCTTTTACATGCAGGCAAAAACCTGAGCGTTGCAATCCATACATTTTATGTCCTTATCCATGATAACACTGGACACAGGTCTCACATGTGACAGAACACACGTCTATGCCATTCATTCATGCAATCCTTGCTAGTGCAGGATAACAGTGTGTGGGACTATATATCCAACCATGTAGTTATACTTTATTAACATCCGATTAGTTAAAATAATGTTTTATTAACTCAAAGTAAGCTCTGGAAATGCATATTTTCAGCACTATAAGGCGCACTGGATTATAATGTGCACCTTCAGAGAATGGCCTATTTTAGAACTGTTATATATTGTCATACTGTATAAGGGACACTGGATTATAAGGCGCACAGATTCCGATTGCAATCAGAACCACAGACTCACTCCCTATCTTCCGCTGCTGTCTGAAAACACACCTCTTCAGGCTCCATCTCAGCCCATAACACTTGTATTACATACCAACCCTTAGTACTTGCAGTGCCCTCCTAGTTAGTTTAGATAGCACTGAGATAGCAGTGACTTATATAGGATGTCTAATATACGTACCGGTAGTGTGTCTAATAGGATGTCTAATGTGTATGTAGTGCGTACATTGTATATTGTAAAGTGTATTGTGAATTCAGCTTAAATTGTAAACTTTAATCCGTTTGATGCATTGCAATGTCTCCACTTAATGTAAATCGGTCTGGATTAACAGCGCCTGCTAAATGCCTGAATTGTACATTGTAGAAACGACTGCAGTCAACATAGAATAGATGCACTGCACTGCAGTCAAATTATCCATATATAAGGCGCTCTGGATTATAAGGTGCACCGACGTTTTTTGAGACAATGAAAGGCTTTTAAGTGTGCCTTTATAGGAAAATACGCTACATTTACACAGATTATACTGGGTATGCGATCAGATTGGCCATGCTGAATGAGTTTCTCCTTTTGGGGTTTTTGTAAAAATTAAATGGTATCACTAAGACACGGTTCATAATCAACGCAGCATCCCTGTAGATTGTACAATATCTCAGGTTCCTGTCACTGAGGATTTATAATCATGCACTCTATCATGTTTACTGTATAGAAGATAGCATTCTTAAAGCTTACACTTTTCAACTATTTTATGGAGGCATTGGTGAGTAGATATCTGGTTTTCAGATATGGGTCAGTTTAGTTAATATGTACTATATACTGCTAAAGCTCTTATCTCTAAGGTCATTTTTATTTTTATTTTTTTACTATTTTGAAAAAAACATTTTGTTTAAATATCCGAACTATTAAAAAATGTTGTTTCAGAACAGTAAAAAAAGCCAATGACGTTAGGGATAAGGGGCTTAACGTGACAAATGGAGTCAATAGCCTATACAAGATGACTACACACTATTTGGGTGCATTGATATTGGAACGTATAAAGTAGCCTATACACTTCAGTATAGATTTAGAGTTTTTTCTTGTGGCTTTCACCTTTTTATTGTTATAGAGGGACAGACAGTAGGCTGACTGGAAATGGGGAGAGAGATGGGGAGGTGACATGCAGTAAATGCCGCCAGGATCGGGAGTCGAACCCGCGGACACTGCCAGTGCTGTATTACCAGCCAGGGTGCCAGGACCCTGAGCCATGGCCCAGGCCAGATTTAGAGTTCTAATAATTATTCTGCAATAAGCTCACAATTGTGTGCGTGTGTGCGTGTGCACAAACACTGTATTATAGTGTTGTCATTTATTAGGTCACTATACCAAGGATTACTGAAGTAATTTTCAAACCATAAACAGGCACACTGTCCAGCTGGTTTTCTATAATTCAGTCCGTGCCAAATGTTTGTAACATTCCTATGATGCTTCAATATGGCAGCGTCAGTGAGCAGACCGATATTTTCTCTCATCCGTCAAGGAAGGGGAGATTTTTTTCAATAAATAATTCACCATTGATAGCCAGCACTAATGCCTACATGAACAAATCTCTCGGTTACAGCCGTCTTGGGAGCGGGCCAGACCAAGAACATACTTAATAAACAAACAGAGGACCCGACTGGCTCTGGTTTCACTGATGTCTTTCCGAGAGGAAAGTATTTGAAGACAGTCGGTGAAACAATATCCTTTCTGTGGGTGAAGGTTTAGGGGTCAGGTTTGGGTTATTAGGTACAGGAATCCCTACGTCTGTTCGTCAGTGTTAATTTAACTCAGAGAATTGTAACCAAGTGGACGTGTAAGGGTTAGATTTATTCTCTCCCTGAGTTAGCAATAGATTAATGGATCCTCAAGATTTTGACTGTGTAATGCAGGCCATTTGCTCGTTTCACACAGTGTTTGTCATTTTATTTTGGGCATTCTCTAAATCTGTAACCCACCAAGATGAAAAGATTCTTAACAAATAAAGTCTGTACTGTTTTGATGGGGTATTTATTTAGTTTGGTAAATGAATACGCTGGAAACATTTTTTTTCTAGTCCTACAGTCAGTGTGCAACCGCAGGCCACAGTTTGTCCCAGAACTCCATTAATTAAACACTTTGGCATTTACAAATTGACCAGGTAATATTATTGCACAGAAAAAAAAAACCCTTAAGATTAATTTACTATAAGTGTATGTATTTTGTATACCTTTCTACTTTATCCAAATAAATGTCACTTTGCGACAGGAGTTACATCAAATACAGAATAATGATGAAGGAACCAAATCTTTCCAGTTATGAATGGAGCGTCTGGTTCCTCTGTATGAAGGAATGAACTGGGAGGCTTACAGCATGCTGTGCTTTAGCTCCCTGTGCCCATACAGTACGAAGGCCAGGGCTGTGTCAGTATCACAGGCTTACATCGACCACATGGTCGCTGACTGTGACCAGAAACATGATCCAGACATGATTCCTCGAACCCAGCCCTCAGGGCGAAGTGTACAGTACATGTGCGTGTGCGCATGCGACTGCGCATGTGGGTGTGTGCATTCGCTATAGCGCGCACACATGCGTGTGTGTGTGTGCGTGTCTACTGTATGTGTGCATGTGTGTGACTACAGCGCACGGATGTGTGCATCGTGCAGTATTGGGTGTGCAAGTGTGTATGGACATGGTTGTTGGCCATTTATTTAGCCCATCTGTGTGTCTGCTTGCAAGACTCCCTACATGAAATATTCAAGGTCCAGTGAAAATTGATCTGCTGATCTGGAGTCTGCCCCCCCCCCTTTCTCTCTCTCTCTCTCTCTCTCTCTCTCTCTCTCTCTCTCTCTCTCTCTCACTCTCTCTCTCTCTATCTCTCTCTCTCTCTCCACTGACCAACCATATCCCCATGGAGCTGCCCAGAAGAAGTATTCTAATATCACATATCATTTTAGATGACCAGGTTCAGGGCCTGCAACGGCTGCTGCGGGTCTCTGAATCAATGGACGGAACACTGCTGGGGATATATACCATATATATACATGACCCCACCCACATGCTGCTGAACACAGCCTCTGATTGGATATATCACATGGACGTTGCCAACCTGCAAGTGCAACCGCCATTGGCTTCATGGCATGGAATATTCAAACCGATACAAAGGTAATTTTAGACACTTAAAGCCAAGCGTGGCTTGTTGAAGTGAGTGAGCTGTCGTATTTTTCTGGGGGGCGGGATTAGAATTTGTCCTGCACTGTGTGTGTGTGTGTGTGTGCGTGTGTGCGTGTGTGCGTGTGTGCGTGCGTGCGTGCGTGCGTGCGTGTGTGTGTGTGTGCGTGCGTGCGTGGTGACATCTTGATCCTGACTGCTCTTGCCCTTGGCATCCCTACTGGCATCTTAAGCAGTCCATTGCTTTGTTTTATATTGTTTGTGTATTTCCCCCCTCTCTTTTTTAATTATGAAATCCAACATTTGTCTAAAATAGCAAGCTCTTTAGATTGTCCATCTTCAAGTTGCCAACAACCTACTGTATATATAGGTTTAAAGTTTAACTCATTTGGCATGCTACCCCTATGGGTCTCTGGACCGCACTTTGAGAACCACTGGCCTTATGCTAATCACAGGTTTATACATACATACAGAGAAATATGCAGTACAGAAATCACACAGCCTATACTACTGTATAAACAGTACGGTTCACCCTCATGACACGCGCACACGCACACGCACACCCCCCCCCCCCCCCCCCACACACACACGCACGCACACACGCACGCACACACACACACACACACACACACACACATTGTGGCCACCTACCCCGAGCGGCGGCGCAGGCGGGACGTGCTCTCCTAAATGTCTGTGGCAGTCCACCTCACCTTCTGAGAGCGCAGCACAGAGCAGCGCAGAGCGGAGCGGCTGCTCCCTGACTAAATGAAAAACAATCTGAGGAAACGGGGAACAATCCGAGGCAGGCTCCAGCGGGCTGCCATAAAAACACGAGGCTGCCGCCTCGCCAGGGAGAGCCTCTCCTTAAAGTCCAACCTCTGTAGGGCTGACGAAAGATCAATGGGTGCCACCGGTGCACTATAGGAAACAAGCCCAATAAAAGGAAGTAAAATATAGAAAAAAGGAAAAAGAAAAGAACCCTTTTGCACTTTGGGAGCTGTTTCAGGTCAGGGACAAGTGTTAATCTGACTGTGATGTTGTGTTTGTGTGCGTGCATGCGTATGAAGGTGCATGCCTGTAAAATTGCTTTCCCCTTTATCTGATAGAAACATGGCGTTGAGTTTTACCACTTTTGGGGTAAATGTTAAGAGTTTCCTGACCGTGGATCACATGCCGCTCCTCCCTAGCCCCCCCCCCCCAGTTGCCCACCATATCCACCCACCACCACCCGACCTGCTATCGCCCCCTCTTTCACACTCCTCCAACCACCCCCACACACCCTGTCGAGGAGCCGATCTTCTCCTAGACTGCATGGGCCAAACTCTAACCAGCCTCTCCCTCTCACTGCCTCATGCATGCATCTCTACTACCGGCATGAGGAGTAATGGGGCCTGGCTGGCTGGCGCTCGGGCTTTTCGGCGCAAACACGCCAGCAGGCAGACAAACAAATCATGTTAAGTCTCTGCTGCCACGGCTGGCAGCACGCTCAAAGGAGAGCCGGAGCCCTGCCAGGGAGGTGTGGGCACCCATTTTCCCAGGGAGGGGGTGAGGTAGAGTTGGAGGAGGAGGAGGAGGAGGATGAGCAATAGGGAGGGCAGTGTTGAAGGGAGGGGAGGGGGGAGGCGGTTCATGATTATTGGACACCTCTGCCCCTTCTGGCAGGAATGAGCATGAGCAGTCCTAGTGGGAGGAGGGAGAGAGGGGTGCAGGAGGAGGAAACAAGCGGACATAAAGAGGGGAAGTAAAAAGGGAAAGAAAAGATCGAGTGAAGGGAACCTGAGTGACGGACTAAAAAGAGGGAGAGAGAACGACTGAGCGAGAGAGGGGGGGAGAGAGAGAATGGACCGGCGCAGGAGAGAGGGAGTCTCTGAACACACACACACACACACACACACACACACACACACACACACACACACACACACACACACACACACACACACACACACACACACACACACACACACACACACATGCCACTCAACGCTCTCTCGCTGGGCTGAGAGCAGCACATGGGGATTATGTAGGAAAAACAAATAGGACATTATGCTCCCTAAATACAGACAGCCCCAACCATGCAGTGGTGGTTATCACAATTACCTCAATCCAGGTACAGGTTTAACCCTGTGTGTGTGTGTGTGCGTGTGCGTGTGTGCGTGTGCGTGTGTGTGTGTGTGCGCACATGCGTGTGTGTGTGTGTGTGCGCACATGCGCGTGTGTGTGTGTGCGCGTGTGTGTGTGTGTGCGCACATGCGCGTGTGTGTGTATGTGCGTGTGTGTGACAGCTAGAAACAGAACAGGGCCAAAGTTGTAGTTGTGTGTCACAGTGCTGTTGCAATTGCTATTTCACAAGGGTATCTAATGATGAATGATGTCGCTGTCGAACAGAAAAATGTGTACCTTCGTATCTTAGCTTTTATTTTTTATTTAAATTGCAGGTTTACACTTTGAGCCTGCTATTTTGCCACTATTTGGAAGAAAACTGAAAATTGTCATATTTAACTTGCTCCGTATAGGGACGTCTCTGTGGGGTTTTATGAAAAGAGTTTGTAACTAAATAATAACTGTGGGACAATATGGTAGTTTGCTTTGCTCATGGATTCCTTTAAGTTGGAAATTGAAACGAAAACTTCCCGTTGTTGGGTGGAGGCCAGCGAATGAGCGTACAAGTTTATCATGTCTATAATTTGTTGACAGAGCCTTCACTGCTCCCGTTGCGCCACACCGAAAAAAAAGAAAGTAATCCTCTTCCTGAGTTGTCAATGATTCCCTCTACGAGAACCTAAGCACCAAGTATCACATCTCTGCATATTCATCTTTTATTTCTTCCGAAACAAACACATAAAGCCGGGAGGTGAAATATTGAGCGTATAAAGATTGTCTGCGACTGCGTTGTATAGTGTTTCAAAGTTGGCCTCTCTGGGGAGGGAAATATTTATTTGTAAGGCCTGGTTCAGAAGCAAATGTAATCTTTAGATGGCATTCTTGTGCGCTGGCTACAAGTCTTTATGGCTATACGTCAGGGCGAGGAACAGATTTTGTCAGGTGGAGATCGAGGTTCGGGAGTTCATTCACAGTTCAGGCAGGAGCATTCCGTGCAATCTTTTACATTACCATTCACCCCATACGCTTTTCTTCTCTCTTGTTGTAGAAGTTCTCTCTTTTTTGTGTTTTTGTTTGGTCAAAATGCAAATCCCCATAGTATTTCAGTCTTGAATTCTGTATATTGCTTTTATATTGTCTGACTGTGCTTTGCTACAGTGTGGAATAGTAGATGTTTAGATTTTTTCCCCCCTTAGCATTTATCTGAAAGCGCAGCAGCTTGTTATACTGTACTTATGTTGTAAGTACGAGGCAGGCTATGTGTACTGTAACTTCTAGGCGGTTAACCTGACTAACCGCCTGTCTGTGTGTGTGTGTGCGTGTGCGTGTGCGTGTGCGTGCGAGAATACATGGATATAAATAAATATAATATATATTTCATACAATCTTAAAACAATTTATTAAAACAAACTTTGTTCCTACTTGCTAAAACCACAAGAGTGTAAATATGTACCCTACGGTATATATGTTTTTTGACTACTTAAATTTTAAATGAGGATTTAGAAGTGCACACTTCTTTGTTTGTATTCTCAACCCCAATACATTTTGGAATAACCTTTGATCTTTTAAATTAATATCTTAATTTTATAAAATAAAATATATGAAAAATATACCAACTGAAATATTTCTTTTGGTTGACTAATTACAAATAAAATAACAAACACATTGAGATTTTATACACTTTGATATCTAGATAACTATGATAAAATACCCAAGAGATTTTTTCCAAATATATATATACAGTATATATTATACTGTATGTGTATTCCATTTAACTTTGGATTTCAAAATCTTTTTTAAAACGTTTTCCTTTTAAACCTTTTCCTTTTTTTTTAAACTGTTTTCTATTAACCCATTTAACTATTTTTTTCTGAGAAACGTCAAATATTTGTATAGCAGCATTGAATACTGTACATACTGTACAGAATCCCGAAATGGCTTCTTGGCCTGAAGGGTTAAACACCAAAAAAGGGTTTCCCACCCAGAATATATGTATTGCATCAACTGTTGATCACAGTTGGGAGTCACAAATAGAATGTTATAGAATTTACCTTAGCTGGAAAACTATGTGCAAAGTTGTGTACAATATAACATCTGATGAACACTATTGCCAAGGCTATACTCCCAAAACAGTGTACAACGCTCTCATACTTTATATTTAAGCCTACAGTTTTCTAATTTGCACACCCTTTTTTTGTTTAACCCTTTCCCTGTTTTAATGGGTCTTTTAATTCAACAATGCATAATACTGCAGTGTCCTCATGGCAATGCCAGTACAGTTTGTACAAAAGAGCTGTTTTTGTGTTTTTACTTTCAGGGATATTTCCTGTCTCAGTTTAAAAAAGGGAGAAAAAACCCTAACACAGTTCCATCTGTTTGTCTAACCAAAGTGGCAGCGAGGCTAACTTATTGCTAGCACATGTGACCGGGTGAGCGTGTGTATGTGCCACGACCTATCACACAGCAACCCCTTGCTTACGAGCCCCCCACCCTACCCTACCCTCCCCACACCCCCCAGATGGGTCTCCAACTTCATTAATGCAGGCCCACGGCAAGCACATATCTCCACATTTTGGGTTCGCGATGCAAACATCTGGCTTATTTTGAATGTTGTGGGTCGCATTCCCTCTCTTACCCCCTCCCATCCCCCCCTACCCCCCCACACCTCGTGCTCTTTCCTGGTGCCCTAAAAGAGGCAGGGGCGAATCTAGGCATGGGCATGGGGGGGGGGGGGGGGGCATAAATGCCCTGACTGTCCCACCAAACATGATGGCATGCAAAACAACCCAAATTTCCAATTTCTTTAAAATTAAAGTGCTTATAATTAAAATGATTGGAAACACTACCACTGCTACTAACTAACTACAATTGTGGCACCACTAAACCAACAGCATTTCATTGTTGTTGTTACTGCGTTTGTGTTGCAACTTCAAGAACAACTGATGTTGTTATTGATGATTAGGCTTCATCGCCCGTGGTGCGAAGCGACACGGGCGATGAAGCCGCCCTCATATCATATTTCTCCCGCCCCCCCAATTGGGAAATGTTATATCCGCCCCTGAAAAGAGGTATAACCCACATTGTAGGAAAGGAAGTGGTGCCGGCCCGTGTTGTGGTGGTGAAGGACTTCAAAGAGATCTTGGACGTCAGTCACAAGCGTGCAGGAGGTAGAACTTGGTCAATACCAGGGATTTGTCGTCTAATAGCCCCTCTGGGGAGAGAGGCTGCTGGTCTAATTTCAGAGGTGTTGAAAGTTGGTTTTATTGAGCATGCCGTGTCTTTGGGGAGGTCAAAAAAGCTTTTGTTTTCTGTAATTTTTGCTTATTTACGTGAAATTAACACCTGTTTTCTTTTCTCAGTTTGGCTAGTGTAAGGGGGGATAAGTGTAGGTTTAACCACTTAAAGGACAACTTTGTTTTTCCTTCCAACCAAGGTTCTTGAGTTAGGTTGTTATTAGAGAAAGTATAAAGGATGAGTGTTTGCTTTTTTGGTTTTGTTTTTGCTCATTGCTGCTTTCTTTTATTCAAAAAGTGACTAAATATGACTTTTTGCTTTTTCTTTTATAATTTATTATGTTCCTATACTAGACCCCAGGAAATTAAATCTGGCCGTACATCTTCACATACCTGCACATATTCACATTCGTACATCTTTTCTGGCTAGATGGATTTTCCTGGAGCCTAGAAGGACAATAGCAAATAATAATCCAGAAACAGCAGCCAAAGTTTGAAGAAGAATTTGATACCAGTATCTAATAAATAAATAAATAATCATATTGTTTGAAGCCTTAGAAATCTGAAAATACTTGTCTAAAGACCAAAATAGGGTAATGGGTGACAGATTCATTCTTATTTTATTTTAATTTTTTATTTTTATTTTTGTTTTATAATAATAATCATTATATTCTGCGTCTGTACATAAACACCATAAGGTCACGCGGCTAAATTCATGAGAGATTGAAGTAGTTTCAACACAAGCAGCTAATTGATGGAATCTTTGGTATTACACATGCAGGTAACTTGACCATGATGTCACACATGGGGATGAAGCGAAGGAGGGAGTGGGCTCTACCTGCTATAACTTCAGTAGGCTTCCATATTGATGTCTCCCGCCCCTTGTCTCTCCATCAGCAATATATTTAATGGTCACATTCTGCGCTTATTCAGCAGGAGGAAAACACAGAGCTAGGTAAACATGTCAGCTGCAGAGCACAAGACATTATTCTTGCTGGTTGAAATAACCGGATTGCACTGGATCGGACAGGCACATTTGTTTTGCTCCTGACAGCATATGCCAAATTTGCTTCACTCCAAGCAAGACTCCTCAGATGTTGGGACTTTACGGTGTCCCGGGTACACATCAAGACAAGCTACCGATCTGCAGATTTTGTCGGTCACAAGGCCGTTTAGAATAAATGCTCCTTTAATTGTTTGATCCATTGTGATTGGAGTGGTTAATTGATGATCGGGTCATAAATCTCTGTTCTCCTGTCTTTCTTCCCTTCCGTTCTCTTAGCCCCCTCTCTTTCTCTCTCTCTCTCTCTCTCTCTCTCTCTCTCTCTCTCTCTCTCTCTCTCGCCCAGCTGTGTGTGTGGAGAGACTCCCTCTCTTCTTTGGTGTTCTTTCGCGCCGGATGGGAGGTTGGAGATGCATAATCCACTTGAAATATTCACAGTTGAAATCCATCTAATTGCCCAGTTGAAATCCATCTAATAAAATTATTCACAGTTAGGCAGTGGGAACTGTTGTTGTTGGCTGCCCACCAACACACTGTATTGTGAATGCCAGATTTCGGGGTTTGGGGTGGGGGAGGGCGGCGGCGGGCGGGGGGGGGGTTCTGCTGCTGCTGCTGCTGCTGCTGCAGCAGATGTGCCGCCTAATTGCAGATCCCACCATGCGGAAACTATTCTCCACAACCATTTCAAAGCCTCTGCAATAGGTGTCACTGCAAGGTTAAGCCAACTTCAAAATGGAAGTCTCGTTTCCATTCCCCCCAATGCTGTGGAACTGATTGTGCGGTGATTGTGTATTCTTACAGGAGAGAGGGATGGATGGATGGATGGGAGGAAGGCAGAAACGATGGAGGGAGAAGACATCAGTCCGATAGGCTGGCTGTTCACACACTGCCTTTGACCTGAAACCTGGGGTAAGTATGTGCAAAACATTAAAAGTGATGGGCACGGTTACAGCTTCTTTTGAAGATATTTTTGTCCCGGCCCGACTATGTCTCCATAACTTTGGCATATGGGTTTGCTTGAGCGCACAGCGCTTGAAAACGTCAAGACGTATACTTTCTTCTGACGAGAGACTGTAGGTCGGATGCTGTCATGCGCTCTTAGAACACGGCCCCTTCGTGTTTATCGAAATCATTAACCGTTATTGGCATTGAATGCAGAGTTATATACTTATATTTCATGCTGATCAGGATGCATTCTGGCATGCTGGGTATTGACTACTTCTAATGAGTTGTCAATTAGCTAATGGCAATAGTAGATGGTAACTCAAGCCTGGCAAAGAAACTGATGACTTGTAAAATATTAGGATCTACTGTACATTCATGCAGCTACATTCAAGGTATAAACTACTCAATTATAAAACACCAACCTTTGAAGGACAGGGAGTGGCAGTGGGCAGATAAAATGTAACTTAAATGCAAAATCTACAAGGAAACCATTGAGTCTGAAGCCCAACAAACCTGATGATTAACTAATTAAAGGGCAACTTCACACCTTTGCAACCAGATCTTATTTTAATGCTGTTTGGGATACAATAAACACTGTTTTTTTTTTTTACATCATCCAACACACATCTGCCCATCTCTTCATTATATGATTTTATCTAGGAGTTGGACATTCACAACACAGCCACAAAACAGAATAGAAAGTTACTATCCCTCGTCAAAAGAATACTACAAGATTCCGATCGGAAAATCCTATAAGATTTTGGAACAAATCCATATCCAATTCCTATTTTCTTATAGGAATAGGAAAATCCAATAGGATGTTCCCAAAAATCTAGGAATCCTATAGGAGTTTCTTATAGGATTCCTGTAAGATTTTTGGGAAAATCCTCATATAGGATTTTTTGACTAGGGATTTCTTAAAGTGACAGTACTCCATTTTATGTTACACACACTTATAGAGAAACAATCCAAATTTAGTGTGTTAATTGATTGGCCTAGAAATTGGCCTCTTAAGGTCTCAACTAATAATCTACTGACAGCCACATTGAAACCTTCCCAGCTTGTCCTACTCATCTATTTGAATGCATTGTTTCTCAGCTTGCATGTTGGATCGCTCCAATGTTCCACACTGATCACAGTTGATCTACAAGCATACAATACATCACAGTGTGACGGATTGTCTGCTTGTAGGTTATTTTCCAGTTGTCATAATACTGTAGGCACAATTGGCTGTCAGGCTTTTATAGTCTGCAGTGTATAATTACGGTTTGCCTGAAGATGCTTGCCTATTTGCATGAACGTGTGTACATGTAGGGAGTGTTTGGTCATGTCTTTCCAACAAATGTCTGTGATTGGCTCTTGAATGCCTTTGTACTTGTGTCTTTTAGTGTCTTTTTTGGGTCTAATATGTTATTTGGTAAATGTGTGAAATGGTGCCGTATTTTGAATCTAAGATCTGTATAAGATGCATCAATAGGTGAACCTATGCAGCATTTTGTGCAGTCGGCAAAGCCGCTTGTGTGTTTGTATGGGCATGCATGTGTGCATGTGTACATCATGTGTGTGTGTGTGTGTGTGTGTGTGTGTGTGTGTGTGTGTGTGTGTGTGTGTGTGTGTGTGTGTGTGTGTGTGCGTGTGCGTGTGCATGTAAATGTGTACGCACACGTTTGGCCAGCCTGGGCCACATCTGTTTGTCATGTTTGCACTTAAGCGCCTGCAGGAGCCACAATACAAAGTGGAGACAGAGTCCGCTCTCTGTCTGTCTGCGTCTCTCTCTGTCACACACACACACACGCACACTTCTCACATTCTACCTCTCCCCATCCTGTGTTTTCCCTGTAGTTAGATTTGCCCGTAATCCATTTTCTGCCCACTTCTTCTTGTTTGTGTTCAGGCTCTCATCCCCCCTGTTACACCAGCAGACACTGACCTTTAAGTAGATAAGCCAAAAGAGTCTGTGTCAGACAATGTTACCCCTTCACCTCTGCATCACGCACTGGCACACACACACACACACGCACATACTTCACGTTATGTGCGTGCACGTGCGCAGCCCCCACTTGGCCCCTGAGTATCCCCTCAGGCCATCTCCTTCAGAGAAGCTAATGGAGTTAGCCTAATGTCCGCACACAGTGCCAGTCATAAAACTGATTTGGAGCTAAAGGCATGGTGCCGAGACCACCACTCTGCCTACAAACAAGAGAGATGTGAGTGAGATGTTAAAAGAGACGGAGTGAGTGTATCTTTAGAGGGGGGATGAGGTCGGGGGGGGGGGGGGTGGAATGGGGGTGGGGGGGGGCGTTGTGGGCCGAGACCGGCGTAACTAAGGCAACTGCAGACAATCTAATTGGTATTGACATCCTTGTCTCGGAGGAAATTTGACATCTAAGGGCAAATCATTCTATTTAGTCGCCTGAATAGTCTCCAAGGCGGGGCCTGAGGAGCACAATCACGCTGCCGCGTTGTTCTGGTTCCTCGTGTCTGGGCCCCGGGCGCTGCCGCCCCGCGCCGGCCAATCGATCCTAATCCGATCTCGGCGGAGGGGAGGAGGACGGCGAGGGGAGCGGAGGAGGGAGAGGAAAAAATGAAAATAAAATCAAAAGCACTGTTGGGGTAATATTTAACAAGAGCGAGTACAATCAGGCCCCGTCGGGGCGCCGGCCCGTAATGCACTTGTGCTGCCGCAGTACGGCTAATGTATAGGAGGGAGGAAAGGGAAGAAAAAAAAAGTCTGGGAGTAATAGCTCTTCAGCCTAGGTGGCCGGGCTTCAAAGAAATGTGCTTGCTCCAGCTAAAAGACCGCTGGGCTGGAACGCCAAAGGACCTTCATTTTGTTAGAGCATCAGATATGGCCCCTATAACCCCCCCGGACCCCCCCCCCCCACACACACACACACACAGACACACACACACCTGATGTTATTAGGCCCTCACCCCCATGACTGAAACTCATCTCATCCCTTTCTTGTTTGTATACCGTATGTGACCAGCCATCAATGTGATGTGAGTAGTCCTGTCCACCACAAAACACACATACTCATGATGTGTACCGTGTAAATTGCGCGCGCGCGTGCGTGCGTGCGTGCGTGCGTGTGTGTGTTTGTGTCTGTGTGTGTCACATGCCCATTATGGAGGTACCGGTTGGTCTGTGCCCATACAGAGATCCCTGCTGTCAGATCAAATATCAATATCAACAATCAGTGAAACAGTCATTAAGATTAACAGTTTGGGTAATGCCATAAAGGCACTTCACAACAACGTAATATCTGTAGTGTAGTACAAAAAAATCTCAAAAAGTTCAATAATACCTTAGAGAAACTTGACCCTGACGAAGGCCCATGTTGGCCGAAACACGTTGGTCACTTTTTAATCCCCTGTTGCCCCAAATGAATTAAAATAAAACATTTTCTACTGCACAGAGCTGCCTTGGACATTCTTAAAAAGTTCACCACCGATTCACTGCTGTTTCACAGTATGTTGTGACTTTCTCTAAGGTATTATTGAACTTTTTTAGATTTTTTTTGTGCTGCATTGTTGATACCCTCTCCAAAGAGCACCTGTTGGCAGTTTTTTTTATCACTCATAAGGGACCCACGAAGCGCTTCTTCTTTTCTTTTTTTCCTGATCCGTAGTGTAGTGTTGGCACATCTCCACCCATGCAATACACTAACCTGTTCACCTTTCGATGTTGCGTTTAAGTTACTTGCAACTTGACCAGAACCAGAAAACACACCAGGCATTGCACTCAGATCCTTGGGCCAGCCAATGATAGCATATCTGATATCTGTGTAATTTATCCTTTCACCCCAAAACTAAGAAAAATGGCAGAAGAAACATGGCAAAGCTTTTGCCGTACAAAATGTATAATATATGCAAGTTTTTCACATTGTGGGGGAGTCTTGAGAATATTTGGGTAAAGCTGGGTAGCTTAGTGAAGTGAATACATTGAAAATTCTCTCAACAGTGCTGCCCGCAGCCAGTAAATTTCATACAAAAACCATACAAAAGTTAATTTTGTATGATTGCACTTAACAAATCCTCACAACATCGAAAGAAATCAATCTTATGCGAGAGAATTATCTAAAACAATTAACATGTTTTAAGCAATAGTACAGTAATAGTGTACTGATGAGCGCTTTGTTGTTTAAATTAATCAAGTATTCCATCACCTAATGCTGCAGATCTACAAGCTCACATTGTGTTGCAGATCATCCATGGTCGGCGCACAACACCCACTTGCAACTAAATGTAACTCCGGTTTAATGGAGCAATCACTGGAGCAAGAATCAAAGCTGTGTACCTAGCTGGGCGTCTCCATTGTGACGGCACCAGTGCTTATTATGCAGCTATTAAAGGGGACTTGATTTACGTTGTCTGTCTGTCATCTGTTAGTGTGTGTGTGTGTGTGTGTGTGTGTGTGTGTGTGTGTGTGTGTGTGTGTGTGTGTGTGTGTGTGTGTGTGTTTTGTGTTTTTGGTACATAGTGAGGACACACACGTGCTTTCGACTCACAGAGTGAGGACCGTTTGGGAAGTGAGGACATTTTGCTGGTCCTCACTTTATTGGGGGATAGTGAGGACTGACTTCGTTGTTAACCCAACAGAGTGAGGACCTTTGGAAAGTGAGGACCGGGCTCCACAGCGCCCCCCTACAGCGCTGTGGTCGGTCGTTTCGGCCGGTCCTCACTTTCCTTTATGCTTATTGCTAAGCATAATGGAGCTATGTTGTGCCAGGATGCATAAGCAAAAATGGAATAAATGGTTTGTACTTGACATTCACAATTATTCATGGCCTTGAACATGCTTGAATATAACTTCCAATAATAATTACAGATTAAGTTATAATGTTCAAGGTTTCTTCTTTGTTACTTCTCACATGCAGGTATATAAGAGCACAATTCTTCATTCAACATTGTACTATGTCATTAATATACCTTTTGATGAACATCATATTGAGTCACTACCTTTTCTAAAGTAATGCAAGGAAAGTAACAGACCCCAAGTCTGATGAACTGTCACCCCATGTACCAGTTGCAAGCGATTTTCAGTATCCTTTCTTCCGGGTCGATTTTTATGATGGCAGTCTATGGGAATTCCGGGGGAGCTTAACTTGTGTTTAGAGAGGGCCTACCTGTCCTAGTACCCCCCATCCTCACAAGGGCTGCCCATGCCCTGCCCATTTGTTTACAAAATGCCAGAGGGAGGACAGATTGGTGAAATTCAGCCTTACATTACATTGTACTGCTGCCGACCCGTGTCTCATCTCTCTGTCTCGTCTTTTGTTTTGTTATGTTTTACGTTGTTTTAAGTGCTTGAACCCGCATTCTCTTTTCGTCAAAATGAAGTTCAAGATCGGTATGATACTGTGGCTGGTTATGTGCCTTGTCAGCTGTTTAATCGCTAAAGTATGGAGCTTAAACGGCAAGGTCGGTGTCCTCACCTGCAGCCAGGACCAGCTCCTGTCACTCAGGCAACCAGCCAGACCAGGAGACTCTGACTTCGACTCGCTGGATAAGTATCCAGAATTTAAAAATACCGGAACGCGAAAATGGACTAAATTCAAGAAAAGAGGATCGAGAGGCGGAGTGAGAGAACGGCTAAGGAGACGAGGCAGCAGACCCCCCCCCTTGCCGGTAATAACTCTTTTTAATGTTTGCTCGTTGACCAACAAGAAAGAAGAAATATGCGCTATGCGTCCACTTTCCCGTGCAGCGAATCAACCCGTGCTGCTTATTGGGGACTTTAACTCTTGTGACTTGTCCGATCACCTCCCCAACCTACATCAGTATGTAGACTGTCCGACGCGCTTGGCACGCACTTTGGATAAGTGCTACGGCAACATACCCGATGCCTATAAAGCCACCTGCAAGCCTGCCCTGGGGAAGTCAGACCACAAGGTCGTACATGTTCTTCCACGTTACAGGGCTCGGCTGAAACGGGAAATGACAGTAAAAATTGAGATTGTGACCTGGACAGAGGACTGTAAGGAGGAAATGCGATGCGAGCTGGAGACAGATAGAATACAAGGATAAAGTGGAGCATCACTACTTTTCAGGAAATGCCAAGAAAGCATGGGAAGGTTTAAAGGTGATGATGGCCAGGGACTCTAAGCAAAAGCGCACCCCCCTGTCACCCCTCTCCATCCTTTGCTAATGACTTCTTCTTTTTTAGTCGCTTTGATAATAACGACTTCAGTACTGAGCGTGATAATGTGTGTAGGTCCATTCCTGAATATGTCCCTATTACACTTAATGAACATGAGATTGTAACTAGCCTGTCCTGTATCAAGCCCAACTCTGCTCCTGGGCCTGATGGCCTGAGAGGCAGAGTTCTTTAAAAAACATTTATAAACTTAAAGGTATTCTTTTGGAGCTTTTTCAGTACCTGCTTGATTCTTTAACTATGCCCAACGGATGGAAAATGTCTTGCATTGTACCTCTTCCCAAAAAGCCTGGAGCCACTGAACTGAAAGACTTCAGGCTCATTGCCCTTACCTTTATTCTGGGGAAATGTTTTGAGAGAGTATATAGCTCGACTAATAACAGAGTCTGTTTCTAATTGTTTTGATCATCTACAATTTGCTTATAAAAGTCAGAGGGGAACTGATGATGCAACTGTCAGCCTGGTCAACACCTTGACTAAGCACATCCAAGTTCCCACCCACTATGCCAGGGTCCTGTTTATTGATTTTACTTCTGCTTTTAATAGCATGCAGATACACACTCTCCTGCAGAGACTCATTGATATAGGGGTTAATGGTGGTATCATCCACCTAGTCAGAGACTTCCTCTCTAACCGTGCTCAACAGGGCCGTGTCAATGACACCCGCTCTGACATCACTGTGCTTAACACAGGTGCTCCGCAGGGGACAATACTATCACCTTTACTTTTCTCCCTGTACACCAGGCCTGGCCAACCTGTGGCTCTTGAGCCTCATGCGGCTCTTTGGCTGGTTTCATGCGGCTCTTAAGGGCCTTTCACATGACAAGTGTCAAAATTGCTGGGCCTGGCACAGCCATTCATTCCCTATATTATGATTCTAAAATGGATTTTGTGCATGTGAGCTCACAATGTTATATTTTTGTTTGTGGAACTAGTTCAACTGAGAGTTTGTGTATGACACAGTGCACACAATATTAATTATTGAAAATAACTGGCCTACGTAATCCATCCATTTTAAACCGGTTGTCGGAAGTCGGGTCATGGGGGCTAGGAGTCCTTATCATGTTGGTGTGTGACGTTTACAATAAATCTGGCTGAGCCGAGATCTGTGTGTGAGAATAGGGTGAATGGGGTGATGTTCATGTGTGTCCATCTGTATGATGTGGCTCTTTGCAGCAACACGGTAAAAAAGTGGCTCTTAGTCTCTGACTGGTTGGCCACCCCTGCTGTACACTAATGAATTCAAATTAGATCAGGAGAAGTTTAGTCTCTTTAAGTATGCTGATGATATGGCTTTGGTTGCCATGCTAAAAAAGGGAGAAATAGTGGGGGAAGAAGCATTCAGAGGACACGTGTCTTCTCTCCAAAACTGGTGCGACGTAAGCTCCTTAGATATTAATATAACAAAAACAAAAGAACTGGTTATTTATGAAAAGGACCCTGTGCAGCCCTTTAAGATGAAGGGACAAAATGTAGAGATAGTTAACTTTAAATACTTAGGATCTATTGTTGACAGCAACCTTGACTTCAATGATAACACAGATAATATTTTTAAATCATGTAACCAACGTCTCCACTTGTTGCGCAGGCTTAACTCCTTCAGAGTGAGCAAATACATTATGGAGACTGTTTACAAGAACCTCATAGAGGGAATCATGACCTTTAACATAGCTATGTGGTATGGTAACCTCAGCAACGACACCTCTCATCCACTCCACAGGGAGTTCGAATTACTCCCCTCAGGTAGACGTTATAGAACACCAAAGTTTAACCGTAGCCGTAATATTTTTAAAAAATATTTTATTCCAAAGGCTTGGTGCAGTATTATGCCTTGTTGTGCTCTTCTCTGCCTGTTAAGATGTTTTGTGTGTAAATGTTTGTTGCTTGTTGTTGATCTTGTTGTCGTTTTTAATGTTTTTTGTACATGAGACTAAAGACAAATTTCCACTTGTGGACAATAAATAAACTAACTAACTAACATGTGTGAACCAGATTCTGATGAAGAAGTACAACAAATTCATAACTGCCTACATGTAGTCGCAAAGGTCCCCCTGACAGAGTCCCCAGCTTACAGATATTAGTTGTAATTTGGACACCTACGGTAGGCCTAACAGAGCTTTGCTCTGTTAGGCCTAATACTAGTTGCAAGTAAAATGCACCGATGGTGCATTTTACTTGCAACCAGTATTAGTATCCATTACATCAAGCACATTATTACCATCACAGCACACATTATACTATCATTGGGATACTGGTTTATTTGTCATTATTTATTCTAATGATATATTGTAATGATAATGTATTTATTCCTTCATCTGACTATAAATATAAACACTTAGCCTATGTTGGCTATATAGCTGCCCATCCTGTCACAAACTACAAGGTTCCTTCACAATTTCCCCTCCGCTCCACAAGCAGACACAAGTTCAGTGGAACCCCCTTTGCATGGAACCTACAACCACCTCACTTCCTGTCACAGTCTACATACAGGCCTGGATCCCCAGGCCCAGTATTCTATTGTCTCCAAACAATTCACAGCCAGCAGAGCCTGCTGTGTTTCCTACAAACTGATGATGATGCCATGCGTCTTTGAACATTGATCTATGTAAGTCCAAATGCCCTGACTCTGATGTTTATGGATGGATGCATTTGATTGAGATGTGATTTGGTATATTATATTATGAAATTACTTTTACTTGGCTTGCTATTTATTATTTGAATGCTCTATTAGGTAGTATATTAGACTGTATGCAAGTATTTAAATGCCATATTTATCTTCTACTTTAAGAGAATATTACAATCTGTTCCTTTTATAGAACCATGAAGAAGACAATAGGCAACGCACATCGACTGATGGGTGCTGGGCTAAAAGAATGAAATGGATGAAAATGGATGGAGCCCGCACACCAGATAAGGTACAAAAAGACTTTCTTTATTTGGATCGTCCAAATAAAGAAAGTCTTTTTGTACCTTATCTGGTGTGGAGGCTCCATCCAGCTTGCAGCAAAAAGCAGCAAGCTCATAAAGTTTATCCAAAATAGGAACCTTTGATTCCTAAAAGGTACCATAAGTCATTTGGGCGATTTGGAAAATCCTACTGGATGTAGCAGCTTTCTGGACTGGAGTGGTGGGGGGGGCTGCACAGGTGCATTGATTACAGGCAATTCTACTACACTACATCTCATAGCCAAACATAGGCCCATTTACCCACTAGTAAGTGATTTGTGTGATTTGGGAAACCCTCCAGTCCTCCTGGTTACAAGATGTGCACATGCACATACTCTATAGTGGGGTGAAGTGCAACAGTGCCCACCTTGGGGTACAGTATACACTGGAGCTGTGTGTAAAGTTGGTCTGACCTCTTCAATAGCTTGTTTCATTTATGCTCCGAGTTGAACTGCCAGCTAGACTGCACCCATCCCCCACTCCACTCTACTGTAGCATTCTGTAGCAGCTTTACAAAATGGGGGGGGGGGGGGGGCTGCGCAGGTGCATTGATTACAGGCAATTCTACTGCACTATCTCAGAGCCAAACATTGTATAAGGCTCATTTCCCACTACAGTTATATAAAAGGTATAGTTAGTGATTTGTGTGATTTGGGAGATCCTCCAGTCCTCCTGGTATGTGCACATGCACATACTTTACAGTGAGGTGAAGTGCAACAGTGCACACCTTATAATGGAGCATTTTAACAGAAAATGTTTTTGAACCACTTGCTATACCTTTAAATCCTTAATGGTACTTTACTTTGGAGATATGACTTAAGCATTAACCACTTCGATCCTGTGCATTTCGGCCACACTGGCTGCTTAACTGTAAATCAACTGATTTGGCAGTGTACCAAGTATAGAAAAAAACAAAAACAACAAAAAAAAAAATTGGTCATCTTATGGTCTACTCAGTCTCATGTGAACACCCCAGTCAGTTAAAATGGTCACCACGTACCTAAATACTGAATGGAGTAACTTATAAACAGTCTGGGGTGAAACACTTCTTTAACAGAGCCCAGAACGGTGCCAAGACCAGTTATTTTCTTTTGTTTGCGAAGGCTTTCAGTTCAGCTCTCACATCACCACAAGCTGAAAATAGCTGATCTAAAAGCTCACAACGCGACGCAGACACAATGTGCTGTGAGCTTGCAGAGCTGCTCTATTTTCAGCATGGAACACGCAGTAGGACAGGGGTCTCAAACTCATTTTTATGATTCTTAGGGACGTCCAAATAACATAAGTCAAGTAGTTCCAATTTGATCCGTTCAGTGAATAGAGTGGACTAGTTGCTGCAGGTGAGAGCACCAGCCAGGAAGCACCAGGAAAGCAAAGGATTGCTTTCCAGAAAGGCATACTTTTCAATATGCACTAATATATAATAATGCACATATGATGGTTGTAAAAATGTACATCATGGTTTCTTCATAAGAATACAAAAAGAAAGTTCCACAGGTTTACCAAGGTCCAAGGTGTGAGATACTGTTCCAAATTCCAAACTGTTCTGCTCTGCCCTTCATAGAGTAGAGTGCAGGGTCGTTAATTAGGCTGTGTTGCTACATTAACGACCCAACCGCAGTATGGGGGAAGGGCAGCAGTTGAACTGAGCTTACAGAAACTACAGCAGTGAATTGTTCTGACAGGTGAAAGAAAAAAAATCTGAGTATCCTATTATTGCATCATACTGATTTTTGCCTCACACAAACATCTATTCTAATCACATAATATAAGTGTATTTAAACTGGCTAAAATAAATATTGATAGAAAATGTTTTGGATATGTGATATAGTAGTGATTCTTGTAGCCAGTCACCTCTTAAGAATTCAAGAGGGTGCCCACTGATATGCCTCGGGCATTTTTAATTATTAACCCCTTAATGTCCAAAATATATATATAAAAAAATCCATACAAAATAGAGTTGTATGGTATTTAATGCAAGGGCAGTTCAGGCTCAAGGCCTACTGTTTTGGCCAGAGCCTGTGCCAGAGTGTTTGTGAGCTGGAGGCAGGTGGTGCTCAGTCCTACAAAGGTGACATCGACAATACTGAATTATGTGAGGCAGAAGAGCTGAAAGTGGCTGAAAGCAACAACCAAGCCTTCAGCGCCTCCAGGTCCTTTAGACGAGCTATTCACAAATCTCCTACATACAGTGGGCTGCTGAAAATATACTGACTTGGAGGACCAATCTGCTCATTAAATCACAGTTTTTCCCACGTGCCATATACATACATATATTTATTGGGGATTTGAAAGTTTGAGTGTTGCAATTATTATGAGTCGGGCTGTGTGCAATAATAGAACTTATTAGGCCTATACTGGGCCTTTAATTATTATTTAATTATTTAATTATTTGCATGATTTGAGTTTTGTTTGCCATGATTACTTTACTTTATTTTGCTTTATTTACATAAGTTACTTCCTTTGATTTGGATTGGTTGATTTGCAGTGTTTGTTTAGTTTAGAGGACTCAGTAAATCTATTACTATTGTTTGCCTATACATCCGCCCTAGAGCATCATGATATATATTGATATGACTTAATATAACCCCTGCTTCCCTTCTGTATTTTAAAGTAGTCTTTCTAATTGGTAATAAACTTTACACTTTTGATACATCAGCCGCTGGTTCTATTCATACGGAGCCCGTACCTACAGTAACAGTATATGCTCATGCTGTGGTTAATGTATTTATAGGATCTCTCACTCCTATATGTGATAGTGGGGTTGTTAAGTCATAATTGACCCAGTGTTACACTGTCAACAATTAACCAGGAACTGTTGGATGCAGTACAGTGCTTGTGGGCAAAGTAAAAAAAATCACATAACCATGCATTCATCTCTGGTCCTATGTCAAAGAAGCAGTCTTATGGGTGGTCCGGTAGGCTATAGGAAACAGGTGGTGAATAAATCTTTAGCAGTCTGCTCATCTTCACCATACTGGTAATCTGTGTGGTTTGCCAAGGTTAACCCACTGGGTTTTTCAAGAGGGTTCCCTGCCTTCAATTGTGATGGCATACCCTATTTTTGTGGGCCTGGTCAATGCCCGGCCAACACCCACTCCTGCTTCCAAAATCTTGTTAGCCGAATGTAGTATTACGCAAGTATAGGGCAGTGCCCGATTAGCTGGGCTGTTGCATGCTGGTTATTTCGTTTGGGGCTACACATGCATTGACAGACAGGTCCTCAGTGATAGAACAGAGCTGAAACGGTCACCAAGTACTGAAGTGCAAAACTACCTCCCCAACCTTCCCTCAGCAGCATTCAGCAGGCCGATGGAGTTAGGGACAAAGGAACATAAAGCAATTCTTATGAATGAGGGGGGCTTGCAGGCGCCCAGACGGTAACAGTATGTACTATTTTATAGTTTAATTTATACCCACTATTTTTTGTCTTCTTCTCTATTGCAATGTAAAGCACTTTGAGCTGCATTTTATGTCATGAAAGGTGCTATACAAATAAAGATTATTATTATTATTATTATTATTATTATTATTATTATTATTATATAGAGGGTGAGCTCTATCAGCTTAAATGGACTTAACTTTAGTGAACACCTGCTTATTATAGATGTGCTCTAGGCTGTTCATTTGGGTGCCAATCTCACAAGGGAGTTCTTATCCTTGACGCTAAGATTACCAAACCAGCAGATAATCAAGAAAGTAATAATAGACTCAACATAAGCACCATAGAGCAGTTTCATGAGAGTTTTATCCACATTGAACTTAGCCAGTTTCCTCAAACAGTGTAGGTGCTGTCAACCTTTTTTGTACAACATGCCAGTGTTGAGGTCAAATTTCAATTTCTTATCGATGATTGTGCCAAGGTACTTGTAGCTGGGAACAAGCTCAGTTTGTCTGTTAACAACAGTGCTTTGGGCAGCATATAAGGAGGAATAACAATACCGAGATCTCCATATATTGGCATAAATGTGACAAAGACAGATTAGATCTCAAATATCTGCATACCACAGGGTTGAAACGTATATGGGTTGGCTGTGGTCCTTCAGTGCATGTAACAATGTGATGTTGATGTTCTATCAGTCTGTAATGGCTAGCTCGCTGTTCTTTGCAAATGCACAGGGGGTTACATACATACATATATATACATCTATTATGTTATCTTATGATATCTTGCTTGCAAAGTAATTGGTGTCATTAGTAGTGACATGGTACTGACTCCTACAAAGACTAGTGCTAGGATGAAGACATGGATAATATACATAATACTAGGCGCATTTGTCACTATATTTGGCTTTTTTCAGACCCCCCTAGCGTCAAAATTAGTGAAAATCTTCTGGCGGAAAATCTGGTGCTTTTGAGTTGGAGCGAAATTGGTTGACAGTCACCAGAGACAAAACCCTTGTTTTTCACCATTTTTCCTCCTATGATAGGAGAGTCCTCCTTCCTTCCTAGAAAGGACCATTGGTAACCAAATGGACCCCTTATAGATCTGTAACTCTTGAGAGCGTAAAATGAAACCAAATGGACCCTTACGGTCCATTTGGTTTCAGTTTACGCTCTCAAGAGTTAAATTATATTATATCTGAATTAGCTAATTTTCAAGAATCAACACATTTAGAAAATGTAGAAGAAATGCTATTTTGACAAACGTTTTACCACTTATTTCACCTAAATTAGACTGAGAGACTAAAATCGACATCAAATGGTGGTCCTTGGCTAAAATGAGGAATAAATAATGGGCCCTGGTATGAAAATGGTTGAAACCCACTACTCTAGTGCATTTTGGATTTCGGCAGTTGGCAACACTGCTCGGCTAGGATCATCCCTGGGAGCTCCCTGGGGGAACGAGGAAGAGGCCTAAAGGGAAATGAAACCATCTCTAGATTCACTACATCAGTGACTTTCCACCTCTGGAACGTGCATGTATATTAGTGTTTACATTTATCTGGCTCCATCACAGATGCTGATTCTGGAAGGACATGTGAGGGTATAGTGACTTGTAGTAAATTCAACATTTGGCTCTGAAGACGCAAGTAAAAAGTGCTCCAACTTCTCTTGTATTATAATTGTTATATTCAATTTGTCCCACTGCTGAGCATAGTACAAATAACTGGCTTACACACTAAACGCACAGATGGCTCCATCCCAAAGGTACTTTATGGTAGGTTGAATCTGCTAATACAGTGTATCTACACAAGAGGGGGGGGGAACAGGCAGCGCAAGTTCGAATTAAATGTTTTTATTCAAGTTGAACAAAAGACATGGTTTACAGGTCTATAGATGCAATAGATGCATTTGTTACATAATTACATTTTATCTAAATACTTTCATTATTAACGCTAGTTCAGATAAGCAACACACCAACATAGAAATAACTGTTAAGAATCTACAGCTTGTGGCCGGTCCTCACTATGCCCCAGAAACAAACAGGAGTGTGTGTGTGTGTGTGTGTTTTTTCCCGGTCCTCACTTTGTTTGTAAAAAATATTTTTTTTAAAAAGAGGTTTTCAGCTAATCTAAGTGAGTGTTTGGGATAAGGGTGCCCCCAAGTGTCCAGAATGACCCTTGGTATTTTCGTAAATCAATCAGAAGTGGTGGTCCTCAGTCTGTAGGCATTTTACTGTAGACCTCACTATGGACCAAAAACAAGGATGTGTGTGTGTGTGTGTGTGTGTGTGTGTGTGTGTGTGTGTGTGTGTGTGTGTGTGTGTGTGTGTGTGTGTGTGTGTGTGTGTGTGTGTGTGTGTGTGTGTGTACGTGCACTGTGTGTGCAAGTAAGTATGTGACAAGGGTGTACTGAGCTGATGGCTGCAGATATCAGTCCTGGATACTTAAGTCATAAAAGTGTATCTCGGAGCCCCTTGGCTGCAGACACTGGTGCCTGATGTTATCAGGGTGAAACAGTGGCCACTCTATCAGGCCAGGAGAGTACTGAGGCATTCCTCAGTGGCTGCATGGGGCTAGTGCATAGGGCAGGGGTTTTTAACCTTTTTGATACCAGGGCCCACCATTAATACAGCATTTGAGCCACGGCCCACCATTTGAGGACATTTTTAAAGATTTCTTTTGCTTTTGTCCACAATACCGGCCAGGCTGGATTTGGGAAACAAAACAGGCAAAACATGCAGACCAAAATGACCATTAATCTTCTACATTCTCTAGCTGTCTAGACTTGGGCTAATTCAGATGATGAATATTTTAACTCTTGAGAGTGTAAAAATGAAACCAAATGGACCCGCAAGGGTCCATTTGGTTTCATTTTTACGTTCTCAAGGGTTACATCTGGTTAACCAACTTAGCTGGGTACCACCTGGAACCCTCTCAAGGACCACTGGTGGTCCCCGGACCACTGGTTGAAAACCTCTGGCATAGGGTCTGGGACATGCAAATGCACCGGAAAATTCCTGATTCTTAGCTCTGAGTGTGTACAAATGTAACCCTTTTGATTGCATTCATTGTATTTGTACACGCAGAGTATTTTACTGCTTGGAGTTCTGGGGACCCGCGAGGTAGAGAGACGGATAAGTTACAGCAGAATATTTTGGACTTCATTCACTGCATTGACTTGTCAGCGCAGTGACCAAAAAATAAACACGCCATAAAACATCTCATGCAGAGATGTCACACTCAAATACACTACGGGCCAAAATTAGCCGCCTTACTGTTTCAACACATGGGCACTGGTTTACTCTGACGTCCCTTAATGGCAAAGATGAAACTGCTGCATTGAAAACTGAAAATTCATTATTAAAGCTCAGTGTTCCGTTCTATGATCCTCCTCAACAATCACTGCTTTCATGGTCAAATGTAAATACAGTAAATCAAGAGAAAGTAAAGAAATTAGCTGCATTGATTTCTCATCATGGTGTGTGCAACATACCAGAGGTCCAGTCTAATAGTAATTAAATATCATGCCGCAGGCTGAAGATAATTCATTCATGGGTCTGAGCCCCAGGGCCTTGAGTTTGATAACATACATGATTTGGTGATAAGATACTGATTGACCACAGTAGGGCCCTTCAATTTTTCTCCTCGACACCACACCAAATTTCTTTGCCGAAAATAGCTCATCTACAAGCTCACACTTTCTGAATCCAGAAGGGGGAGTATATAGGGTTTGTTCTGGACATATCTGCTCCTGGGTATATACGGTATCTGGATTTGCATTTTGCATCATCTGATAAGGCTTTCTATTGCAAGTTATTACAAGTTACTCGGAAGCTGAGAACTACAGGAGAAACAAGTGAACTGCTGCTTTACCAGTTTACCATGTTCTTATCACCATAATGCTTAGCAAAGCAAGAAGGGTTTGCATAACGACACAGGGAGAAAAGGATTGAGCTAGAGGGGGTAGAGAGATAAGCTTTTACTTTTAGCTTAGTAATGTTGATTGCATGTTAGTAACGTGTGTGTGTGTGTGTGTGTGTGTGTGTGTGCGTGTGTGTGTGTGTGTGTGTAACTTATGCTTTACATGTTCCTCTTTTTTGGCCTTAATTAACAGTCCTATGAAAGGTGCTACATCAATACATTTTACTAGATTTTGACTTGAAACCGAGAGTGAGGGAAGATCCTTGGTTATGACAGGTTACATCTTCATTAACAACCCCACCCACATACAGACCCCCCTACACACACACACACGCGCACACGCACACACACACACACACACACACACACACACACACACACACACACACACACACACACACACACACACACACACACACACACACACACACACACACACACACACACACAGTCACTCACACGCAAGCACCCTGAATGCAGGCCTCAGAGCCCTCGTCACGGGAGGGGGGTATCAGCACCTCTCTGCTCCCTCTATGCCAGCAATTGTCCGTGGCCTGGATTAGTTTTTGTATCCAGTTACGGACTTTTATTCCTGTGGAGTCAAGTTCAGCAGGGCACTGCAGGCCAGCAGTGTTGCTGAGAGCCCAGTGATTTATGTGTTGCTGAGTGAGAGAAGCAGGTTCAAGTCAGAGGTCTCTGGGCAGGGGGAGCGTGTGTGTGTGTGTGTGTGTGTGTGTGTGTGTGTGTGTGTGTGTGTGTGTGTGTGTGTGTGTGTGTGTGTGTGTGTGTGTGTGTTGTGTGTGTGTGTGTGTGTGTGTGTGTGTGTGTGTGCGTGCGTGCGTGCGTGCGTGCGTGCGTGCGTGCGTGCGCGCGCGCGCGCGCGCGCGTATGCATGCACATGTGTGCGCGCGCATCTGTCGTCTGAACGCGAGCATGCCTCACTGTAAATGTATATGTGAATAATGTGTGTGCACGGAATGTTTGTGCATTGAGAGTGTGTGTGTTGTGTGTGTGTTTGTGAGTGTGTGCATGTGCGCGTGCATGTAGGGGCAATCCGACGATCACAGCATGGTGCGTTGGTCTGTTTGCGTTGGAGAGGCTTCATTCATTTGACTCAGAGCATACCTGGGAGGTTTTGCAGCGCTGTCAAAATAATGACAGGGTCAGAGAGGCCGCAGGACTATCTCTATGCATGGATTTGTTTTGCACTGCGCTGATTAGCTGAGGTGGGAGAGTGAGCGATGGGTTCGTTGGATTGGGAACTGAAACAATTGAAGTTTTATTTTGGCACAACGTTCAGACAGGAAACTGAAGGCAGAGACAGGTCTCTGGGCATTGTGGTGTGTGATGGACATCACCGTCTAGTCGGATATATATGCCGGAGGGAGGAAATAAAACGAATGTCTTTGGCGAACATTCAAAGCCTTCCATTGAGCATTGAGTCCCTAACATAACCTTTTCAAAGGGAACAGTGAAATTGTAAATTGTCTTTAGCTATATAGATTAGAGTTCCACACATCGACACTAAGCCCTTGTGACTCAATTACTTAGTCACGCCAATGAAGTCACTTCCTCTGGCTCTGGTTGGGCCTGTTTTCTGGTCTTTTTCTAAACCCTACATCATGGTCTGCTGCCAATAGCAACAATCTAGTCTAACTAGGCTGCTAATGGCATTGGCAGTACAGTATATTGTACTGAGGAATAGAGCTCTTATTGCTCTCACAATGCAGAGGTTGCTCTCTGTATTACTTTTTTTTTTTTTTCATTTCAAGGAACGAAACAACACAAAAACACTAAGATTGTATAGAGCGGGGGTTTTCAACAGGTGGTCTGGGGACCACCAGTGGTCCTTGAGATGGTTCCAGGTGGTCCTCCAGCTAAGTTGGTTAACCAGATGAAAAGTTGGTTAACCAAATGTAACTCTTGTAGAGCGTAAACATGAAACCAAATGGACCCTTGCGGGTCCATTTGGTTTCATGTTTACACTCTGAAGAGTTAAAATATTCATCATGTGAATTAGCCCATCTCTACACAACTAGAGAATGTAAAAGATTAATGGTTTTGTTTTACTGTACGTTTGCCTGTTTGCAAAAAATCCAGCCTGGAATTGTGGACAAAACCAAAAGAAATCTGTAGTTTTGGATCTGTGGTGTGAAAATGTCGTCCGTGGTGGTCCGTGGCTCAAATGCTGAATAAATAGTGGGCCCTGGTATCAAAAACGTTGAAAACCATAGAGGAAGCAAAGCCTTCTCACAGTGATTGGACTGGCGGCGAATCAATGTGACACACTTAACACCTTCAACTTACCCACTCCACTTCCACAGACATCCATATTGTATAGACCCTTTGAAATATGATGTCCCAAAGATGGAACCATATTTATTCTCTATGGTGGTAGCGCGTAGAGATATTTCAAAGTGCGGCATCTGTCCGATGATGGCCCGTGGGCCAGTGTCAGCCAGGCCAGGCCATCTGGATGAGCTTCAGGCAGGGAGGAGGAGATGATAATGCACTTCATGACCAGAGAGGAGGACGACACCTTTGACCTTCCCTAGCCTTTGACCTCCGTGGCTGATATGGAGCCACTGACACTATGGGTTTCCTATATCTAGCATATGCCAGCCAAGCCGATATGTTAAGAGAAATTCCTCATCTGCTTCCACAATGTTTATATAGCCCCCGAGTTGTAAACAGTCGGCCTGTAAGAAGAAAATAGATATTTACTTCACAGGCTTTCTATTTGATTAGACACCGAGAGGAATTGACATGCATATTGGATATGTTCTTATTGCCACATATGCTAAAGGAGTCCCGGGTCATGGATACCTGAACGGTTTGTGCAATGTGTGGGATTATAGTTGGAATTTCTGTGAGTGTTACTGTTGGGTTGCCAGTCGATATGCAAATCAATCAAACCTTTATGGAAACCTTGGGAATGAATGCATTGTGGGGTAAGCCGCCATGTGTAGAACCTTTTCACTCCCACATGTGACGACTGGGTTGCATGCAGCAAAACAAGCAGCATCTGGTAGAAATTAACACGCTAATATATACCGGTGCAATTATACGTAACAGAAAAATAATCAGTGGTTTTCATTTGTGTACGTACGGTAGATGCGTGCGTGCGTACGCACGCACGCACGCACGCACGCACGCACGCACGCACGCACGCACGCACACACGCACACACGCACACACACACAAATTGCTTTCGCAAACTATTGGAAACATTGCATCATATCACATTTACTCCCTATTCCTTTATCCTAACCACCTCAACCCTAACCATGCCTCACCCTAATCCCTATACAGTACGTACTGTATACCTTTAACTTTAATCCTTATACCCTTAAAGCCTACCAGAACTGTATAACCACGGCCTAAGGTCAACCCCTAACCAAACCTTATAACCTTGACTGATACAGTACAGGCCTAACATTAACCACTACTTTAACCCACCAGAACTGCTGTAAAATCTTATTGGGGATTTTCCCCCAATTAGACACGGTTACATCACCAATGAATTGGGTTAATGCTTAAAATGCAGCACACACATGGCACACACACACACACACACACACACACGCACACGCACACGCACACACACACACACACACACACACACACACAAACAGACAGACAGTTCCAGCATTATAAAATTCAGTATCAATTTCCTTGCACATCATCACAATACCACATGTTTGGAGCTGCATGATACAGTGTGTCAGCGTAGCCAAACTCCTCTGCTCGTTAGCTCCATTCCTCTGTTATGAGCTTTTAGATCGGCTATTTTTGGCATGCAAACACCCGCCCCGAGAAAAGCAAAGTATAAATCACCCTGCAGGGGATAGCAGCACTCCCTGTACTTTGGTGCCTGTAACCCTTCCGGTGGTGCATGCTCTGACCAGTGTTGCCAACTTCCAAAATGCACTAGTAGCACTTCCAAATTGCACTAGAATGCACTAGAGCAGTGGTTTTCAGAATTAAATATAATTTAACTCTTGAGAGCCTAAAATGAAACCAAATGGACCCGGGTTACGATCTCAAGAGTTACAGACCTATAAGGTCCATTTGGTTACCAATGGTCCTTTCTGGGAAGGAAGGAGGACTCTATCATAGGAGGAAAAATGGTGAAAGACGAGGGGTTTTTATCTCTGGCGCTTGTCAACCAATTTCGCCCCAACTCACCAGCAAAAAAAGCACTTGATTTTCCGCCAGGAGTTTTTCCACTAATTTTGGTGCTAGGGGGGTCTGTAAAAAAAGATAAATATAGCGCCAAATGCTAAATGCAAAGTTGGCAACACTGGCTCTGACATTTGTACTGACATTATTTCCCAGGGGGTGCAACCACCAGTGGCCGTGGGTGTCTGTACGGGCACTGGGGTTTGGCGGGGTGGAGGGGACTCAGTCCTTCCTAAGTGTGAGGCCATCATAGCCTGGGACCTTGTCAATAGTGGCTTATAGGCAATGACAGATCACTTTTCTTCAATGAGATTTAATTAGAACCCCCGACTGAGTCATAAATGTAAAATGTCAATAAAAATATTGTTAAATGAGATTTAATTAGAACCCCCGACTGCATGTCACCCCCTGACCTCGAAAAGCTAACGCTAGCCCTTGTTGTGGGGAGAGACTCCAAGGGTATTCAATTATGAGCGGCCTGTCTGCCATAGATTTATGATGCAAGGAATGGTGCTTGTTAACGGTGTGATATAGGCAAATTGTACAGGGAGGGCAACGAATGGTTAAAATCCTTACTGATGCTACATGAGATTGTAAATCTTTTGAAAACCATCAAAATATCCCCCATCATCCAGGACTAACTATTCGTAGAAAAGCTATCACTTGGAAATCCTATCTATTATTTTATTATTAAGGCTGTCGAAAATAAAGAGTTAATGACATTAATTATTTTTGTTGATTAATCTGATTAAAGGTTTTAACACAATTAATGTGTACTGACTCAACCCACTGAGCATTTTCTCATTGAAAAAAATGGGTAGAGCATGTTAGAGCTGTATGTCTCCCTGTAACCAGAGCCATATTGTAGGTACAGTACATAGCTTGAGGAATACACAAGCATCGGGGGCTTGTACATAACCTATTTTGGTAAATATTGAAGACATAAAGAGATCTTTTTGCTAGATTGTTTTTCTTTTTTAAATGTTCAAATCCTGTACAGGAAAACATATTTGGACATAGTTTGAATGGTGATTACTCATTATAAATTAATTTTGAAGCTGTGATTAATCTGATTTTTTTTATTTTTATCATTCAACAGCCCTAATGATTATTATAATTACACTATTCATTACATTATTTTTTGGAGGAGTCATGAGGAAAAGCCTGCAATGTTGAAGTTTTATTATTCTAAGCTAAACGCACAGAGTGAAGACACATCCATAGACAGTGTCTAATTGACTGAGAGACAGAGACTGTCAATCAATGACAGAGGCTGCAACACTTCCTTCTCCCACGGAGAACAGATAGCTGTGCTGGATGCATTTCTTGTCATCTGGCCGGTCCAGTGTGCTGAGCATTGACATTGTGACCCCTGCTCATGGCCCCTGACCTGTGATGTTGACCTCCTGTCCAGGGGGATGGGTTTCTTATGCATCTCGATCGGCCGTCCCCATTGACTACCTGCCAGGCACCTGCTCTGAGAAATGAAGCCAAGGGGAGAATGCCTCTCCTGGGAGCCTTTGGGGCTCTTGCAGACAACAAGGCCTGGCCTCAGCCCTGCATGTGAATGGGTCTTGAGTGGCCCTGGTAAACCAATCTCCCTAATTATCTATTGAAAGAACATTCTTTTTCCTTTCCCAGTCATTACCCTGATTTCAATTGCTGAAAAGTAACATGCAGGAGCTAAAAAAGAAAGGAAAGGAAAGACAAGGGACAAAAACATATATAGTGGGCTATATGCTATGAGTGCACAAGCGTACACACATGCACGCACTAACATGTGCGCGCACACGTACAGTATATGGGAGAGATACTCAAGCGATAATGTCCCCAATAGGATCAAGGTTAATTACAGGGCGAGGGTTGGGTGCAGATGCCAGATATAAATCCACTGTTGGGGTGCAGGGCCATGACACTGAGGGGAAATTAAAGATGAAGATGGGCTTTTAGCTCTGCCTGCCTACAACAATCACTGCTCTCAGGGCAGGTCACACCGGTTAGTCAAATGTGATTGGTTTGCCAACAGGCCATTGTTAAGAAGATGCCCAAGCACTAGGTTTTGGGCTTTTGCTTGAAATAAAAATAAGTGTGTTGGTCTACAATTATAAACTATAAACTGTTGCCCAATACCCACTCGGCAACAGTGCAAGTTGGGAACTGTTGGAAATAATATATTGCATCTTTTGTGGTTCTAATCTAACCTTTAGTGGGAAAATTAGAATGAACCTAATATGGACTGTATCATTATGTTCTGAAGTTGAGTTCTTACTTCAGGTGAATCGCATTTGGATACTTCTTACGATTCTAACTTGTTCTTAAAGCTACAGTACATTTCGGGATGAGTACTCTGATTACATTTTATAACTGGCCTTTAAATATGTTTCAGTTTAGCTTTTAGCCTGGTCCTTCATTGTATATTCATTTTAAGATGAGTCATCAAAGGTAAATATTCAGTCCATTAGTTCATTCTAATTGTGAAATGATATTTATATTTATCAGGAACGCTGCAAGTTGAAATTACATGCCAGCCCAATTATGCAAACCTGTTGTCTTAATTGGCCACATAAGTCGGCCTTGTAGCTTCTAAGTAGAGAGAAATATGCCCATTGGAAGTTGATGTGAATCTTAACCCTGTAAAAGAACACGTGGGTCAGTAAAAGTACAGTAAAAGAGAATTTTGTCCTTGCGTCTCGGCACAGACGGGAGACGACTAAGGAGCCAGTGATTGGTGTCCCGTCTCTGTGCCTCAGTTACCACTGACCATGGGTCAAGAGCATGGAGATAGTGAGTGAAGAGGAGGCTCTTAGGGTTCTAGGACTGTTCTCAGAAAGAACTCTTGGCTCGTGCGTGGCCTCCAAGAGGAGTGCACCACCATCAAGTGGAGCAGATAAGAGACTAGAGGTACCCTTTGAAACCAAATATAGACCCAGATAACCAGGGTGTAGAGCCACATCCCCGCCTCTGTAAAGGGTCCATATTGTGCATATTGTTCTTCCAGTACCCAAATGGTGCTTGAAACTATAAAGTATAAAATATATTGCAGGACATTTAATATATGTCAGGTGCGTGGTGGATGTTCTGGGGATTATCTTAAGTCCCTTCATTGTACAATACATACTGTAGATAGAAGTTCATGACATTGTGAAACTTGTAGAACTACTGTATGTATCAACGTAATTTGACAATGTGTTATTTAGTTATTATTTATTCTACTTTATTTTGCTTACGTTGCCATGACATCAATTTCAATTTTCAATTTCAATTTTCAAAGGAGCTTTATTGGCATGATAAAACAGACATTTTACATTGCCAAAGCAAGAGTCAAGGATAGAAAGAATATACAGTAATGTCTAATATATTATATATATATTCAGACATTGTTATCATTAACACAACTCATGACGGTCCATCCACGCCGTGTCTCTTTTCCAGACATCCTGCTCCATATCTGTGTCTTTGAACTTCTGTGCGTGTCTGTGTTGGAGTTCTTTAATCCGGCCTGCCTGCCAAGTGACCAGCACCTCTAAATCTACACCGCTTCTAGACACTCTGACTGGTACTCAAATAACCCCCGCTCTCTGATCTTACAACACTTACACACTCACTCACACAGACGCGAGCATGCACCCACACACATGCATGCACGCAACACACATGGGCAATGCACACAGAGGTGCGCACAGAGGCACATACTGTAATATACAGTACATGAATACTCACACACAGATGGCAGCATTGGAAATACAGATGGATGTATAGAAGCATACAGACGTGGACACGGTGGACATGCACCTAACCCACATGCATGTGTGCGCTGCGCTGCACACATTCATTACAGATGCGCCGCACGCCACTCCATTTATTTTTATTTTACCATTATTTACCTAGTAAAAAAAATGCAATGACACTATAAATGTCTCTTTTTTACGAGTGTGAACTTGTGGATATGATCAAAGCAGTGTGACTAATATAATATTCCTACTTCTATAACCACACATCATCTATGAAGCCCCTCTATCGGAAGACATCTGCCGGGAGCCTTGCAGTTTAGCCTCATGGTCAGCCCCTGACATGGAGTCAAACCCCATTGAACCCTCTGTACCGACAAAACTGTCAGGATGCAATATAGCTGGCCATAGTGGTTAAAACAAATACCCCCATAACATGATATGGTGATTTTCTCAGCAGCTGTGACTGTACCCGCAGCCCCAGTGTGAGAGCTGTCAGGAACAATAAGCTCTGCCTGTTTCAGCCCCATGTTCTGAAAGCTTAGGAGAGCCTGAGCTCATGCCCTCTGTACTAACACCACAAGCTCCCCATGCTGCCCACTGGCACCAGGCAGCTACGCAGAGCAGACCGCTGAAGCAGTGCTTCTCAAAACATTTTCATATCAAGGACCCCGATATTGATATGTTATGCCAGTGGTTTTCAACCAGTGGTCCAGCTAAATGATGAAAAGTTGGTTAACCAGGTGTAACTCTTTGAGAGCGTAAAAATGAAACCAAATGGACCCTTGCGGGTCCATTTGGTTTCATCTTTACATTCTCAAGAGTTAAAATATTCATCATCTGAATTAGCCCAATGTCTACACAACTAGAGAATGTAGAAGATTTAATGGTCATTTTGATCTGTATGTTTTGTTTCCCAAATCCAATTCTGAACAAAAACGAAATAATATCTTCAGTTTTGGGGTCTGTGAGGCTAAAATGTCCTCAAATGGTGGTCCGTGGCTCAAATTCTGAATAAATAGTGGGCCCTGCTATCAAAAAGGTTGAAAATGACTGTTATGGGTTATGACCCATGAATCCCCATATGAAAATATGTTCATGTCCTCACAATTACGTCACCATTTATTACTATATTTATGTATTTATTTATTACTTGCGCCCGCCCCGCTCAAGCAAGTAATAAATAAATACATAGGGCTAAACTGTTATCACTGGTGGGGACTATATGGAAACCCTTAAGATGGCCTGGGGCTCTTAGGACAGCACTTGAACTGTTGCCCTAAAGGGCATGTGTGCAGACTGTTATCACACGCACACACACTTATGCGTGCACGCACACTGGCACGCACACAAGCACATCACAAACACATAAAACTCTCCTCACACACGTGCAAATACACCAGCCATCTCACACCTTCCGTACGGACACACTCATCTGCCCCAATGGAATGCTGTATAGAGGTTCCAGGGTTCTGGGCAGTCTGACAGCCTCAAGGTTTGGCGCAGGCCTTCTTTATAGGGTCTGTGTGACTTAGTACTGTGTGTGTGCTGGCTCAGGGGGCAGAATGTTTTGTTGAACGTGGGTGAATATCAAATATAATTCACAAACATGCTCAAATATTACTATAACCACTGGTCCTCAACTAAGTATAGCCAAGTATCGTTGTACAATTCTGAGGGGTTTTCACTATTTACCATGTTTTGTACTCCACCACAATTATTTGACAGCTTTATTTGACACGATTATTATCACAAAAAATGCATCATGCACTTCAGCTCTATATACAGTATTTCAGCCATTTGAAAATAGCCTATCTACTAACTATAATGAGAGATGAATTGGCAAACACATCGGTATCGGACGACTTCAGTTATTGATTAATCAATCAAATAGTAATTCATTGGTCCGATTAATCGGTCTGATTTCACAGGAGCACCAATAAGTTAACGCTTGAGCTTAAGCTTGAACAGATCTACAAGCTTAAATCTGACTAAAACTGACTAAAACACGCATTGCAATTCATTTTTGAGAATGGACAAAATTATGGACAAAATTATAATGTTTCAATACAGACGTAGGTAATATACTGTAGGTTATTGGCCATAACAGCAATTAATGATATTGGTTATCTCTATCAGCCAAAATTCTCATCATCACGTCCATAATAATGAGCACTATCTACTTTAAAGATGGAGTGCCGTAAATTTTTTCTACCCTAAAATATGATCATCAGGTATTAATGTTATATGAAAAGTAAGATTTTCTCCCCAAAAGTGTACAGTGTTTGTTAAACTGTCAATTTTATGATTCCACCCAGCCAGTTCATTAAGTATGCCTGCAGGGGCGGAGTGGGGCTGGCCAGGCCATCTGGACTTTGCCATTGGCCAGGCCACCCCCCCCACCCCCCCACCTCACCTCGCAAAAGTCGAAGCATGACAAAGCTACTGTGCCTTCAAAGGTTTATTTTCAAACGAACTAATATTACTATTACATATTACTTTAAAAATGTTTTACAAAATATTTAGTATCACTATTAATAAAATATTGTGTAGGCCAGTGGCATACCTACAATAAAGCAAACACCATCTAGCCAAATCCATTTGAGATCAACTTGAAAAAGGAGTTAAATGTATTCCTTGAATTCATGGAAGCCAGTAAATAATTTGAGAAATTATAGAAAATAAGTAATTATTTAACTTCTGCAGATGTCGAGATAATTTCACATGAACACTTGCAGTGAGACATATTGACAGAAAGTAATATAGAAAGTAGTGCAGTAATGGCAGAAAGAAAAGTATAATGTATTCATTTTTTGTTAAGTAATGTATTTATATTACAAGTTACTGAATTTTGGTTGGTAATATATTAAGTTAGGTAGTGCACATGTCCTAACACTGGTCACCACCAGTGTTGCCAACTGGTCCCTTGCGGGTCCATTTGGTTTCATTTTCACACTCAAGACTCAAGAGTTAAAAATATTCCTCATGTGAATTATCCCAAGTCTACACACCTTCCAGGCAAGCATCTGGCGCATTCTAGTGCATTTTGGAAATGCCACTAGTGCATTTTGGATTTTGGCAGTTGGCAACACTGGCCACCACACACACAAGAAGGGGGCTGGCAGGGGGTGTGTCCCCCACTGATCCCAGCAGTGGCGTAGCCAGAAACTCAATTCAGGGTGGGCATGAGCTATTCAGAGTGGGCATGCTGCGTGCGTGATGGCCGCAAATTTGCACGTGCAAGAAATCTATTTATTGCTATTATTGCCATATACGGTTATATTTCAGTTTATATAACCTTTACTGTACAATGGTTGAATTAATGTCATGAAACATGAAATAATAATCCTGTCACCAACACAGTGTTTTGTTTCATTAGCACAATCATTATCAAATAGATTTCAGCTGTTCACTATTGAATCACAGCCATTTATAAATTAGTTACCAATGTGTCTGCTGATCATGACAGATTTTCTTTCAGGAGAACAGACCAGAGTTAACTTTTGAAAAATCCTTGTGAAAGTCCCCCCACAGAAACAAGCGCTATTGTTTTGATACCTGCCAAATGATAACGATCTGGCAGGTTTACAAACAAAGGGTGAATGAAAAGCTCCATTTGCATTATACTGGGTGATTAGTGCCCGCAAATCACCCATTATACTGTAACTACAGTGAGTCTAGACCTCTCAAGCTCTCTCTAGAGGCTCTCTGGTCTTTGTCCTTTGTTTTCTCAAGTTCTTAGTCATGTTTTCAATGGGTGGGCCAGCTCTCTATTTAGGTGGGCAGTGGCCCACCCCAGCCCACCCGTAGCTACGCCCCTGGATCCCAGGCCAGCTGGGAGCCTCTCGCTAACTCGCTCTCTCCAGTCCGGCGCATGCAGGTGCACTGGTGCAGGGTATCAGGTTACACTCAGTCACTCACACTGTTTAACTAAACTCTGTAGTACTAGAACACCTTTTATTTTTGGAAGGAGAAACACTAGTTTGCCTGGCCTGGGCTGGCCTGGGCCTGTCGCGCTGGCCTGCCCTGGAGGTTTCAAAAAAAAAAAAAAAAAAAAAAAAAATTTTTTTTTTTTTTTTTTTTTTTGTACCCTGTCCAGGCCACTAGGTGGCGCAGGCCACCGGGAAAAGTCCCGGTGGTCCCGATGGCCACGCCGCCCATGTATGCCTGGTTTGCCTGGTGGGTGGTGCTGGGTGCAGTTCCAGCTGAACTGAAGCCACACCCACAGCTTAAGTTGCATGATAAAGGGGGAGGAGTTAGGGGAGGAGCTGAGCACATGATGTCACTATATTGAAGTTTTTTTCATTGGCATGTTTGAATGGAAAGGTTCAGCCCCCAGGAAGAAACCCTAAATAGAAAGGGAAGGCATCATTCCACATAAAAAACACACCAAGGGGTCTACTTACATACTGTCACCTCTTAAACATGTACAAAATTGGAAAAAATACAAAAATCACGGCACCCCCTCTTTAAGTACATTTCAATACCAATACTTTTGTGCTTTTATTCAAGACCTTCACTCGTAGAGGTAGAATGTAGAAGTATGAAGCATACTTCTACATTCTTTTACTTAAGTAACAAACAAGACATCACTGGTCAGATTTAGATCTGTTTGGCAGGTTTATCTTATAGGCCCTTTCGTGGGCCCTCTCTGCCAGGTTTTCATGGTTTCTCTGTCAGGTTTTCATGGTTCCTCTGTTAGGTTTTCGTGGGCCCTCTCTGCCAGGTTTTCATGGTTTCTCTGTCAGGTTTTCATGGTTCCTCTGTTAGGTTTTCGTGGGCCCTCTCTGTCAGGTTTTCATGGTTCCTCTGTCAGGTTTTCGTGGGCCGTTCCCTGTCGGGTTTCAAAGGTGCTCCAATAATCCCTGTGCAGACAGTGGTTTCTCACTCACATCGTTTGTCTTGTAGGCCCAGACCTGCTCCAGGTCCCTGCAGGGAGGTATGTGAGGAGGAGGTCAGAGCCAGGCAGAGTACAGGGATGTAAGTTCACTACAAAATGACCGGAGAGACGAATGAGATGAGACATGTACTCACACTGTGCCTCTGAATCAGTGGGAAAAATATTTTGATTTCATAATTTAAAGCATGCTGTGAAATATGAATGTATTAATATGCACTCTATGTTGCAATGAGCTGCACACTTCTCTGCACATGTTTGAAATGCGTTGGGTATTCTGTCTTGTAATAATGATTGCGAAACTATATTATGTGCTGTTATCACAGAGCTGATTGATTCATGAGCTCGATGGTAGTTTGCTTTGGTTTAGCTTAGAGGTACGTGTGAAACTGTTTACCTATTGACAACGACCAAGCTCACCATGTATTACTGGGGAAACTCCACTGACCTTGTGTGTGTTTGTGCTTGCCTGCGTGCGTCGTGTGCGTGTGGCGTGTGGCGTGTGTGTGTGTGTGTGTGTGCGTGCGCGCGCGTGCACGGAGGTGGAGCTGTAGCGTGAGTGATGACACCGGTATAATCCCACCAACATCTGCTTCTGATCTGCAACATGAAAAAGACACAGTTGTGACCTGCCCCCCCTTCCCCATACCTGAACCTCTCTCCCCCTTCGTCCTCCTCCAAACCACCGAGCTCTACTCCTTCCACCCAACATATACCAGTGGTTTTCAACCTTTTTGATTCCAGGGCCCACTATTTATTCATCATTTGAACCACGGACCACCATCTAGCCCCACAGACCTAAAACTAAAGATTTCTTTTGCTTTTGTCCACAATCCCAGGCTGGTTTTCAGAGACAAACCAGGCAAACATACATATCAAAATGAGCAATAATCTTCTACATTCTGTAGTTGTCTACAGAATTCTGATGATGAATATTTTAACTCTTGAGTCTAAACATGAAACCAAATGGACCCGCAAGAGTCCATTTGTCTACAGATGCGTCTGCGTGATGTCTACAGATGCGTTTACAGATCCATCAGTATGTGAGCATGTCTGTGTGTTTTTTATGGGCAGATCTCATGCACACACCACTGGACCGATACGCACCATGTTAGTTTGCGAACTGCCATTAAGGCCTGTAAGGAAGTATAGCTTCCTGCATTGTTTCCTACTGTATACAGCAGGGGAGCCCAACCAGTAGATCAGGATCTACCGGTAGATCTCGGCCTGATCTCAAGTAGATCTCGGGAGATGTGGGGGGGAAAGAAAAAAAAGGCGGTGGATAAGAAAATGCAATGGCAGTGTTTGTCCATGTCTGTTGTATTTATGTTGTACTGTTGTAGGCCTATTTATGACAAGTCTGTTGTACTTTATGCTTATATGGACAAAGTAAAGTGGTAAAACAAAGTAGTGTTGTGTTGTTGTGAAGTTACTGCAGGCTGGCAATGATGCGTGTGGTTTGAAATGTTGATATTGGACTGGTAGATCCCGGAGGGGTTGGCTGCTGAAAAGTAGATCTTGGGTCAAAAAAGGTTGGGCACCCCTGGTATACAGTATATTTATTTTAATCGAATACCGAACTTGAATTTCACAATGGACGACAATGAGTTTCTAATCATGCCCAAATATGGAGTCACATGCAAGAGTCGACGACTCACGACTGACCGCATGAAAGTCTGCGATCCACATGTGGGCCATTATTAGACCCGTGTCTTGTTTTTTAAGCCGATTCGTTCACATCCACGGCTACCCTAACAACGGACAAATGAAGTGTTAATGCCAGGTTCTGCCTCAGCGGCATCAAGAGAAGCATTCTAAATCTCCTCCGAACATTTCCTCCTTCCCTCGGCGGTTACATCACCGCGGCACGCAACACAGCTCAAAGCTTATTTTGAAATAACAACGAGCGCGCGCACCAGAGAGAGAGAGAGAGAGAGAGGGCGACGGGAAGGCTTCCAGTTGATGGAGATCTCGGCCTCCCGGGAGGGAAGTATTTATTCAGGAGTAATTGTGGGAGGAATAACACTGCGGCCAAAACGGCGGCCTGGAGCGGACGGGCAAAAGCAAAAAAGGGACGTGTGGGTGATTTGTTTGAACTGGCTGTAGAAATAAGCATGCATGGCGGAGGAGAGGAGAGCTCTCTGGGCTCCTCTCTGGGCCGCGCTGCGGGGCTCCCTGCAGCTGTAAATCTAGAGGGTTCTCGTGGAAGCTCTGTCGGTCGCTAACCTCTCTGTTTCATGCGCTCTCACCGTGCACCTCCCAGGGGTACGTTTAGCTGGGGAAATGGAGCTTTTCTTCCCTTTATTTGACTTCCCTTGTCACTGGCAAACTCTCAGTCTCTCTCTCTCTCTCTCAGCACCCCCTTCCTCTCTCTTTCTCAATTCTCAGTAACTCATACTCCCACTACCTCCATTTCTCTCTCTCTCTCTCTCTCCCTTTCTCTCTCTCCCTCTTTTCTCCTTCTCCTCTTCACTAGTCTAACCCATCCCCTTATCTCCTACCTCCCCCTCTCTCTTTATATCACACCAGAGGCAGATGTAACATTTTACAATTGGAGGGGCAGGAGAAAATGGTATGGGGGGCGGCTTCATCGTGATGAAGCCGCACCCATACCATTTTGGTTACAGGACTTTTATTAGGCAAGTAAAGCATCAATAATAACATCAGTTGTTGTTGAAGTTGCAACAGACACCCAGCATGCATGAAGCTAAAGGTCTAACTGAGAGAGTTTACAGTTTTGAAGTGCTGTTGGTTTAGTGGTGCCACAATTGTGGTTAGTTAGTAGTAGTATAGTAGTGTTTCAAATCATTTTAAATACCTGTATAAGCACTTTAATTTGAAATATCTTGGGTTGTTTTCCATGCCATCATGTTTGGTGGAGCAGAGTGGGCATTTAGGGGGGCATTGCCCCCCCCCCCCCCCCCCATGCCCATGCCTAGATCCACCCCTGTATGACACACTTGCAGAAACACACACACACACACACACACGCACGCATGCACACACCCTCTGAAGCGCGGTCCGGCACCCCTAGCTGGCTATGGGCATGCAGTCAGAGGCGGAGGGAGGGAGGGAGGCAGGACAAGGACAGAACGCAGAGACACATTAGAGAAAATCACTTCCTCTCCTCGGCCAACAATGGTTCTGGGAAGTCGTGTAACTCTACCCTGCTCCCTGTCTGCATGTCCCTCTCTATGTGATCTGCACTGCTTCCAATGCTCCGGTGGATGTTTAAATAGTGGTGTGTGTGTGTGTGTGTGTGTGTGTGTGTGTGTGTGTGTGTGTGTGTGTGTGTGTGTGTGTGTGTGTGTGTGTGTGTGTGTGTGTGTGTGTGTGTGTGTGTGTGTGTGTGTGCGCGCGCGCGCGCGTGTGAGCGTGCATGTTTCTGCGTATATTCTTGGCGGTGTTTGTTTGTAGTAGCAGTGGAAGATGGAGTGATTTACTGTAGCCTGTCAATGTGTCACCTGTCAGACATGCCTGTCCTTGAGTGGAAAGACAAGTGCTAAAAGCGATCCAGGGGTTAAAGGAGAATTCCACCCCAGAAGGCTATCTTACCTTTATTCGCTTTCGCAGTTGATTTATTTCCCCCCAAAAAGTCATTTTTTTTTGCGGAAAACACCTTAAAATAAGTTTCCTCTACCTAACCATAAGCTTAACCAAAAATCGGTTATGCGGTGTTGTTCAAATTCACTTATTTACGTCACTCCTGAATGCATTCTTTTTGCCTTTTCCAATGAACTGAAAGTGAAAGTATGAGTGTCTATGCACTCCAGACATCATGGAGATGTTGTATAGTAAAAATATGTATTTTGGAGTGTTGGAAATAAGTGAATTTGAACAACATCCCATAGCCCCATTCTAAGTTTATGGTGGAGTAGGGGATACAGCTGAATGTTTTTCACAAAATAACAACTGGACCATTCTTATGGAAATAAATCATCTGCAAATAAAGCTTCGAACCCATTCTGGGGAGTAATTATCCTTGAACTTCACTCTATGAGCAATCTAGCTCATACCAGGACCCACTATTTATTATTTGAGTATTTGAGCCACGGACCAACATTTGAGGACATTTTAGCCCCACAGACCCCAAAACTAAAGATTCTTTTGCTTATGTCCACAATTCCAGGCTGGATTTTGGACCAAACAAAACAGGCAAACATACAGATCAAAATGACAATTCTTCTAGATCCCCTACTTATGTAGTCTTCAGATTATAAATATTTTAACTCTTGAGAGTGTAAAATGAAACCAAATGGACCTGCAATTGTGTCCACGATTAGACATGCTTCCCAGACATTTGTCCCAAAATGTGATCTATATTAGGAACAGGCTCTCGCATGTTCACGCAGTCTATAGACGTGTTTGTGGGTCGCAGACCAATTTATATGGGCCACGACCACTACAGTAAAAATCACATTTTCTTTTCCTATACATTTTTGGACAAACAAACAAACCAATTTAAGACCCCCTCTCCACCGTCTGGGAAAGGGTTCAGTTCAGAACCTGTTTTTAGTCCAGATGCCAGACCTCCAAAATTGTAAAGTAAATTATGAATTGAGTGTGTAAAAAATAACTATATTAAATTGTTTATATGGTCAATATAAGTAAATTAACATATGATAACCCTTTAACAGCAGCTTTTGCATATTTTCCTATGCCTAATCTGCATATTTAAAAATGTAAGCTTTGTAATACAATTAATAATTGTGTCCTTATAAAGTAATCTACTGACAAAGGTTCATGGTGATCACTGATAACAATTTAATATAGGTGTGTCTTCGCCCACTTCCAATTATGGAAGTCTGACTCCTGGACTAAGAACCAAAAAGAACTAAACCAGTGCTAGAAAAGAAGCCTAAGAAATTCTATACATAAAATTATAATGAATATGATGATCATCACGAAAGTCAACAATCAACATTGCAGACACAGAAAAAGCAAACAAAGTGCAGTACTCAAGCAATTGTTACTGTATAGTGTCCACCGCTAACTATAAATTAGCCCTTTGGGCTTTGGGCCACTCTAGTCTAAATCCTGTCTGCTGTGAGTCCATACAGTGTATATACACAAGGTTTACACATGGGGCAGGGGTGTTAATGCTACATGCCTTAAAGAAGTACAACATGTCTTCACTTCGCCTCTAACAGGCACCCGGGGTAAAAGCTGGAACCAATCTAAGAGATGTGGGTCTGCGTGCATGCGTGCATGCATGCATGCGCGTGCGCACACACATTCATGGTCGTGTGTGGGTGTGAGAAAGAGAAAGGTGTTATGATTGACATAAGGTGTGAAAATTGAAAAGAAATAAAGGGGCTCACAACTCACACCCAAACTTTATTCACAGCTGCAGAAACGACATTTTGACCCCGCCGGCTTCAGGCAAGAACGAAGCATTGTTTCTGTTGTTGTGAATTAAGTGGGGGGCATGGAAAGTGAGTTGATATAGCCCCCTTTGTGTTGCATAGCATTTTGCTGCTTTTGGTAGTTTGGCTCAAACACAGTCGTTTTTTAATCAAAAAATATCAAAGTGCATCTGCAAATAGTACGGTATGATGTGACTGTTGTGTACAGTAGTACCCAAATGTTTACTCTTAAAACACTGCCTAACATGGTATTATGCACAGTTTTAATTTAACCTGAGAGTATGCAAATGTAACCAAATGGACATACATTTGTACACAATGAGTTATGAATAAATATATGAACACAATTGGTAAGGTCTGCGATATGCCTTTTCCGTAGCATTATACTATATTTACAAAAACTTGGGAATCGTCAGTGTGTGTCTCAAGGAGATGGTTGGCTATTGGGTTGTGAAAGCTTAGAATTCAAGGTCACAATCAAGTTACAGTTACATATTTGGCATTCAACAGGCCCATTTCCAGAATAACCTACAAAGTGTACTTTCACCAAATAACTAGGGAACAGATGGACAGATTTTCATGTCATTTGGTGGGGAAATTCCCCGGAATTTATTTGATACATTTTTTTGATTAGAAGGGTCAAAGTCACAGGTCAAGGTCACCATTCAAATATCCCCATGTGCATTTGTACAATTTACAATATACAGCGCTATAGGGGTCTTTTTGTTTGTGATTAATTCATCTGCATGAAGATTCTTTAACTGTCGTGTGTGTCATGATCAGTGTTGGGCAGTATTACTGAGGAGAGTAATATCTTTACTTATGACCCCTGTAGAAAAAGTAATGATATTATATTACTAGAGAGTAACATGTTACACATTACTTTTTTCATTATGTTTGTAATCCGTTTGTACATGTTACAACAGATTTTCAACATTTTCCCTTGAGGTGTAGTGGATGATTGCTCTTTATTGATTTATATCACTCCCATAAACACGGTTGTGTCATTGTTTGCTTCAAGCTGCCAAGTCATCCTTACTTCTTATTAAATCTATTAAATACTACAGTACAGTGGCAGTTGGCGTTGATAGTTTAATCGGTTCCCTGAAGTAAGTAAGTAAGCCTAGCCAAGGCTAGCGATGATGTCATGATGCTAGGTTGAGACCATCACCAGGGTATGTACAAGTACACACCCTAGTATGTCGCAGGGACTTACCCCCAATCCACCCCTGAATGCCAAGCAGGGAGGCATGGGATCTCATTTTTGGTCTTTGGTATCCATGGTCTTTATAGTCTAGGCATGACCCGGTTGGGAATTGAACCCCAACCTCACAGTCTCAGGGTGGATACTGGACACTAACCACAAGGCCACTGAGCTGGTCAACATCTACTCACATACTGTACAATGTCAAGGTAGTTTTTACTTCCAATTTCAGTACTTTTTCTTCTACTGCACTACATATCAGTGGCTCCACTGTAATTATTTGAAAACGTTAGTTACTTAACTTTGTAGGTTGTAGATTGTCATTATTATTACAACATACAGTAACTGCCTCAGCCCTATATACTTTTTCTTCCATTTAAAAATAGCTGATCTACAAGCTCACACTACATGCACATTGCGTGATACTTTAACTTAATGCTAAAAATGTACATACACATCCTCTCAATTAAAACCATGGGTTGCCTTTGACTTGTATTCACGTCTTTTAGTCCTTTTTTAATGATATAACACAGGATCACTGTAATCCTTTTTTGACAGCTCCCGTTGATAGGCTAGACCTTGCACAGAGCTCCTGGACATGTTCACTTCCTTGTTTACGGGCCGACAAAAGTTGCTACATTATCTCTAAATCTATGGCGTCTCCATTGTTTCAATCAGAATGCTGTACTAATTTATGACTTAACCAAGTGTCTCATTTGTGAAGGGAAATGGTAGGTGTGGTTTTTCAGAGTAAAATATGCCCAAAATATTAGCACTACAGTGCGCCTTTATTCTGAAAAGCTGTGTTAAGTTTACATTTACATTGTATTTACGTTACATTTGAATACTTTGTTTCACCACTGCCCTGAAGTGATATCTGGCATGAGTCCCTCAAGGCTTGCTATGTTTTTCATTTTTTGAATTCCACCTCGACTACTAAAATTATCACTCTCGAATCCCGGCTTATTCTTTTGTCTGAGGAGGGGGAGTGTACAAAAATGGAATCAAAGGTTCAACCGGGTCCATTTGTTTCAGTTTTTGTACAGTAGGCCTACATTCTTTGGAGTTAAATTAGCACCGGTGATTTTACTGCGCTGGTGGTGACACATTTGGTTCTGCAAGAGCTTAGGTCATAGCAATGAGAATGAATGAAAACACATTTATGCGGCAGATCAATTTTTATAACCTTTGCCCGTTTACAAGATATTCTGAGGCCAACGCAATAAAGTGGCCAAAGCCAATATAATGCCAAGAGCGTATAGGTGGAACGATTCCAAATAATAAATAAAGTCACCTCTGGGTGGACCGAGTGCAGATATTATACATGCAAGAAGCCTTGAAATCAAAGTGGTGTATTTACAAGAGAATATCTTTGATTAAACCCATACCATACTGGAAATGACAAAACGGCCACTTATTTTCTTCCCCTTCTTTGCAGTGCAATCATCTTTGGCTGATGAGAAGGATGGCGACACGCATCATGGCTGTGGTGAGGAAATGAGCGCACACACGCACGTACACACATGCACGCACGCACGCACGCACACACAAACGCACATGCACGCTGCGCATGCGCACGCACACACACAACATGCATGCACATAGTACCCCATTCTACAGCCAAGGGAAGTAATGAAAACAAATGGCAGAGTTCTATTCCCGCCGGGGCCCGAGGAGGAACTTAGTCATCAAGCTAATTTTATTCTTGTCTGGCCCAGAGACTCCATTTCCTCTGGGTGTTTTTACAAACGCCGGGCCGCGCCACACCACGGGCCCAGTGATGGATATGAGGGCCTGATGGCCGGATGGCAGATGCTGGCCCTGTAACTCAAGCCCCCCAAACGCCTCACCGATGACCCCCCCTGCACCCTGTGTGCTCCTCACCCTAACCAATATTTCTTGCTCGGCACGTGTTGTATACGCACACACACATGTAAATATGCAGTCTGTGTGTGAGCACTGTACAACCACACGTCAGTTGGTACTCTCGACTAACAATTCAGGTTTTGAGATGTGTATAGATTGCTGAGATACTGTATATTAAGGCTGTTGAAAATAACGAGTTAATTAGTTACATTAATTTTGTTGATTAGTCTGATTAAAGTTTTTAACGCAATTAACTCATGTTCACACTGATTCAACCCACTGAGCATTTTCTCATTGAAAAAGTGGGTAGAGCCTGGTTTTACAGAGACATACTGTAGCTGTGTGTCTCCCTTTAACCAGACCCATAGAGTAGAGCTCGAGGGAACTACAAGCATTGGGGGCTTGTAGATCACATATTGTAGATCAAATATTTAAGAAATAAACAGATCTTTTTTCCCAAGATTATTTTTCTTTTTTAATGTTCAAATCCTGTAAAGGAAAACAGGAATATTTTTGACATAGTTTGAATGGCGATTAATTTTAATTAAATTCATTTTGAAGCTGTGATTAATTTCATTCAGATTCAGTTTTGTTTTCTACATCCCCCGGGCTTAATTATGCCAACAGTGATAGTTTTGAGATGTTGGTGGAGGAGCCAACATCCAGGGGGTATAAAGACCACTGAAATGCCTCTCTGTACGCAGCATATCGCAAGAAGTTGATCTATGGGTCATTGGCCAGTCTGTCCAATGGTACAGATTTATTGATCTGATTGATTTCTGAGTGGGTGGACTCTGGCACTGCAGTATGTACATTGGCATTTTTATGTCCTAAATTTTTGTTGGTTAGACTTTCCATGAAGTATCTAGCCGCCCTTGCTACATCACGTCTCTTACACTGAAAGTTTAGACTCCCCGCATCGTTTACATTATGGCATAGCAAGCATCAGCAGCACAGCATCTGGAACCTGGAATTGTTCAATGGCACCTTGTCACATGACTCACTTTAGAGTAATATTCTCAGACTTGTGCTATTTCATCATCTCGAAACATTACAGGAGAAATATATTATTATTCCGTAAAGCTCTCAATGATACCTTAATGCTGAGTGTAAAAAGGACTTATGAGGCACTATAAGGGACCTATACACTTACAAGTATAAGGGTACATTTCTCCCCACTAATGCTCATTATAAGTTGGCACAATTTCCAGCTATCCACTCTGCGACTCATTGGTGGGCTATGCACAGTTCAGAAATTACCTACCAATGACATCATTGATGGTATGCAATAGAAACTGTCTGCAGCAGGGTTTTCCCAACAGTCGTTCAGGGACCACCAATGATCCTTGAGAGAGTTCTAGGTGGTCCTCAGGCTAAATGATGGAAAGTTGGTTAACCAGGTGTAACTCTTTGAGAGAGAATTTGGTTTCTTTTTACACTCTTTAGCCTGAAGAATTAGCCTGAAGTCTACACAACTAGAGAATGTTGAAGATTAATGTTCATTTTTAGTGTATGTTTGACTGTTTTGTTTCCCAAATCCAGCCTGGAATTGTGGACAAAAGCAAAGTTAGTTAGTTAGTTTTGGGTCTGTGGGTCTAAAATATCATCAAATGGTGGTCCGTGGCTCAAATTGTGAATAAGTACTGGGCCCTGGTATCAAAAAGGTTGAAAATCACTGGTCTGCAGCTTTACCTGGAAGGTTAGCATGCTGAAATGGTCAAAGTCAATGCTTGTCAATTCTTGTGTAATGCCCGGGATTCATATCCTGGCCTCCCGTGTGGAAAGGTAACATCACTAGAGTGAGTAGACTAAAGGGGCATCTCCATTATCCGGGAAACTTTTTAGGCGCTTCGGTCATCAGGGTGAGGTTTCTTACGTCCTGCCAAGTGTTGCCAACTTTGTGCATTTGTCGTTATATTTAGCTTTTTTCCTAAGTGAAGAAAGTGCCACTAGTTGGCAACACTAGTCCTGCCACGGGTGTGGATCCTGGGACAGGATCCATGTAGAAACGGTGTGGCACAAATGAAGTGGATCACGGCCGGGGGCTGTGCTGTACAGTAAATAAGCCATCAATGAGCACAGTCGGCTTTGACGCGTCTATGATCTATGTCTCCAAATTTGGGAGGTTTCATCACGTTTCAACAGCGGTATAAAAAATGATGGCGGTACATGCATGGCCCACTGTCAGCACACAGGCAAAGTGTGGCGCTGCTTGTTGTCTAGTGGTTTTGCTGCAGACAGGCAGACACACCCTGTAGTCATCATGGCTAGTCTTCTCCACAGCCATAAAAAGACATGTCTGCAAAACATGCTCACACGTGGTAGTTGGTTTTGTTGATCATAAACGGTTTCAGCCGCCTTAATGTGTATTTTGATTATAATGAAAATATTTTTTTGCAAAAAATGTACCTATTCAATGGTCAGAAAATCTGAATCAATTTTACTGTCACAGGCATTAGACACACTTTTTACATTACAAGTGTAAAATCTAGGGCGAAATTGGCTTTGATGAGGTCATCAGCATATCAACCTGTAAAACATGCAGTATCAACATATAAATTGTCATAATAGGTCAGCTCCATATATGGATGGCAGCTGGAAATGCAAGGACAGGTGGGGAAAGATCAACATATGTAATATCAGAACAGGTCAGCTCAATAAATGGAGATCTAAGGGTTAATGTCAGATGTAGAGTTTCTGGCCAGTGTCATACAGATCTAGGTGATGATCCATTCTCCAATGTATGGCTAGCCGAGGTTTGGTGAGGTTTGATGAGGTCGGTGACATGATCATCATCTATGGAGATCACCATATATGGAGTGTGTCACGAGAGATGGACGGACGGAGCAATTATCTAAATTGTGTTTTATGCATTCAATATTTTTTGACCTTCGACTAACAGAAATTCAACCATATTTATATGGATGTTTAATTCAGTGTCATTAATGGTATTATCTACTGGTTCAAAGTTATGTACTGTAGGTATACCGGTAGCCTATATAGAAAGTAAGCATATATAGCATATAGAAAGTAAGCTTAATCTGAAAGGCTGTGCGAGGCACAGAGCTAGATTAATTATTGATGCTAAAATGTCTTAATTGTTGGTTAAAAGTTGGTGTAGATATAGAGAAAAAATGAGGCATAACGGGGCTGACATTGTCATAATGCTTTTAGATTAGTTGGATCAACACTACATCTTTTTGTCCTATAACTCGTACCATACTCCCTCTCTGCGTGACACACACACACACACACACACACACACATACACACACACACACACACACACACACACACACACACACACACACACACACACACACACACACACACACACACACACACACACACACACACACACACACCCATTGGGACCAAAGGACACTTGGGAGTGTATATACAGAAGGAAATCCAAATGGCTTGAAATCTTCATTCCGATGCATCGTATACATGGATTATTCAGTGGCTTTACCCTTTTAGTCTTGGTCGTGGCCCAAAACAAGGGAGTGGAAAAAAATAACTTATTCTTGTTGATTTGTTTGTATGCGACAACATTCAGGAGAGAAGGGAAACATTAAAAAGCAATTAATATGCCGGAGTGGAAAGGGAAAATATCGCCTGGCCTCGTCCGTGGGGACCAACCCGTACCCGCAGAGCCGCATCCAGATTTGCGGGCAAACATGGAAAAGGCTGCTTTTAGTGTGACTTATGTTCATCCCTGTAGACGGATGACTGACAGGGGGGGAGCCAGGGAAAAACAAAGGCAGTTTACGATCAGCATAATCAATGTGACATCAGCACAGACACATAATGCGCAAGAGTGGGTTGGTGGGGGTGGGGGGAGTGGAGCTGATAACAGAGGATGCTCTTCTGAAGAAAACGGCAAGTGTAATGCCTAATTTATGCTCTGCCCTACATGGGTGTCGCACACATCTGCGGCGGGGGGCTTGTGAGCTTGCATATCGGCTATTTGACACATGGGCCGCCTCACGACGAAGTATAATTCCGGAGTTATTCCGTAACTTTTTCCCTCTCTGATGTGCATACATTTTATGTGTATATTGCATTGAAATATCCCCCCATCCGCCCACCGTCACACCCACCCGTCAGAGGAGACTTAGCACAATGGCAAGATATCAGTGGCACTTACTTTAAAAGCAATCAAGTATGCATTTAAATTTTAAGCTGACAGGCGCAGCTCAGCCCGTCTGTAGTTTATTGTGAAGAAAGTGCACCTCCCAGGGCTGTTGGGCTTTGAGTGTTGCCCACAACTCATCGTGGAGCAGGGAATCTTGGCTTGAGATTAAAGGTGTCTCATGCCACTTGAGTGGGTCCAACATGAAACGGCGGATAAAGTAGAATTATGCTTTCTGCATAAAGCACGGAAGAGCCTTTACATACGTTGAGGTGTTTCTGCGGTGGATCGTTCTCCTGAGGTACACACGTCGTCGGACGCCATTTCTCTTGGTTCAAAAGAAAATCACAGGAAATTGGAAAGCCTTACTTAAGTGCCGGCCTACAAGTACAAGATTGTAAAGTTGTTGCACCATACTTGGGGTTTTGCTCTCTCTCTTTTTTTATTTAATTTTTTGTACACGCAGAGTTTGATTAAATGCTGATTTTATTGTGTGGGAAAGGTCTGATGGATCTTGCGGTGATAAACACCCATATTTTTTTAATATAAAACATAAAATGTTGAATTTTTTAGTGTATGATACGCACACACGCACACGCACACACACACACACACACACACACACACACACACACACACACACACACACACACACACACACACACACACCTACAGGGCATTCATGTCCTTCAGCATTGATCATTCATTCAACATTAATTTGGCTGAAGGGCATCGGTTTTAGTGGAAACCACTTGAGGCCTGTGTATTTCATATAAAAATGAAGTAAATGAAACACATTTTGGCAGAGTTCATCTCTGCTTTGAACATGGATCTCTGAAGTAAACAATCTTGAATGTCACTGTGGCATTATTCAATCAATCTGGAACAGAGCTAATATCTGAAATCTGAGTGAAATTAAATATTTATATAAATGAATTAGCCACTCCAAAATGTTGATGATGGACTGAAGGGACCATTATTATTATTATCATCACTGTGGCCTTGGTCGCAGTGGGTCGCAATATCAGGACGCTATCGGGGGATGCAACGGTCGGAAGATCCTTACAATATTCTCCTGAACAATCACAACACTTGTCTCATTTGCAGTACATTGCAGATTGTAAACTGATTTGTAAAGCGTCATCATTTGACGTTAATGCTTTACAAATCCCACAACCTCCGCCAAAAAACAAAGACAAATGATAGCATCTACAGGATACGTCTTACCCATTGTGGATCCCACTAAGTGTTAAATTGTTCCTCTATGTTTTCACGGGGTTAGGGTTATACAGTAGGAGGCCTTTGATATCCACCCTCTGCTCATTCATGCCCAGTAGGGATATGATATTCATTATTTCTATTCTGGTCAGACAAAATTCATTTTAATACATTTTACATGTATTACATGCATGCTATGCATAGCGTCATAAATTTGCCAAAATGTATTTCTGTATTCAAAAAAGAATCATGAAAATTAGCACAGCTACAAAGCTCTCAACGCTTTGCATATTGTACAAAGAAGTATGTGTACAGTAGGGCTCTCAAACCTACACCCATATAGAATGACGGTTATTCAACATAAGTCGCCCCTCACTCTCCCTAATGCCAAGGACACCCACTTTGAAACAAACCCTCATTTGATATGATTTTATATATCCAGCACCCCTACATTCCCTCTGCAAACTCTGATACTGCACAAATGGACTATACAAGTGATCCTAAATTTCATTCCTTTTAGTTGGGGACCCCACTGGAATCCCATCAAGAACCCCTTGCCAGTCCCTGGACGCCATTTGTCTCTCTTGCCGTCACATCGTGTGACTTGGGCCGGGGCATGCGCCCCACAAAAAACCCAGGTGTCATGTTGCCCCCCCTGTCACCAGCCCTACAACATGATGGCTTTTTTCCTGCAAAAGAAAAAGAAGAAGTATCCATCATCCATGGGGCCTGTTGGGTTTTATCATTGCCTGGCTCACTTTGAAGCACTTGATCCTCCGTCGTGTCTGCTGGTTGGAGCTCATAGTGTCATGGAAGAGGTCACAGGGAGGGCATCATCGCCGGCTGCCCCTCTTCCCTCTGTCCATTTATCTCCATTCCTATTCCTCTCACATCCATTGAAAGAGAGAGCGAGAGAGGGGGGAGAGAGGGAGAGAGAGAGAGAGAGAGAGACGGATAGACACTGCCAGGCAGAGCTGAATCAATTAAGGCACATCAAATCAAGAATTCATGCACACTGAAAGTGACAAATATTGGCTGAGACTGTCAAAGCCGTCAGGGCCTGGACAGAGCTCCATCTTTCCCGCATGTGTCTCTCTCTCCCTCCCTCTGCATTCTCTGTCTGTCTCTCTCTCTCTCTCGCCAGTCTCCCTGGTGGGCTAGCTGTGTGTTGCCTTCCAGCGATTGCTCAGCCAAGTGTGGAAACCCTCAGCGGTGGTGTACTGTACCCGTTGGAGGTCTGGAACTTTGGCTCCGCTGGCTGGAAACGTTACCACATGCGGTCAAATGCCAAAACATCTCCCAGTGAGCCGGTTGGTTGGTTGGTTGGTGCTACTCCTGTTCCTAGCATATATGCCTGTTCGCAATTTTGCGTCATGGGAATTTCTCACTTGAATTGAGTCAAGGGGTCCCTAGACATGAAAAATCACCGAGGTGCTTGTCCGTCATAGTGCCACGAAGGGCGTAATGGCCGAATCAAATATGGCCGCCATCGTATATGATGAAAATCCAACTTTTGTGTACATACACATGCAATACCTCTATCCTGACTAATTGGGGGTGGGGAATTCATTTCTGATGTTGTTATGACCATTTTGGGTTGTTTTGACCTTTAAAGGTCACGGTCAAGGTCATTTTGCTATTCTGAAGACCTAATTTGGCCATCGTTATGATTAAAAACTGGTGCAGTAGGTCTAATTCATATAATTCTGACATGTATGACTCCTGGGTGATATTGATATTGATAAGTATAATTTTGTGACATTGTGAAGACATTGGTTTTGCTTAAAGGGCAAGCAACCACTACTCTTCAGCTACTTACGGGGGAGGCCAAGTGGAAGCTGTCTTCTCCTCCCCATTTTAACTGACCTTTAACTGAACTTATGACCATTTGGGGTGGTTTTGTTCTTTAAAGGTCATGGTCAAGTCATTTTGCTATTCCAAAGACCATAACCAACCATTGTTAAGGGTAATAACAGGTGCAATGGGTGTATTTCAACTAATTCTGACATTTATTAATTATTCAAATCTGATACTGATATCTCTTGTTTTTTCATAAACCTTAGTAGGCCTACATGTGCATAAGACATGGTGCAATAGAGTCAGTGTTAAACGACAGCCATTATGTCTGGCTCTGGGATGCTGATTGTAGAGGATGTGATCAGGTCGCTCCAGTGGGAGATGTTCTGGCCCCACAAGGACAAAGCTGCATACCCAGTGCTAGCACAGGATGTGTGCTGGCTGCAAATCAACGTTCCCCAGATCAGTTTGATGCCCTGATAGGACAAGTAGAGAAATTTAATCAGGAACTTCTGGAGTTTGAAAAATGCTGTAGTCTCTGAATGGAAAGGAAACTGAAATTTACACTTGAGACTATGGCGATCTTTACAAAGTGTGAATGCATAAACTGCCTTTATCATGCTCATGGTATCTTGTGCAAATCAAGGTGCTAGAGTTCACACATCCTGAGCTCTACCGGCATTTCTCAATTGGTCAGTGAGTTCAGGATCGTCAAGGTGTTCTGTACTGTAGGAGTGACATGAAGGTCAAGTAGACCATTCAGCGGGTGTCAAAAGGTCCTGGAGGTCACTATGTAGTACGAGCCACACGCAATGAAAATGCTGTTGCAGAGTTTCATCTCTTGTTTAATGAGATTGGGTTGATTACCAACGTCTTCAACCTTCTCACCAACAACCACCCCAAAAACACACACAGAATTCCATCTTCAGCATGCACTGTGCACCACTCTCTGCCTTGCATTCAGCAAGAATGTGGTGAAGCTGCTGGACTTCATGTTAGAGTGACAGAATTAAACCCATTGTCAATGTGCCTGTAGCACTGCACAATCTGCTCACAAAGCAGGCTGTAGATAGAGGGGTCGCTCTGTGTCGCTCAATTGTCTAGAAAATGGGGAGCATGTGTACTGCTCATACAGACAGGAGAGGGTAGTCGAGAAGAATAAGAAAATGAACTCAACCATACCAAAGAGGAAGCTACCTCACTTCAATGAGCAATCACAGAAGGCCCAACAACCATTTTGAAGAAGCATAGTTGATCATGACCTTCCAGCTCATGTCAACAACTCAACTCTTGTCAGTGAGATTGAGCCTGGACTTGATCTCACCCAATTGAGTGCAACATCTGCTCTTGCCACTCATGTTGTGGTAGACCTCATGTCACCCCTCTACAAGTGATTCCTACATTGAGAGGTCTCCAAAGGAAGTGGAGGACATGTGAAATACAGACTCAGCAGCAGCCATTGACATCATTGGCATGAACAGAGACTTACCCATTCCTCAGCAACTCAGAGAACAAGCAGAATATCCAGCTGTTAGTTCAGGATATGGTGTGCAGTCAAGCCTGTGGCAATACCATCAGTGTCAGCTCTGTCGTCCACGACAATGAGGTTCTCTCAGCAAAGGTGGCTAGTGGCGAGGACATCCCTGATCTCTTAAAATTATTTGAGGAAGCTGTCACCAGGCTAGTGTGGTGAATATGGTGTGGGCTAGTCACGTTAAACAGTGCAAGAGAGTTCTTATAGTTTCCAAAGACACCTTTGCCTTACTATTAAATTACACCTACAGTACTTCCAAGCACTGAGGGTGAAGGAAAATTGGCAGCAGTATGGCAGTACGGAAAAGCGACTCATGCTGCCACAGCATCAAGTAGTCTCTTATCTTTGAACAGCCCTAGCCAAGACTGTGATCAAGGCACATATCTTGACTGGAGAGGACTGCATGAGCAAGGTGGGGCATCTGTTGCTCAGGAGGTGGAGCAGGTCGCCCAATGATCCGTGGATGTTTGAATCCCGGCTCCTCCTGTCTACATGTCGACGTGTCCTTGGGCAAGTCATTGAACCCCAAATTGCCTCCGATGAGTTGGTTGGTGTGAGCTTGCCACCATTGGTGTGTGAATGTGGGAAGTGAGGACGCTGGCGTCGACTGGTCACTGCTTCATCCCCCAATGTATGAATGAATGGAACATTGTAACATGCTTTGAGCACTTGGAAAAGCGCTATAAAAATGCAATCCATTATAACGTGGGCACCAAATATGCTGCCATGGTTACTGACCCAATACAATATCTAATGAACTTTGGTGAGACAGAAATTTCAGTGTCAGTACTGGAATTGATGCTATCCCTCCCACAAGCAGTTTGATCAGAGGTCACATCAAACAAGGTGCCTTTCTGGTGCCTAGGGCTTGCAACCTGCTGGCAACATCCAAGGAACCAGAGGCAAAACTAGCACCAATGGAGCTTGGATGGGGGGAGCATTTTGTACACCTCTGCCATCAAAACCTTACCACAAACCCTTACCATAAGTCAGCAGTCAGCTCACAGTGTCCAATGTGCAGGCAAGTGTGACACACAATGATGTGGCTGTCCTGCTGCATTACATTCTGCCATGGAGAAAAATAGTGTGCATGTCCACATATACAGTATCCACTTGGAGGAAATATGTTATTTGTATCACTTTGGCACTTTTATTTAATAATAATTTCAGCACTGAGTGGCATTTCAGCAGTAAAAGTGATAGTAGGGGACAAAATTGTTATTCAGTTGTTGAAAAAATTACAATTGACAGTTCAGTTAAAGGTCAATTAAAATGGGGAGGAGAAGACAGCTTGTGGCCTCCCCCGAAGTAGCTGAAGAGTAGTGGTTGCATGCCCTTTAAGCAAAACCAATGTCTTCACAATGTCCACCAATCCCATCAAAATTATACTTATCAATATCACCCAGGAGTCATACATGTCAGAATTATATGAATTAGACCTACTGCACCAGTTTTTAATCATAACGATGGCCAAATTAGGTCTTCGGAATAGCAAAATGACCTTGACCGTGACCTTTAAAGGTCAAAACAACCCAAAATGGTCATAACAACATCAGAAATGAATTCCCCACCCCCCAATTAGTCAGGATAGAGGTATTGCATGTGTATGTACACAAAAGTTGGATTTTCATCATATACGATGGCGGCCATATTTGATTCGGCCATTACGCCCTTCGTGGCACTATGACGGACAAGCACCTCGGTGATTTTTCATGTCTAGGGACCCCTTGACTCAATTCAAGTGAGAAATTCCCATGACGCAAAATTGCGAACAGGCATATATGCTAGGAACTGGAGTATGCACTGCGTGGCTGACTTCGACCGTCAACATGTGAATGTGTACTGACTACTACTACTACCCTCTGTATTCCCATTCTTCTACCACCTACTGTGTGTGTTACAAACTAAGGCATCGTGAGCAGTGTCATGTTGCACGGTGTCAACTATAAGCCCATCATTGTAATAATAACCTCACACGGGCCTGTCTATTTCGGGACGTCGGAATTATGGGCCGCCGTCGTCATACTACTAATAATAAGCTAGTCTAGGCAGCCTCTGTAAGGCTGTTTATATTCAGTAACTACAGTAGATAGCTAAAGCAACTTGTGGCTGTAGTACCGCTGAGACAATCTTTGCAAACATTTGTTGAACCAGCCATTAAATTAAAAGGGAATTCTAACTATTTTCAAGATTTTTTTCTGAACCAAAATGAACCCTAACAGGTCCATTTGGTTCCATTTGTAAACTCTCAGAAAAATGGGTCCTAAAAGAAAAATCATTAACATGGTGAGACACAACTTGATGATGTCATCGGGTGCTTTTTTATTATACCCACACATTTCTAATGTATATGAATAATGATGTAGTAAAATGTTGAAAAGGGTTGGAATTCCCCCTTTAAAAAAATATAATTTGCACCTGTGACTTGATGACATTCACACAGTACCTGCCCCTGCATGGGCTTCTGTGATGAAACATGAATAAAACATTTTTGAAAAAGAAAAAAAAAAGAAAAATTCCAGAAGAGAAAGCAGACATGCTATTCATCAATTAAGGAAGAGTTCAGACGAAGACTTGAACCCTAAGACCCATTACAACATTAGGGGGAGTTACCTCACCATTCATCTGTGACCTCCTGTAGTTCATCCGGATGTCAACAGCTGATGGCACTATGTCCTCCTCAACCTCCCTGACCAGATGGGTGTCTGCATGTGCCCCTATCAGTCTGTGACTATATGTCTGTGTCACTGACAGTTCTATGCATGTCTACTCTGTTCTAATGCAGTGGTTTTCAATCTTTTTCATACCAGGGTCCACTATTTATTCTGCATTTTAGCCACGGACAACCATTCGGTGTTGAGTTTAGTCTCTCGAACCCAAAACCAATTGTCAAGTTGTTGTCCACAATTTAGGAGAGAGAACTGGATTCTTGAAAATTAAGTAGTTCAGATATTAAATATTGTTACTGCTCTATAAGGGTCCATTTGGTTACCAACGGTCCATAATTTAGCTGGGGACCACCTGGAATCTTCTCAGGGATCACTGGTGGGCCCCGGACACTGGTTGAAAACAACTGGTCTACTATACTGTATACTTGTTAGGATGGTTCATTGCGAGGAACATTTGAGAGATGTTGAGAGTTGAAATTATTATTATTGTTGTTGTTATTTATTTATTTAGTATTTATTTTTTATTACGCTTATTACCTGTAAGACGGTGCGTATGGAGTTCTATGGAGTCAAGCATAACCAAATTTTGTGCTGGTTGAATACAACAGGCACACCCAAATATGTTGTGAACTCAGGACTTTTTTAGGGTAGTTCTGGACAACCGTGGGTCCAACCAACTCCATGCCAGACACTGCACTCCCCGTGGGGGTGTGGGTCGCGTGTGTCGAGTTTCAAGTCGGTGGAGCGAACGGTTCTCGAGTTGTGTGGATGGCACACAGACAGACGTACAGAGACTTCCATATGGGCTAGTGTTGTCGCTCTTTAGTCTGTGGAAGAAGGCTGAAATGCATCAGCGCTCTCAAATACAGTAAACTGAGAAATTGCATCTGAGCATCATTTTGGAGTGCCGCTTTTCCCATTTATTTGGCTTACGGGTTAATATTATATACTGGAGGTCCTCATCTGCGCCTATAGGCGCATTGTGCACTATACATATATGTCTATATGTCTGTGCCCATATGTCTGTGTCTCTGCCTATCATGTACTGCATGTGTATGTGTGTCTCTCAGGGCATACATGTCAGTGTTATCTACCCCCACCCCCTCCTTTTATCTTGATTGCCTCCCTGCAACACTTGAGTCACCGTCTCTGTCACTTTTTGGCGGCCACGGCCCACGTAAACACGCAGCAAACCATTTGATATGTTTGCACGGGGATTTGACCGTGAACATTATCGTGTTTTGGGAGAGGAACATCTGGCAGGGGTAAAAGGTTACAGTATAGGGATACCGTCAGCACCAGAGCCCCGTGCAGAATTCCTTCCATCAGATAAATCAAGCTCACAAGTCACTGCAAAACCGAGAGGTGGGGGTGGGGGCGGGGGGGTGAGATGGAAGCGTCGAGGACGTTAACTCAATCGCTGCTGAAGGCCGAGGACCTCTGTAAATGTAAAGCCCTCCTCCCTGCCGCCGCGCTGATGAGAATCGAATCAGCCCCAAACCCACCACAAGGTATAATGTTACTTTTATACACTGTACATTATAGGAGCGGGCACTTTTTCAGTCTGTTTGTCGTCCGCTTCTAAATACGAGCGTGAGTTAGGCGAATTCTTTAGATGATCTTCATTCCCACCCTTTCCATCTGCTCATAATCAGAAAGTGACTATATAAGGCTTTGTTCAGACTGCAGGCCAACGCACCATTTGATTCTCCTTCTTCATAAGACCTATACTGTCCCAAGACTGCTACTTGAAAGCGTTAGATTTGTGCATTCCGACATTGCTGACTTATGTGTCCATTTGTCCATGATCAGCACCATCCATGGCTCAGTATCCCTATACCATCCACCATTTCTCCTCCTGTCCCTCCGTACATCCGTACGTTCGCTCCTGTCACGTTGAAGAAGGCCAGAACTGAGGTAGGGATGAGTCAGGCACATGTCAGGAAACGTAAGAGTTGCTGCCGCGGCCGCCAAGATGGAGCTGTCAAAGGGAATGCCGTCAGTGCCAATGCCAGAGTATCAGGGGCATCTTTGTGTCATCTCCTCCTATATATGCCTGTCTTTTGTTGCCTTGCTTAATTACGACACACACACACACACACACACACTACTTCTGTTGCCAAGGGCTTTGACATAGCTGGACTGTTTTGGCACGCGTGCATCTTTAACACGACACGCCGCTGATTTTCTGCTGTGCTGTTTGGTTATGAAATGATGCGGTTGGATGCGAATGGTTTGCGTACGATGGTTGATGGCTGATTTAAGCAGTCACACCTGGTCTGAGTGAAACTTACTGGGCTCAGAGCTATAAGGTGTGACTGCACAACAGTTGTGCAACTGTAATGAATGAATGCAGAATAAATCAGCCATCCCCACATGACACACACACACACACACACACACACACACACACACACACACACACACACACACACACACACACACACACACACACACACACACACACACACACACACACACACACACACACAGGAAGAGCCATTGTTTAGACAGAACATTGCATCTGCTCTGTAACAGTTTGTTCCTGCAGTGTGCAGTTTATACCGCAACTCCAGGCAAGCAGAGTCCTTCTAAAACAGTGGTTTTCAACCAGTGGTTTTAGGGACCAGCAGTGGTCCCTTAGAGGATTCCAGGTGGTCCCCAGCTAAATGCTGGACAGTTGGTAACCAAATGGACCCTTATAGATCTGAGAGATGAAACCAAATGGACGCCTACGGGTCTATTTGGTTTCATTTTACAATCTCAAGAGTTAAATTAAATTTAAACATCTGAATTAATTCTCAAGAATCTACACACTTGTAGACACTACACACAATCTAGACACAATGTAGAAGAATTGTTATTTTGACCGTTTTGCCAATTATCTGTACTAAATTGTGGACACACTAGAAAATCCTTAGTTTTGGGTCCAAGAGAATAAACTCAACATCAAATCGTGGTCCGTGGCTAAAGTGCAGAAGAAATAGTGCCCTGATATGAAAAAGATTGAAAAACCACTGTCATAGGTGTCATACTGTCTCCACCGTCAGTGAAAAAAAAGTAATAATATATTTTCCAGTCAACAATTTCAAAATGTGTCAATTCAAGTTTGATTCTTCACATAACATGAGTGTAGGATTTATCATTCCAGTCAGATAAAGGCCAGGTGAAATATATATGCCTGAGCAGAGACAATAGTCTTTTGTGTGAGTGCACGTGTGCGTGTATGCTGTTGTTTATGTATGTTCAAGTGTGTATGTCCGCGGCATTGGCGTGCCTGCATATGCCTGCATGTGGTAGGTATACTGTATGTGCTGGAAGCTGTCTGCGGACTGGCAGTGGAGGCATACTTCACACCCCGGGCCAACCAGGAAGTAGTTGACAGCTCTCCGTGCCCCGACCCGCTGCTAATTTCTCCACTTCCTTCCTGCTAGCCTAGCTTAGCATCAATCACGTCCCTCCAGCCGCGGTCCTGGTGCAAACTAATTTCCTTAATGCTGATTGCGCTGTAAACCAATGCTGGGCTCTCTCTCTCTTCGCCCTCCTCTGCTTCTCTTTTCCGCTGCACTCCGTTTCTCTCCTCACTTCCAGCGCTTTCATCTCTCAGAGTATTTGTTTTTCGTCTATAGACGGTGCAAAGCGACCCGTGGGAATGGTTGTTTTTTAGGGGTGGGACGATTCACTTACCTCACTATACAATACAATATTGATATTTAGGCTTATGAATCACCTAAACATCTAAAGCAATTTTACACAAACAAATAGATAACAAAAAGTTCAGTACACATCAAGGCAGCCTGATAACGTTTGTCAGTCTTTCTGACATGAACAAATTAATGAATAGGCCTACATGCCTACATACAGTAAGTACCAAAAAAAAAACGATTTTGGACCTGGCGATTCGATATCATGGCATTAAGCATTGCAGTATATTGGCATACCGATTTTTTTTGCCCACCCCTATTGTTTTTCGTGGGTGCCGCTCTGTTGCTGGCAGCTTCTGATAACGAGTGATATTTTTAAAAATGGAATATTTTTGGAATTGGACCACTCCAGAGTTAGGTGACCTCTTCTTCCTCCTGGCCAGAGGCAGGAGAGAGCGTGTATAAAAGCCTACATCTCACCTCTAAGCCCTTTTCAGGGGCATATGAGATGGTGAGAGCGAGAGAGGGTATATCCCCTGCCTCGCACCAAGACATGAGACATTCCCTGGATGCTTCTCAGGCCTCGGAGCCTTCATCAACACTAGATGAGCCCAGTGTTGCCAACTGCCAAAATTCAAAATACACTAGTGGCGCTTCCAAAATGCACTCAAATGCGCTAGAGCAGTGGTTTTTAACCATTTTCTTACCAGGGCCCACTGTTTGGTCTGCATTTTAGCCACGGAGGACCACCATTTGATGTTGCGTTTAATCTCTTGTGCTAATTTAGGAGAAATAACTGCGAAATGTTGGTCAAAATAGCAATTCTTCTACATTTTCTAAATGTTTAGATTCTTGAAAATTAGGTGTTAAAATATAATTGAACTCTTGGCAGCGGAAAATGAAACCAAATGGACCCGTAGGGGTCCATTTGGGTTCATTTTACGACCTCAAGAGTTACAGATCTATAAGGGTCCATTTGGTTACCAAATGGACCTTTCTAGGAAGGAAGGATAGTACAGGCATTATATGGAATAGAAGAGGTCAAACTGGGACTAATTGCAAAAAAAGCAACCTCAGCTGATTTTGTATCTTCAATATATCCTGAATAATAGATAAAAAGTTGCCTGGAATTGTCTGAAGGGAAAGGGTTGAAAATAGCATTTACAGCATGTCCACCTTGACATTCCATTTAAGGCAAATATTTTCTAAATTTCATTGTGCTTTAAGTAGCAAGTGACATATCAAACTATGGAGTTTTCATGATGCTGAATCCATTCCAAGCATTAAGTTTGCCCAAAAAAATCTTCCTTGGGTTGGAAACAGCCATGTCAACCGTGTTGACAAATATGATGAGGTCAGCACATTTTGGCAAGTTGTTATGGCGATATTTCATCCAATGAGTGATTTTGTGCAAAACTAATGCTAAGAATGTCTTCAGCATCATGAAAACTCTCTAGTTTGATATGTCACTTGCTACTTAAAGCACAATGAAATTTAGAAAATATTTGCCTTCAATAGAATGTCAATGGTGGACTTACTGTAAAGGCTATTTTCAAAGCTTTCCCCTCAGACAATTCCAGGCAACTTTTTATCTGTTATTCAGAATATATTAAAGATACAAAATCAGCTGAGTTTGATTTTTTCTTTTGCAATTAGTTCTAGGTCAAATGACATTATTACTGGACTAGGAGGACTCTATCATTGGAGGAAAAATGGTGAAAAATTAGGGTTTTATCCCTGGTGCCTGTCAACCAATTTTGCCCCAACTCACCAGTAGAAAAGCACTACATTTTCTGCCAGTTTTTTTTCCCACTAAATATAGCACTAGGGGGGGTCTGGAAAAAAGCTAAATATAGTGACAATTGCGCCAAGTTGGCAACACTGGATGAGCCCAGCTATTTCTCACCTTCGCTGAATCTGTACACTCAGCTTTACTCTCCGGGGTCAGGGACTGTGTCTTATGTACAAGGTTGTGTGCGTGTGTGTGTGTGTGCGTGTACGTGTGCGTGTGCGTCAGTGTGTGCATGTGTCAGTGTTTGCGTGATTCTATGTCTTTCCCAAACTAGTGACAGTGCCAGACAGAGACAGACAGGATTCCTCTCACCATGGCGACATGGCTGGTCAAAGGCCAAACGTGGCCCAGCCAGGAAGTAAACAACACATTAAAACCCTTCCTTTATTTGTTCCTTTATTGTATTATCATTGTCTTGGGGATATTGTTAGCCCTGCACTCGCCGCGCACAAAATCAGGATCCCACCCTTTTTATTTGAATGGGATTTTACACGGCGACGCTGAGCGCCGGTCCAAGCATGGCGTGCGAAGGTCTCCTCTCTGCAGCGGCCGTGCGGTTATCGGCTCTTTTCTCATCATATCGCTGCGCTGTAAAATACTCTGCGGTGCGTTTAACTCTTAAAGACGGGGTGCAGGCGGGAACCCTCGTGGGTCCGTTTGCTTTGGATTTGTGTAGCCAACCCACCGAGAGTCAAATGAACACCGAGCATTTGACTTGTGTGTCTGTCATTCCAACCAATTATGGGATCCGAAGCGGGAATTCTCTGACGCCACTCCCTTTCAGCAGAAGAATTAACACCACATCAGTCTAAAGAAGAATCTGACTCCACAAAGGGTTTATCACCTTCGCTCTAGCCTTACTGTATGTCTTTTGTTTGTTGGAGTGTTAGGAGAGTATTCAAAGATAACAGTCTCTCTCTCTCTCTCTCTCTCTCTCTCTCTCTCTCTCTCTCTCTCTCTCTCTCTCTCTCTCTCTCTGGACTATGCTTTTATAAGTGGGAGGAGACCTGAGAGGTTTTCATAATGATGATCATGAGTGACCTACATATACACAAATACCAAGCCCACCACGGCCCCTGTTGGATTGAACAAAACACTCTGGTCAGAAGTGCATCGTTTATGTGTGTGTGTACAAAAATAGCTCTTCGGTCAGGCATAGTTGTAGCCTTCGAACTGCATGTGCGAAAGAGAAAGAGCGTGCCTCTCTGTGCGACATAGTAGTAGTAGGCCTACAGTATATGTGTGTGTTTGCACATGAATCCCCTGCTGTTCCTTTAGGCCGTGGCAGGTCTTTCCCCCAGTGGAGAGATTGATGAAATGTGGTGGCCTGAGGGCCTGGGGAGGGGTGCCCCCCCGCTGGGACTTCACTCTGGCCTGCTGTGCACACCAACCACAGCCACGCAGGATACATCACTCAATCTGCTGTGTGCATGGCACGCACACACACACACACACACACACACACACACACACACACACACACACACACACCCACACCCACACCCACACCCACACCCACACACACACACACACACACACAGCCCTGGACAACATAAGGCGCGCATGGCAGGGAGGAAATCGTAGCTGAGTGTGCTGCTGTCCTAATGGCTGGTACAGGGCGGTTCATGTTTCGGTCTTGCTCCGGGGCCCACCACTGACATGCTGCTACATTATGTTAGCCTGTGTTTTATTTGGCTTTGTTTGGTTTAGAGTATTGAGATAGGATGTAGGGGGGGGCGGGGGTGAGGCCGAGGGCCCAGCAGGAGGGCAAGTCCAACACAAACACTGGTAGCTCTGATTCCTGGAGTGATTTTCTGGTAACGCATCCCTGTGTTATGTACAGTCCAAACCACAGCTGGGGGATTTATCACCACACATGCACGCACGCACGCCTGTGTGTGTGTGTGTGTGTGTGTGTGTGCGTGCGTGCGTGCGTGTGTGCTCATGTGGGATTTGCAATGTGAATGTCAAAAAGTTCAGAAAGCGTGTGTGTGCGCACGTGCAATGCATGCATGTGTGCATTCATGTGTGTGTGTGTATGTGTTCAGTGTCAGTACATGTAATGTATATGTGTATTGGGGGGCACAGCAGCTATGTGGGTAGGGTAGCATTCACGTCACTGCATGGTGATGAATGGCTCAGATTGCCATGCAAGCATGCATGCACTACAGTCTACTATACTACGCGCCTGCTGTCAACTGCACCGTATGACTGCTACTGCACGACTGCTACCAACTGCACCGTACGACTGCTACTGCACGACTGCTACCAACTGCACCGTATGACTGCTACTGCACGACTGCTACCAACTGCACCATGCGACTGCAACTGCAAGACTACCAACTGCACTGCACGGCTGCTACTGCGCGACTGCCACTGCACTATACGGCTGCTATTGCGCGACTGCTACTGCATGCACAGCATGACCGCTACTGCACTCATGACGGCTACCAACTGCACAATTGCTACTACACTGCAGGGCTACTCCCGACTGCACAACTGCTACTAACTACATTACTTCTACCAACTGCAATGCTGCCAAAGCCATCTGAACACCAATTTATACTTCATCACTCAACCGTGTTGCTGCCCGCACTCAAACAACTTAATTTAATTTAAAATGCTTTTTTCCTTCTTCTTCTTCTTTTTAAACGCAATGGCGGTGAAAACATCTGTTATTTTCGGCGGGCGGCAGTGGCTTGCGACAAAGTTATAAATTAGGCTTCATGCAGACCCTGACACTGCCTCGTCTGGGAACGCTTGGCCTGGCGACACTGTGTGATAGATTCCTGGAGAAAGCCCCCCAGCATGCACGCACGCGCACACACACACACACACACACACACACACACACACACACACACACACACACACACACACACGTTTGCGTGTGATAACGGGCGGGTGGGAGGGTGTTCTGACAAATTACCCACATCATCGGCACTCCAACATATAGGAGCCTGAATGTTTGGCCGTTGAGGGAATTTGGGGATGAGGGCGCCAAACACTCTTTCCTCTACATAATGCAAAGCAGAGGTTGATTGGTTATTTATATTTTTACTTTATCCAGTCCATCACTAACGCCGAGTCTGTGCTTGTTGGTAGAACGGGACAGGGGCAAAACTGTGTGTGTGTGTGTGTGTGTGTGTGTGTGTGTGTGTGTGTGTGTGTGTGTGTGTGTGTGTGTGTGTGTGTGTGTGTGTGTGTGTGTGTGTGTGTGTGTGTGTGTGTGTGTGTGTGTGTGTGTGTGTGTGTGTGCGTGTGCGTGTGTGCGTGTGATGGTGTAGAGAAGGCCAACGTTCCAGACTGCAGGGAGAGGATTAGGAGTCTGGAATGCAAGACACTCCTTGACCCTAGCGCGACCTTTGATGCTAAACCCCTTGCCCATATCTGTCCCTCATGGGTCATGATCCAATTGGTCGCCCCCTTCTAGAATGCTGACCCCCTTCTGTCGCTCGCCACCCAGACCGCTTGATACATCTCTGTCCATCCACACCAGGGCCTATGGTCCATGTAGTAACTGGATGCACTGCCAGGCTACACAGAGGTGCTAATCTAGAGGCCTATTTGTTGTATGTGGTACTGTACAGCAATTAATGAAGATAGCTGATCTCCAAGCTCACGGTGCATCACATTCTGAAGTGAAATTTAGCTTGTAGATCTGCAACATCAGAAAATGGTCACTGAAAAGCTAGTTAAGTTAAGCTGCCATAATATAAAACCCCTCTGCTAGGTGGCATAGTTATAATACTATAACAAGTATAGCTGCAGTAATGTAGTGGTGACGGAGAAGTTATTGGTACAATATAGCTCCAAACACATAAGATGTTCTATATATCTACCTGGCATGACAGTCAGAGGGTATTGTTGGCACCCTATTATTGATCTTATTTCAGAAAAATGGCATTTAGAAGACATTTCCATTTAAGCAAACGCAATCACTAATTGTAATTGTAAGAGATTTTTTGTAAAAGTATTTTGTCAATTCTTTTGAAGATTTTTGATTTATTTTAGTTTAAATTACTGAAGAAAATGCAATACCTAATTTTAAAGACATTTCAAAAACAACGTTTGTGAGCCCGCAGACAGACATTTTATTTTATTTCTTCTTATTATTTATTTCCGGAAAAAAACACTGAATAGGGCTTAAGTGGTAAAATATGTCAAAGCACAGGTCTACTTAAAAAATAATATTAAAGGAAAAACACTCTTGTACTGCCTTCAAAGTGTCCATGTTCGATCTGAAACATGAATGAAGCATTTCCTTTTCCCTTCCCGTCTGGCAGGTCACGGCCCCGCGTGCGCACCGACAAACGCACACACGCACCGGAGAACGACTAGGACTTCCATTCGCGAGCGTGTCGGGCCATGAGTGACGCTAATGGAGCCTGAGAGGAGCGAACGCGTCAGCGTCGCGGGTGACTGGCAGTGACACAGTGACACGGAGCAGCAGCGGAGACCTGGGTGGGTGACGGCGGGCGGACTGGGCGATCACACAGGGGCAGATGTAACATTTCCCAATTGGGGGAGGCAGGAGAAAAAGGTATGGCTGCGGCTTGAAGCCGCACCCATACCATTTTCTGTTACAGGACTTATATTAGTCAAGTAAGCATCAATAATATCAGTTGTTGTTGAAGTTGCAACAGACACGCAGCATGCATTCAAAGCGAAGGGTCTGACTCAGAGAGTTTTCTGTTTTCAATGATGAAATGCTGTTGGTTTAGTGCATGGTACGACAATTGAAGTTAGTTAGTAGCATAGTGTTTCAACTCATTTATTTTTTTAATTTGAAATATCTTTGAAATTTGGGCATTGTCCCCTCATGCCCATGCCTAGATCCACCCCTGCGATCACATACAAGCTCTTTCTTTCGCTTATAGTCCCTCAGCCCCCCCCCCATGATCAACTGACTGCATGCAGGGCTGGGACTGACAGGGAACAACGACTTGACTGACTGGTGCGACGCGAGACAGATGGGCGCCTGGATCACCTCCGTCGCCGCTTTCTGAATAAAATATCAGCTCCCCTGATTAATTCATCATTCATCTGTATATAGAGTGAAAAAAGGGGACATTATAGTGTCTTTAAGATGATGTTCAGATGCAATTTATTGTTGTTGTTGTTGCCCCTCACCCGCACCCCCACCCCCCACTGGCTAATATGACTTCAGATTCTACTATACCGTATGGTCCTGCAGGAGCGCATTAAAAAATGAACAGAGATTGAAAGCAGGGGAACAACATGCGCTGTTTTCTTTGTTTTTTTTTTTTTTAGATGTTCCGTAGAAAAATGCTACATTTGGAGTATAATATAATTTGAGGCGCACAAATGCAGTAGATTAGATAGTATAATGCTATCATCTGCAGAAATTAAATTTGGCATGCTGTAGCACCACACCACTACTGTAAGTCATCTACATAGTGTGGTGTTTTCTGTTTTTATGTCTCTGTGGACCTCCAGCATCTCAAGACTGTTGACTTGACTTACCAATTGATTGGCCTACTTTTCTTTTTTTTTTTTACTATTATATATCTCTTCCGAATTCTTTTTATCTGTTTCTCTGGGGTCCTTATAGTCTCAGTATGTCTCACTGAGTAGGCCATCTTTTAATTACCGTGTGTGTGTCTTTTGCTGATCATTTAACAAACACCCCGGCCCTCTGACAGCTTGGCTTATTTTTGCTCCTTAATGTTTTTTTCTGTGTAATCCACGATGATGTTCCTCTCGGCGCTTGTTGTTTGGCAGTGATGTTCTGGAGGTACCGCAGAACATCAGTGGTATTATCTGCTGCTTTGATGGCCTGACTAGAGGGCTGGAGGATCAGTGTGGCTCCGCTCAAAGCATTTCTCATGTCACCCGCGAGTCAAGAAAAATAAAAACAGATTGTGCCATTCAGCACAACATTATTTAGACCCTATTTAGGGAGATGATAGTGACTATGAACAGCTGGATGTACCGCTGGTGTCTAGCTAATTTATAGTTTCTGTTGTGGCGCGGTGTCGCGCGATAAAAACAGGCAATATATTTTGTCTATTTTTGTCCGGCGACACACCATCGTACAACAGAATGTAAGAACAGTGAGTCCGGGAGTTCGTGACAGAACACGTCTGAGGATGGTGCTTACAGTAAATCCATCCAGTAAGGCCTGAAGGCTACAAAACCCAGACAAATAGCAAGTCATATGCATACATTCATGCTACATTGCTCTATCCAAATGGCGTCAGTCAGATTGCTATAGTCTATAACCTGGACTCTCTCATGGCATAAGGCTAGTAGCTACTTCCTAGTAATATCGGACATTGTCTCTTTTACAACTCATCACAATGAAAAGTTTACATTTTATTAAAGATAATCATTGTAGTATGCCAAATTTGCTCAAATTGAGAAAATTATTTTTATTCATTTAAAGCTCTTATATGTAATTTTCCCTCTGGCGGGAGCGTTTCTTGACCAATCAGGAAGAGCCTCATTGAGCTGCCTCTGGTTAAGGAAAAAGGGAGGACTGTTGGAGTCAAATGTGGAGGTGGTGGAGGACTATGATTTTTAAAGGGCCACTGCGGCTCCTATGGTTGTCATAGGTAATAGATATTTTCAGGAAGTGATCTAATAACTAAACAGTCTAAGACAAAGAAGAAAAAATGCCAATAACATTCTGAGATGTATTGCTTATATATATTTTAAATGGTATATATTAACTAATTGATGAAAAAGGGTGAGTAATGATTTGTCCATAAGGAGCAGTGTTATCTTTTTAAGGATTAAAATATAATAATTGATTTATTTACTCTTGATATAGCATTCCCATTTAAGGTGTCTTAGAAGTAAACCTGAAATGCACTAAACCACAAACCGAGTCAGAAAAGCGGCGTCTTCTTCATACACCCTTCCTTGCACCCTCTGAACAACTGAACCGAAGAGGCGCCCAATCATGTAGGAGCCTGCAGGTGATTCTCCACTCTGGCGTCACCTGTACTGGCAGACACATGTGTGTCACATGTGCCTGCCAGTGCCTTCACAAGGTGCGTCCGTCCACCACCTTGGCATCTCCTAACCCGTGGCGCCACGCTGCACCTCCGCACGTGGCTGGAACACTCTCCCCTTCCAAGTTCCTCACCCGCACCTCCAGTCCCTGCGAGGCATCTGTCACTCACCTGTCGCTCCCTTCATAAATGCCTTCATTGCTTGTCCCTTCCACTTCCAAAGGAGTTGTTGAAGTGCTCCAGTGGCCATTTTGTCCCAGTCTTTCAGCTTTGGATGCTAATTAACCATTTGTACAGAGCCTTTTCCTGATCTTAACATCAGTAAAACTATGCCATAATAACCCTAAACTTATTCCTAACCTTAACCTCAGTAAAAAAATTAATGCTAGAGTTCAAGAACAGCTGGAGTGTTCTGTGAAATAAAAGTATTCCTTGGTCTCTAGGGCTTTGCATTTGGCCCCTTCCGTTTCCCGTAATAATAATAATAATTATTTTTATTATTATTATTACCCTTATTATATATTATTAATAACATCATTAAAAACATGAACAACGGGAACACTACATTTAAAATACAATGGCAAGCTATGAAATGCTTTGCTAAAAAGGAAAGTTCTGTCTTGAAAATGTTATAAGTAGATTGGCTACTAGTAGATAGCACACACATGCACGTAAAGCCGTACACATTGTGTTGACTGAGCTGTGGTTTAGTTTATACTTAAATGAGAGTCAATAATTCATCTTTTTAAGATGATTAAGAGCAGCAACAAAGCAAATGTAAGAATCTTCTAGATCAGTTACTGATCCAATTCAGGTCTGGTTTACAAAGTCTGTACCATTCTTCTATAAAATCCATGGATTTATCTTCTTCCTGCTTGTTTTTGTTTCTTTTTATGTTAAAGAGTATAATGTAGAATTAATATAACCATGTAAAACCATAAAAATAAAATGAAAATGAAACCAGAGCAGCATTAGAGGTTTCTTCCTCGTAGATCTCACGTCACCCGTGGAGGGATCACTTCAACTATCAGCTACATTCACTTCCCTATCATGAGTGCTGTTTGAAATATTGCACAAATAACGATCAAAGGAGTTGCAGCGCACAGGGCCGGGCAGTAAATCCAGCCTGGTGAGGGCCACGGGCGGTCATTTTGTGTCACATTTCCCGTGGAAAAAGAAACAAGCACATGCAAAGAAAAAGCCGAGAATGAAAATATCTTCAGCGAAAAAAGCCTCTGGGCTGTTGCCTAAAACTCAGGCATACATCGGTGGGGTTTCTCTGCCACGCGGCATATGGCACAAGACAAAATGTCAGGCTTTTTATTCTCCCGCTCTGCTTAGGGACGACAGGAGCGAGCTCACATTGGCGTCCCAGCAGCAGGCGTCAGGCAGGCTTAGCAGTGATTTGGGGGGAAAAGGGTAGAAAGGCCGAGCGTCTCGCTGTGGCGAGCGCGGTGACGCGTCCAAGTGGCTCTGTGTGTGTGTGTGTGTGTGTGTGGGAGGGGGGGGTCACACGGTTGCTGTGGGGGACAGCGCGGTGGCTGTGACTGTGAGGAAACAGCAAATTGATCAAATTGTGGAAGCAAGACTTTGGGCCAATTATCTGGGTCATGTCAATGTCTCTCTGGTCTCCTCAGTTGGTCGCAGAGGGGACAGATAGTGGGTGTATATGTTTGTGTGCTTATCTGTGACTATGTATTTGCGGAAGGGTATGTTACTTTTAAAATGTATGTGTGTGTGTGTGTGTGTGTGTGTGTGTGTGTGTGTGTGTGTGTGTGTGTGTGTGTGTGGGCGTGCACGTCTGTGTGCGTGTGTGTACTGTATACATGTGCACAGTGTTTACACCTAGCTGTCACCAACAAATAAGTCTAACAAACACCATAAGCAAACACTCTCCATTAGCTCCTCGGTGACACTTCTGAATGCTTTGTGCTGAAGTTGAGTCTGAGGTCAATGCATAAAATAATTTTAAACAATATATCTTTTGTCTGTACATTGAATTTACTGTCATGGCAACTGAATTTCCTGCATGAAATCAATCAAGGTCTGATCGTCTGTCTGTCCATCCATCTGTTAACCATTAAATTATCCATTAGCAATTTCTTCAGTTGTACCACTTTTGTTAGATCCAACCATTTGCTGGTTGTCATTCATCTATACTCTCTCCACATTTACTCACAGTGTCTCCAGTATATTGCCGATTTGTCGTAAATATAAATGCTTACTAATGACAACATTATGAAGTTGCCGCTAACATACTGTGTATGTGACTATGAGTTCCACCACTGGCTTCCCAATTCCAACAGACTACACTCAATCTTACGGAATGCATTATTGTCCCTTAACATCCTATATACGTTGTAGCATATGGTGCATATAGTCTCTTTGCTGAGGATGCTGTCCTATGTAGTTGCCTGGACGGAGACACATGGATAAGGGAGGACGGTGGCAGCACTTGTCGCCATGATTCTGTCATGATTCCCCAGAGTTTCTCGGGGCTCCCTCTGGTCCCCTGTCACTCTGGCTGGGGACAGCTGGTAGCTCCAACCATACAGTACCATGCATGCTAGTTATCACTGAGGGGATGACTGCTGGTACTATTATGATTTGTATGTATGTATGTATGTGTGTGTACAGGGGCGGATTGGCTATCTGGCGTACGGGGAGTTTTTCCGGTGGCCTGCGCTGCCTAGTGGCCTGGACAAGATCCAAAATGCACTAGTGGCACTTCCAAAATGCACTCGAATGTGCTAGATGCTCGCCTGGAACATACAGATCAAAATGACCATTAATCTTCTACATTCTCTAGTTGTGTAGACTAAGTTGGGCTAATTCACATGATGAATATTTTAACTCTTGAGGGTGTAAAAATGAAACCAAATGGACCCCCAAGGGTCCATTTGGTTTAATTTTTACGCTATCAAAGAGTTACATCTGGTTAACCAGCTGCCCCCCCCCTCCCTCCAGGGTGGCCTGGCAAAGGCAAAATTGTCCCGGTGGGAAAATATGTGCCAATCCGCCCCTGTGTGTGAAAGTATTTGCTTGATCTCGTCATTTGTCCTTTTTGGTCTTACATACGCTACATGCAAGAATGCACTTCTTGCATTCAGATACAGTGTTTTACTAAGGCAAAAAAAAACATAGTTTAATCGTCAGTAAAATTGGGTGAGGGCTGGAGCCAAAATGAAACCAAGTGAACAATAAGAGCCATTGCCACACAAACTAGAAAATGTGATTTTCATCTAAAAAATAAACCAAGCCTTAGGTCATAACTCGTCTGGGATAATGGTGCGTTTAAAATGAGCTGATAAATACCCCATGTGACATTTCATTGTTGAGGATACTAGTTGTTTTAGTATTCAATTCATCCACTGATTGCAGACATTATTACATGATTCATTTTAACAGATGAGTTACCTATTATCATTGTTATTATGCTATGTTATTTACCTGGCTCACACTAAAATCACAAGACACCATGAGGGGTAGAAACATAAGTCAGACCAGAGCTTAATGACCCACCAGTCTAATTCCTTGTAAATCAACGGAGCTGATATTAGCTGTTGATGGCTAAACAGCCATTATGCATCCTCACACTCCTTCACGTCATGACCCGCCGTCTCTGGAGAGGTGTGTGGCGCTGTGTGTGGGAATGCATGCGCATGCACGCACGCACACACACACACACACACACACACACACACACACACACACACACACACACACACACACACACACACACACACACACACACACACACACGGACAGCCACCCACGGCTCTGTGTGTGGGCTGTGTTTGCCACCACTTAGTGACAGGTCAGTCTCCAATAGTGTGATCAAACGGCAGCCACAGCTCTCTGGAGTTCACACACAACGCTCTGCCTGCTGGAGAGTGGACAATAAAAAACAAGATTGGTGGGCTTTCATCGCAGGCTTTATTGTAACCCAGGCGATGCTCGCACATGGACATTTGACCCGACTCTGCAAAGGCTCACACAAGGAATACTGGTTCAGTTTTAGCAAAGCGTTGATCAAGAAACTACAGCTTTATAGGTGTTGGAGTGGAGTATAGCCCTGAAACATGACTGTCATGGTCCAACTTTGGCCTGTTGCGACTGCTACATTTACAGAGCAAACATACACTAAAACGGTTGGCTATTAGCACCCATGCATTCCACGTTGTTTAATAAAAAGCATTTTAACCCATGTGCCAAGGCTATTTTTCTCAGTATGCGGTGCTTTAGAAAATTCACACAGTTCCACACTTGGCAGTCTTGAGGCCTGCTTTGAGCCAAAACTAGAATGATTTTTATGTTGAACAAGGCGGAATACATAGGTGCTAATAGCCGACCGAGCAAAAAACTTCAAGCGTCATGTGAACCATGGTTATTGTCAGACAAGATATGTCTGAGTATTCTGCCATTCTATGGAAGTTCTGCGGTGTGGAGTGCCGCTTAGCTTAGTAGCCAAGCTATTTGGATTATTCTGACCATGGTTTAAACCCAACAAAGCCCTTAAGATCAGACGGGGGCCTTGCCTATAGGCCACACAGTGAAATCCCCCCTGTTGTTCCTTTAAAAAAATATAACCAAGCGGACCCTCATATCCAACTTTTAGAATGCCCATTTGGTTACATTTGTGCACTATTCTCTCACAGTAAAACAAACAGTGAGGATTTTTGCAGTGCAGCTTTGCAGACGGCGATGATTTGCTCTATAAAGCTGGAGGCTAAGCAGACAGGCAGACAGTCAGCCCAGAGGTCTATATACTGTAGAGACGATAGGGGGGGGTCCTATCTATAACGCCATCAGCCTCAGACCCCAGCCATGTCCTCCACTAATGGAATTGTACCCCCTCCAGGCTAGTATATTACCATAGAGCTGTGGGAGAGTCTCACTGCAGGAGGAGAGCCCACTGATTTAATAAAGGGTCCGGCAAATGAATTTGACTCCTCGGGCCCCTTTCTGACTCACTTACAGCACGGCGGCATCGGGACGGGGCTGTTTCGGACGCACCGCGAATAAATAAACCGAGGTTTCCACTTAAATGAGATGCGCACACAGTACACATGCATTGTGTGTGTGTGTGTGTGTGTGTGTGTGTGTGTGTGTGTGTGTGTGTGTGTGTGGGTGTGTGTGTGTGTGTGAATAACTTGATTATTCAAATGAGGTGTTTATCCCTGTTGAAGTGACAAGCGGTTCATTTAGTATTAGTCTTATCAGGCTACTTTAATTCCATATTTAACGTTCAGTTTCATTAGCTGTAAATATGCACTACTATATTGTGAGTTTATGACTGTAAAACATCACTGTAACAACGTGTGTGCGCGTGTAACTGTGCATGTGTATAGGCTCTGCTGGCCCACCTCTACTATTATCATCTTACAGTATAATAGGTACCCAGAGTGGAGTTATGAGACATAATTTACATGTAGAATTTGTTCTCCAAGCAACTGAAAAAATAACACACCACGGTATATGAATTCTTCAAAGATAACGCACACGTGTTGTTTTCATTACCAAGATGCTGTTTGCAGTCTGGAAACAATTTTTTTCCCGCCTTTAACCACCAGTTCTCAGTTGGCTGGGCGCCAAAGATGAGTGACAACTAAGAAAATGATAGGCTACAGAAGAATGGTATAACGCAATTTAATGCTTTCCACTTGGAATCGATTGTTACACCTAGGGGTGCAACATCTTAAAATTATGTTGCTTTATCCAGCAGTTTAATATATTATTTTTGAAGAAACAGCAAATTTCGGCTCATTCTCTCATTGACTTGAAGCAGAGCAGTAGGCGCAGAGCGGCAGTCAGCAGAATTTGGACTGCATTTGGAACTCCTTTATTGCATCAGTGGTGTGAAAGGTATGGATCGTCCAGGAGTTTAGAATCAATTACATTCCTCTGTCTACTTTTGCCCTTAGTCTTTATTCACAGAGCCTAGCAAAATTATGTGCGTCTCGTGAGAACGAATCTATTTATTTCACTCTGACGTTGCTCCCAATTCCACTCACGTCGAGTTATAGGCACAGCAACATATTAAGTTACACCGGCCCATTCTCTTTACACGCTAATTTTGCCGATATACTGTATTGAGCCCTTTAAGAAGTTGAATTTATACTTCGCCGTACAGACATTTCCATGTGCCCGGAAATAGAGGGTCTACAAGCTCACTGTCTGTCCCATTCGCACCGCACCGTGAGCTAGGCATGGGTATGGGGGGGGGGCAATGTCCCCCTAAATGCCCTGACTGCCCACCAAACACAATGGCATGCAAAACAACCCAAGATATTTCAAATTGCTTATATTTAAAATGATTTGAAACACTACTACTACTCCTACTAACTACAGTTGTTTGCACCACTAAACCAACAGCATTTCATCATTGAAAACGGAAAACTCTCTGAGTCAGACCTTTAGCTTTATGCATGCAGCGTGTCTGTTGCAACTTCAACAAAACTGATGTTGTTACTGATGCTTTACTTGCCTAATAAAAGTCTTTAAACCGAAAATGGTATGGGTGCGGCTTCATGAAATCGCCCCTATACCATTTTCTCTTGCCCCCCCCCCCCCCCCCCCCCAATTGGGAAATGTTACATCCGCCCCTGCCGTGAGCTTGTAGATGTGCTGTTCTTCGGCGCCGCCGTACGACAGAGCATAAAAGGGAGGGTGTGCTTTATACAGTGGCATTCCAATGCGGTGTTTGTGTGGGCTGGGCTGCGTGGCGGGCCTCTGGCTCCAAGTTATGAGCTCCTGGTTCACAGTACTTTTACCTCCTCACACACCTAATGAAGTTACAGCAGGACTACAACTCCCCATAGAGTCCCTGGTCTGGGCCCGAGCGGGTGGGCACGCAGACACACGCATACGCACGCACGCACGCGCACTAATCGAGTGAATGGCTGTGGTATGTGCTGCCCTCAAGCATCTGAAGTCGGACGGTGAGAGTGCTGCTGAATTCATGCCCCCCTCGTCCATTTCTACCCCCCACCCCCCGCACTTTGCCTAAATTGGAGAGGTGGGGTCAGATTGATGTGTTATCTGGTGTCTAGCGGGGCGGCTATAAGGCGTAGAGCCCCGGCGTCTCCGCGTTCGTGGTAAACACACATTAAGGCCCCCTCGCTCTCCCTGACCACCCCGGAGTACTCGTTGGCCAACTCTTAAAAAGACCAGGCAGTGCAATTATCTTTTATGACCTGCCAGAAAACACCGGCTGTGGGGAGGCTGTGGCTGCGGTGGTCCTGTCACCATCTGTAGAGGAGGGACACGGGCTGCCACCTTAGTTCCTCTGTCCCTCGAAGCTATGGGGGACCTTTTGGGACCTTTCCATGTCCGTCCTCGTCTTTCTCTCTCCCTGTATACCCAGGTGAATTACATAGTAGTGTCGTTATGATCTCCAGCCAGGGAAAAAAGCAAAGGGGGAGATTTTGCTTTCGTCCGTGTCTATATATCTGTTTAAATATCTGTTTACCCAGGACTCTTCTCGCAAGCCATTACTGGGCAGATGCTAAATGTCCAGTGCGCACTGCCAGTAGAACTATAGGAAGTTAGGAACATAAGGAAGTATAACTCTGCTGTTCTATAATTTTAAAAATATTTACATTTCATGATGGATGACGTTAAACCACCGTAGATGATTGATGCCATAGACTGCGTGACCACACACTTCCAGTACATAATGTTCTCTGAGAGCATTAGCCCATTTAGAACTGAGGCCCATTCAAAAAAAGTCTTAAATCATGACTGTGAATTCTGAAAAACCTACAGTATATTCCTATGTCAGTGATTCTCAAACTATTTCATGTCAAGGACCCCCAAAATTATATGTACAGTAATTGGCCACTGACCTCTGAAAATGTAAAAAAGAAAGAAAAAAAAAAGTTTGCTCTAAATAAATAAATATTCAAATATTTGCGCCACATTTTCAAGTACCCCCATTGGCCGTATTATTGCAGTCTGTCTCTCTCTCAGTCTCACCAGTATATACATAGCAGAGTTTCCATCATCCCATCTCAATCAGCCACTTTGCAGAGACACAGCAGCAGCCATCGGATAGTACATAAAGCCCGTTGAGGGATAGTGACAGCCTGGTCATTCCACAAGAGTTGTTGTACGTCCGTGCTTTCATTGCTCAGCGGTGGAACTATTTCCTACTTGCTGATCAAGGGCGTGCCGAGGTCCGGTATTGTAAATCAGAGAGGAGATGGAGTGGGCTGGGTCAATATATACGGCCTGTACCTCCCCTAACTGTTGTGTTGGGGCAGGAGCGGGAGGCAACGTACAAGAAAGTCAGCTATCAATTGTTATGGCCATCGGCCCCTCCCTCTGGCTCATCTCATTAAATGGCAGTATAGAAAAGACCTGCTGGCTCCAGCACTTACATCATACCTGCAGCGATGACCGGAAGTCACAGCGCTTTCTTTACAACGGCAGAGGCACCGTGGAGGGCAGTGGACGTGAGATTTAAAAGATTGTGCTGACACTCTGGGGATAACCATATACTGTACAGTATGGTGACCAACTGCAGACATCCCCAGTTGTCCAGGTTTTAAGCTTCTGTAAAACACCAAAATGTCCCCTTTTCAACACATTTACGTCGTACATATGTTTTTAGTGGAAAAAAAAAGTTGTAAAAATAATTATCCCCGCTCCTGATGAAAACACCAACTGTAGAGTATATGTGCCTGAACATATGTATAATTGTACATGTTAAAGGGATGGTGACATAAAACACTGTTTTTGTATATTTTTGGAGTTTTTTTTTTTCTGAGCTCAATTCCACCCAAAATATCTGAACTTTTAACTTTCAGTATATTTTCTGTGGTCTGGGGTTTTCAATCTCAAACAAGTGCTCTGATTTCCCAGCTGAATGTGATGTCACATTCTGCAAATCCCATAGATGTCAATAGCATTTGCTGGCAGATGTCACTGTTTCCACTGTTTTGCCTGTTTTCACTACAGCTCAAAAGCCTTCCCAAAACACAGAAAACTCTGGGTTTTCTGGGTGTAATAATTAAGATCATAAAACATAAATGAATAATTAATGAATGAATAAATAAATAAAAGTCACAAAACCTTATATCCTGTCTTGACTGAAAGTCTTACTTTCTTTCGTTCCCTCCCATTTCCTGCGTTTCCCCACTTCTCTGGCTCTAGCCCACGCCTCTCCGTACTCTATATTCCCTCCATATGGTTCATATGTTCATTATGCTTAGTGCCTCTTAGTACCTTGACCTTAGCGATTTGTGCAGGGATTGAACTCAGGTCCCCTAATTAACAATGGTCCTGATGGCTGGTGACAACCCCAAGCTGAGGCTGCAGAGTTGCTGTGGGGCTGTTAATCACAGCAGGAGGGTATGTACGCTCCTCGCTACTCATCGCCACTCCTTGCTTCTTTCCATTAATCACTTCAACCCCCAGCATCCATAACTGGAACTTTCGCCCCAAATTGCCAATCTTGCTGTTGTTTTTTTCTGTGACATAATTTTCATTTATTTTTCAATTTTCTTTTAGGTTCTGTGCTCTCAATTACACCCCGAAATCTGAACTTTAAATTCAATGCATTTTCTGCGGTCTGGACTTTATCAGTCAGTTGAAATGCAGGTGTCAACAAATGAACACTTACAGTGATTTAAAACTTAGTAGTTATAGCTCTGTATTACATCTGATCTAAACCTCACAATGCATTGCATTGAAACCTGATGTGAGCTTGTACATCTGTGTTTCTACTACAATATGAATGGTTCAATTGGTTGAGTTATGTTTTAGAATATGTTTATTTGCTCAGTCAGTGGTTAGGTCAGTGGTTTTCAACCAGTGGTCCGGGGACCACCAGTGCTCCTTGAGAGGGTTCCAGGTGGTCTCCAGGCTGAATGATGGACAGTTGGTTAAGATGTAACTCTTTGAGAGTGTAAAAATGAAACCCAATGGGACCCCTTGCGGGTCCAGTTTACACAATTAGAGAATGCAGAAGATTAATGGTCATTTTGATCTGTATGTTTGACTGTTTTTGTTTCCCAAATCCAGCCTGGAATTGTGGACAGACGCAAAAGAATCATTAGTTTTGGGGTCTATGGAGCTCACTGTCCTCAAATAGTGGTCTGCGGCACATTCTAATTCTAAATCAATAGTGGGCCCTGGTATCAAAAAGGTTGAAAACCCCTGCTCTATGTTGTTACTGGTTAGTTCACATATTGCACATAGTTGTGTACTATTTCAACACAAGCACAGAGTGAGACTCCTCAAGCCCACTGCTGCAACCCTGTGTTTTATCGTGACCGTGCTGGTCGGCCCAGATGCCCTTTTGCTGCTAACCACCGGCAACAATCTCTCCAGAAAAATTTCCTTGATATCGGTAAAGCGCGGGGGGATTGGGGGGGCTTCACAGACGCAGCCTGATCGCACTGATGTGTGCATATGGAGGCCGTACAGCCGCGGGCTGCGGGTGAGCTGGTGTATCACATCATGGGACAGGCCATGTCACACACCACCAGGAACCACCGGCAGCGCTGCCGGTTCTACCCTGCGTAACGGGAGCGAGATTAGAGGAAGGGTCTGACTCCAGCGTGTCCCCCTTCAGGCCCTGTAAGAACTACTGGTGACTGGCGAGCCTGTCTGCAAGCTGGTGCGCCTGTTTACCGTCTTACCGCGGGACCCCACAGCGCGGGAGGCGGCGTCTCGTACCGCCAAACCGACTATAGAAACGTCTCCCCAGTGAAACGCACTGTGAAGACGAGAATATGGAAGCTGACAGAAATAAAACGAGGAAGAGGTGGAGGGAGAGGGAGAGGCAGGGCGGGGGGAGTGCACAGAGCGACGGCTGCATGCATGGGGAGGGGTCCTCGATGAGCTGAAGTGATTGTGCTGGCATGGTGGCCAGAGGCCTTTCAGGCAACAGCGCGGGTTCAACTACCTCTGTACGGAGATGAGGAGATGCCTGCTGGTGTCGCAGATGAACGCGCATGCGCACATAAGCACACGCATGCACATGCACACGCACACACCAAACACGTGCGCAAACATACAGCGACGTCCTGCCCACATGCACTCACTTGCTGTCACTCAGGGTGCGTGCATGTACGAACAGTGTGTGTTAAAGATACAGACAGAGCGACATATCATTTTTTTCTATTTGTAGTTCCCTATCAAAGGCGTACAGTATATGACAGTGGTTTTCAAGCTTTTTGATACCAGGCCCCACTATTTATTCAGCATTTGAGCCACGGAACACCATTTGATTTGCTTTTGTCCACAATCCAGGCTGGATTTGGGGAAAAAACTGATCAAAAATGACCATTAATCTTCTACTTGTGTAGATTTAGACTAATTCAGATGATGAATATTTTAACTCTTGAGAGTGTAAACATGAAACCAAATGGTTTCATTTTACGCTCTCAAGAGTTACATCTGGTTAACCAACTTTTCATATGGTTAACCAACCTACCTGGGGACCACCTGGATCCCTCTCAAGGACCAATGGTGGTCCCCGGACCGCTGGTTGAAAACCACTGGTATATAACAGCCCCTACATTGATTTTACTGATGAGATCTCAGGTCATGGCTGCAGTATGCAGGACACACTATACTGTACAACATGCTGTATACTGTAACACATTCATTCAACTCTCTGAGTGTGACATCAGACCCAAATGGACCGGTAAGGGTCCATTACGGTCCAATTGGAATTATAAAAGCCACATCCTCTTTTGTGTTTAGTTCTGTATATACGTGCCACAGAGGATGTGTTTGTCAGTGTGGTGTAAACAGCGAAAGAAAGACTAAGAGCTGCGGACCACATTATTCCAACGTGAACAATACTCTGACGCATTTATAGAAACACAAAACAAGTGCTGCACCCTTAAGCCGACACACAGAGGGATCCCGTCCCTGAGTATAGTGACTGCTTGTTTGTTTTAGCTGTGTGGTTTGATTGATTGAATAGTTTATTAACGGTTTGCATCGGCAAGCACTGGGAAGTACAGTGAAATACAAGCGCTGTTGCTAAAAGCTTTTGTCCTATTCATAACCATAACAGCAACAACATGGATAAATGCTTTTTAGACATACGCTTTGGCTTGTTCCTTATTCATCCAAAAATCAAACTTGTGTGAAGTGAGGGGCGCTCATATCTCATCACACATCATTACACATACAATTTAGGCATTTAGCAGACACTCAATGATCTAGAGCGACTTACATTAAGTAAAAATCAAGGCCCGGGGGCCAAATCAGGCCTGTGAATGAATTATCTTCGGCCCGCGGGATGATATTGAATTAGTATTGGAACTGGCCCTCTGGTATATTGCACACACCATGATAAGAAATTAATGCAACTAACTGTTTTACTTCCTCAACTCAGTCTTATTTAGCTTTAACATATTTTGACCTGATTGTACAAAATGTTCACTCCGAAAGAACATATAATTCAAATTCCGCTGTGTTCTTAATATTTTTCCCGAAAAATAGCAGGTGTTCACGTATCACACCTGCTATTTTTCAAGTTTTAAGTTTTATTGAAAATAGCAGTTTAAGCCATCGTAAAACGTTGTTGAAACACAGACCGGTGTCTCCGGCCCTCGACTTGTACCAATTTTTCTATTTTAGCCCACTCTGTATTTGGGTTTGACACTCCATGATCTAGAGCGACTTACATTAAGTAAAAACATTGCACATCATGTGCATACAAATTAGTTGTAATGACAGTTTACAATTTAAGCAGAATTTACACTTAAGCACTAAAACATGGTAATACATTAGACATCCTATATAAGTCACTGCTATGTAATTCTAATGAGGTGCTATCTAAACTACCTAGAATGATACTGCAAGTACTATGGGTTGGTTGGTATGTAATGCAAGTGCTATAGGCTGAGATGGAGTCTGAAGAGGTGTGTTTTCAGACTGCGGTGGAAGATAGGTAGAGAGGCTGGTTCTGATTGCAATGGGAAGTGCATTCCATAGTTTTGGAGCCAGGAGGGAGAAGAGCTTGGGGCGAGTGTTTGCCAGGCGTTTTTAGCAGGGGTACTGCCAGCTTCCCTGTATCAGCTGATCGGAGTACACGGGAGGGCTTGTAGGGTGTTATGAGACCAGTAAGATAAGGTGGAGTCAACCCTTTGGTTGCTTTGAATGCAAGCCAAGCGTGAGAGTTGTCATAGTAGACAGTTTTGAATTGCAGGCACCTGTGTTTTTCTTTTAGAGTTGTTTTTAAAAGGGACAATAGATTCACACCTCTGTTGGTTAATTGTTGACTGTTGGTAGGGCATTACACGTTTTTGTAACCCTTGTTTGAGCCAAATCTGTGAACTGTACAGCTCCCTCTGGTGTTGTGATTTTGGATGTTTTTTAAAGTAGTTAGAAAGGACTTTTTTTCCACCACTGGTATGCGTTGCTACTAGAATGCTTAATGAGGCCAAGAAAGGATCTGTAAAGTTCCTTTGGGGACAGTTTTTGGGGGGAGAGTAAAAAACTCGACATGCACATGCATAACAGGGAGGATTGTTCTGTCGATTGAAAGCACACCATTGCTACATGGACCCTCGGTTTCCAGAACTGCATCTCAAAAGGACCACCTATATAATGGCATGCAACAGGAAAGAACTAGTGCTATTTTTGGGGGGCGTGATATTGTAAGATGTTTTTAATTCATGGGCGGAAATGGAAATGGAACAGGCCAGAGAAATGTCAACAAAGCCCAGATTAACTGTTTGCTTTTTCGTCCCCTTGAGAATAGCGCTCCAGCACAGTGGTTTTGAACCAGTGATCCGGGGACCTCCAGTGGTCCTCGAGGGGCGAGAGAGCCAGTGCAAGCTCCATTTGGTTTCATTTTACACTCTCAAGAGTTTACTAATTATTGTTAAACGTCTGCATGATACATTTAAAGAAGTTTACGCAATTTAGAGAATGTAGAAGAATTGTTATTTTGATAGTTTGCCTGTTATGTCTCTGTTTCCTAATACAGTGGTTTTCAACCAGTGGTCCGGGGACCACCAGTAGTCCTGGTCCTTGAGAGAGTTCCAGGTGGTCCCCAGCTAAATGATGGAAAGTTGATTAACCAGATGTAACTCCTGAGAGTGTAAAATGAAACCAAATGGACCCGCCAGTAATGGTCATTTTGATCTGTATGCTTGACTGTTTTGTTTCCCAAATCCAGCCTGGAATTGAGGACAAAAGCACAAGAGATCTTGGGATCTGTGGGGCTAAAATGTTATCAAATGGGGCTCAAATGCTGAATAAATGGTGGGCCCTGGTATCAAAAAGGTTGAAAACTCCTGTCCTAATGGTACCACATTGTACCAATCTTAAATACAGGCTATAAATGCAGACTTTCGGTCTGAGAGTCTAGAAAAAACAAAACAAAAAAACATTGCATGGATGCACCTGCGACGTATATCCTTAGTGAAGGTTAGCCAGTGAGGTTACCCAAGGTGATCAAGTCCCAACTTACGTGCAGTAGTTCCATTCCAGCTGTCAGCCATCTCTCCGGCGATCACCAGACTATTCCTGGTTGTCACGTCACATAGTCTATTCCTATGAGTCACTATAAACAGAATGTAACTAAAATAGTCTAAATGTCACTTAGTGGTGGTCTGTTCCTCAAATGCCAAATAAATAATGGACCTTGATATGAAAAGGGTTGTAAACCACTCCTACAGTGACTTTATTTTAGCCACCTTGAAGGGATATTGTAATGCTATGGCTCTTGAATGAAGTCATGAAGGGATTCTCAACCTCCTAGTCTGGGGCCAACTGGTTAGGGCCAACATTATTATCTGAATGATAATATAACATGAAAAATACAGGGGGGGAAAAAATCTCTTTTTTTTCTCTCTCTTTCAATGGTGTGATTGTCATTACGGTATACCATAGGAACTTACGGACATACTGTATATTCCATTGATCCGAGTTGGAACTCAATCAATTGATTGATCATTACATATAAAATGCTTGGAAATTGCACACAGCCCATCTGACCACTTAACAGAGCAGTGGAACTTACAGTAACTTCTGATATTATGTGGAAATTGTGTTCCATTTAGGGATGCATAATTAATATGTAGCATAATCGGAATTGGCCATATCGGGAATTGTGTCTAAAATAATGTAGATTATTTAATTTGTGTATAGTCATCTCAATCAGTAGTCATTTAGTTGTGACACTCAGAAAAGTATTCTGCTATTTATGGATTTTGATTGAATACTTTTATTTACAGGCTTTGAGCCAAGCCCTATAGACAGAAACAAAAATGCCCCTAATGGGCGTAAACATTTTCGCTTCTACCCCCGATCCCTGTTCTGGGGCAAGCGGGGCAATAGCTGAGAATGGGACTTTGTCAACAGCGACAGTGCAACTCTCCACTATGGTCAGTTTGCCCCAGAGCGAGAGGTTCTATGACGCGCCGTTGGTATCCACTATAGGGCATATACCAGTAAAACTGTTTCCAATGTGGTCCTAATACTGGAATCGGTCAGAATCGGTGTCGGCAGATATGCCCCTGTAAGTAGTCAGATATAGGTCATAATTTCATAAATGTGCACCCAATCCTTTATTACAGTGATTTTTCAACCAGTGGTCCGGGGACCACCAGTGGTCCTTGAGAAGTTTCCAGGTGGTCCCCAGCTAAACGATGGGAGAGTTCGTTAACCAAATATAACTCTTTGAGAGCATAAAAACTGATGTTTAAGAGAGTTAGAAAGTTTCTAAAAGTTTTTACGCTCTTTGAGAGCGTAAAGACCTGAATTAGCCCTCTACACAACTAGAGAATGTAGAAGAAGGGTCATTTTGATCTGTAGATTTGCCTGTTTTGTTTATGGACAAAAGAAATATTTAGTTTTTGGGTCTGTGGGGCTAAAATGTCCTCAAATGGCTCCAATACTGAATAAACAGTGAGCCCTGGTATCAAAACTGTTAAAAAGCACTGCTTTATTTCAGTGTGTGCGTGTTCATGTATCAGGAGGTCCTCGTTTAGGCTCTCATCTTATCAATGTCTCTTCCAACTTAATACTTTCTCTCCATACATACCACCTCTGATCTCCCTCCGTGTTTCTCCCCCTCAGTTTAGGGGGCTATGGCAGAGCAGAGTGTGTGTGTTGGGGGGGTGGTGGGTGTTTTTTAGGGGCTGGGGCTCGGGAGAGGAGCGGCGCCGGTCGCTGCCGATGCAGTAAAGCGATTCTGATTTGTGCCCACAGCCATCAGCGTCAGCCGGCCGGGCTTGTCAGTCCGGGGGAGCATCAAAGGGCACTGTTCGGGACCGCTGTCACTAGCAGTAATAGATATCATTTCAAATCCCTCCGACCTGCCCATTGTGTCTGGCTCAAGCCACCGGGGCTATAAGGGCCCCACCTTGCAGGCCACGGGTGGGTGGGTCCGCTCTGCACGCAGCGCACAGGGGCCCCGGCGCCGGCCTTAACTGCCGGGTCAAGGTCTGATATACTTACAGACACGCACGGATGGCTGGCTCAGTGAATGTGTTGACCAGAGAGAGGAGAGAGAGCTGGAGCGAGCGGACAAGGGTTGAGCCATGCAGAGGTGGAGTGAATACCAGGGGCGGATCCAGGCATGGGCATGGGGGGGCAATGCCCCCTAAATGCCTAGTCTGCCCCACCAAACATGATGGCATTCAAAACAACCAAAGATATTTCAAATTAAAGTGCCTATATTTAAAATGATTTCGAAACACTACTACTGCGAGTAACTACAGTTGTGTCTAAACCATCGTTGAAAACAGAAAACTCTCTGAGTCAGAACTTTAGCTTTATGCAACTTCAACAACAACTGTTGTTATTGAGGCTTATACTTGCCTAATATAAGTCCTATAACCGAAAATGGTATGGTATGGGTGCCCCCATACCATTTTCGCTTGCCCCCCCAAATGGGAAATGTTATATCTGCCCCTGGTGAATACTGCAACACCAGGTGGAATTATGGGAAGGACTATTGTGGAATGCACCCCCCTCCAACACACACACACACACACACACACACACACACACACACACCGCCAAACATCGACATACTGTGGTCCTCCTCCAGCACCAATCCCCAGCCTCTGTGTGGCCTCTAATGGCCATTAAGCACCCGGCCGGTGGTGCAAAGACTCTGACATCCCAGACGTCACTCCGTATTAGACCCATCTTGTGTCACGATTCCCTCCAAGACAACTAGTCTCCCTGGCACTCAGCACTCGCTCTTAGTTTTTGAGTGTGGGTCCATGTGTGTGTGTTTGAGTACCCGTTGCATGCGCATGTGACGCAGGATGCTCTTGTGTATCAGTATGCGAGGAGTGCAAGGAGTGCATGCAAGTGCGGGGGTATGTTTGAACTTCATCATCTGTATACGCTCATAATCTCTGTGCGTGCGTCTGTCTGTCTGTCTGTTTGCCGGTCTGTCATATTGTTGTTTGAGAGTGTTCACACATAATTGCGCTAATAATATCACTGTAGCTTAGTTCTTGCAACTTGTTTTTGTGTTTTCAGAAAGAGCAATAATACAACGTTCACTTGATTTGCTAACCCTACCGACTGCTACACAGAATTGTGCATGACACGCACGCACGCATGTACGTGCTCATACACACACACACCCACACACGCATGGTGTTTCTAACATCCACAGTGTATTTTTACACCCCAAAAAGTTTTTTTTTTGAAACAGTCAGCCTATATTGAGATATGTCATTTTCTGTGCGTGTCTGAATGGTGGTACATGGATGGGCACTCACTCATTCTCCTATTTAGTGATGTAACTAAAAATACCTATTATAATAGTCCTTCCACTTTAACTTTGCCCCTACCCTTTAAGTCATCGGTATGTAAGGAATCCACACCTCAAAGAAGCCCAATGAAACCAGGCAGATCATGCATAATTCTAATGAGACAGGGAATATCAATGAGGTGGGTTGGGGAAAGCAGTGAGGACATTTCTGGTACTGCACCCAAATAGCACACTGAGTAAATATTAAACAATAATTGTTAAACTACAGAGTGTATAAAAATGTATTAAAAGGAAAAACAAATATATGATGCACTTGATTTTAAATTCATGGTGGATCCCCTTTTATCAGAGCTCCTTAATTCGGCACAATTGAGAAGCAGGACTTACACTATTAGCGGCAATCTGATTTCACTGAGGTCATATCTAGGGTTACTGGCTGGCTCATATATCAAATCTACTACATGGCCGGCTCTAAAGCACATCTACTACATATACTGGACCATGACATCTCCTCTAAGAGGCTGAGGCCCAAGATGCTCAGTGCATACACCTTGGTGTCCGGCTGCTTCCCATTTGGCAAGGCTCCATTTCTTGTGCTTGTGCTTGTCCCGGTTACACACGCTGCAGATGCTCCAGGCGTTGTGCTGGAGGCCGAGACATCAGCGGTAGCAGCATTCACACTCTTGGGCAGTTCATGGCTAAGAACCTCTATGCTGAGCCATGGTAAGTGGTGGACGTTGTGTGAGTCTCTCACGGTGGTGCCGCTGCTGCTGCTCTCCCATTCAAATCATAAATACACTTTCAACATTATCAGATAATTTATTATCTCATACAGTACCGGCAGTTATACATCCATTAAGCTACATTCCGCTTAATGCATACATTTCTGATCACAGAGGTTTTCATCAGTTAAGTGAATTACATCTCACACGTGCATATGGCTTAAAGTGGGGGTGCCGTGATTTTTGTATTTTTTCCAATTTTGTACATGTTTAAGAGGTGGCAGTATGTAAATAGACCCCTTGGTGTGTTTTTTATGTGCAATGATGTCTTCCCTTTGTATTTGGAGTTTCTTCCTGGGGCTGAACCTTTCCAGTCAAACATGCCAATGAAAAAAACTTCACTATAGTGACATCACGTGTTCAGCCCCTCCCCTAACTCCTCCCCCTTTATCATGCAACTAAAGCTGTGGGTGTGGCTTCAGTTCAGGTGGATCTCCACCCATCACCACCCACCAGGCAAACCAGGCATACTTAATGAACTGGTAGGATGGAATCATAAAAATGACAGTTTAACAAACACTGTACACTTTTGGGGAAAAAATCTTACTTTTCATATAACATTAATACCTGATGATCATGTTTTAGGGTAGAAAAAAATCACGGCACTCCATCTTTAAACACATACAGTATCTGTTATAACGAGTCTACAAAGGCCTTGATTGGCACTTCGTCCAGAGCAAGCGACTAAGCGTTGCGGGTTCAATGCACCCCCCAGACCAAGACTTTTAAAGGAGGTCATGATGTGAACGAAAGAGAGAGAGGGGGGGGGGGGGGGGGGGGGGGGGGGGTACAGAGAGACAGAGAGAGTAGCAGTACAGATAGATAAGCTGGTGAGGGAAAGATCGACTGCCAGTTGACAAAAAATGCTTACGACGCTCATGCCACTTCTCCTCGGCTCTCCCCTTCGCCCTCCTTCGCCATTTCACCCACCCACCACCCACCCTACCCCCAGCCCCATGCCAGCCCACACCCCCCCTCCCCCCACACCCCTGCCACCCTCGCCTCTCGCATGCTCTCGTCAGCTAATTATCCAGAATTAGAATCTTCGTTCACACCAGTGGTGTCAGGGCGCCTTAGCGTGATCCGCGGAGGCCTCTCATGACTGGGTGCTAAACTCACGACAGCTGATGAGCGCGAAGCCCGACGCGGCTAATTGTAAGTGAAAAGCTGGACGGATGGGACTGACGTTGCAAGGAAAAAAGAAAAAAAAGTGAAAGATAGTGGCAATTGCAGGGCTCTTTGTTTAAGGCTATAAAAGGATTAAGGCCATTATTATTGGTACGCTGTGGGAGATGCTGTTATTTTGCAGATGGTGGAATATGCAACCTATGTGCATGTACCCATGCATGTATGCATGTGTGTGTCGGGGGGTATGCTTGTGTTGAGATGACCTGCTGTTGTGTGTGTGTGTGTGTGTGTGTGTGTGTGTGTGTGTGTGTGTGTGTGTGTGTGTGTGTGTGTGTGTGTGTGTGTGTGTGTGTGTGTGTGTGTGTGTGTGGTGTGTGTGTGTGTGTGTGTGTGTGTGTGTGTGTGTGCGCGCGGAGCTCCCGAGGCGATCATACTTGCGGTTTGCGCGCGGCAGGCGGGGAGGAGAGAAAACGGGGACAGAGCGGGGAAAGGTGAAAGAAAAAGTAAGCGAGGAAACCAAGTGTGAAAGAACAGGTAGGTGTGATGAAGGAAGACAACAAATCTCTTCTTCTTCCAGGGCACATGTCGCCTGAGATTTCACTCAACGGCCCCTCACTGCCCCCTGACCACTGTCAGTGTGTCAGCGGAGGTGTGTGTGTGTGTGTGTGTGTGCGTGTGCGTGTGCGTGCGCGCGCATGTTTGTGCCAGTTGGCCTGGTTCAAATGTCCCTTAATGTGGGCCCAGGTTAAATGCTTACTTGCCAGGCCAAATTAAGCGTGGCACCACCATGGAGGGTGTGATGTGGCCTGATGGGAGCTTGTCACCTGTCTCTCCAGGGCATCAGGGCGTCTGCAGATGGCATGGTCCACCAGACTGAGAGAGAGAGAGACAGACTTTGGACATGACATTGGCACACGAGAAAACAAAGCTCATATTTTCAGGTTATGATGAACTATGAAATGTGCTCTGAACATCCCATGGCGTGCACAGAACACGGTGCGTCACACCAATTATTATAGCTCTGTTAGTGGTTATACGTGCTAGCTAGCCCCTTTGTACAACGATCAACAATACGTTTGACCTTGTGTGTGTGTTTTTTCCCCCCGTTAAATCTAAACACACAAGGGCAACCTCCAGGATTCAACAGTCATCCATACATGCGGCTTCCACTTCTGCGGTACTTCCATCCACTTGAAGGCTGGGCCGCAGCTTTTCTCCTGGCTATGGCTAGTGTAGATTTGTGTGGATTAGGCCAGTACGGCTCTCATGCTGAGGACTTGAAGAGGTGCAGGGAGAGAATAGGGCCAGGAAGCTGTCTGGAATGGGATGTGGTCCCCCAATAACCCCTCTCGCCCCGTATACCCTCAAAACCCCTTAACCGAGGGCCCAAATCTCTGAGCCCTCTTTGAACCTGAATTGCAAAAAAATGAAAGACATGTCCAACGGACAGCTTTTCCCCCCATTGTCCCCTTTCGCTGAAAGGAGGAGCGAGAGAACAAGTGAGGGGGAGAGAAAAAAGGGGAGCTTTAGACGTACATTTTCTCTCCTGTTCTCCGTCTCTTTTCCTTCTCTTCCGGACCTCAAGCCACTTGTTGGAGGAAAAAGCCAGACTCTGAAAATATGCTAGAGTGTTTTCCTTTTTTGTCCTTTCTTTCTTTTCTTTTCTTTTTTCGCTATCAACAATCACCCTCATCCTCTCTTTTCTGAGACAGGGGAGGAGAAAGCAAGAGAGAGAGAGGAAAACAAAACAGAGAGGGGAAGCCGGGATAAAAGAGAGGAAGAAAGCGAGAGCATTATGGAGACAGCTGTTGGGGAGGTTACGTGGAGATTTCCAGCCATTAACTTCAGACTGAGCCGCCCTCCTGCACTTGAACCAGACAAGGGCCGAAGCAAAGGGCCCGGGCCTCGACATGAAAAGAGGACCAGGACTTGGCTTGATCTTTTGGGGCAAAATGTTTACAAGTAGCATGCGGGGGCGAAAGTGGCTGCGGCGGCGAGCACAGACGAGAAAATGAGAAGGGAGAGCGCGTATACAAGACAAAAGATCAACATGTAGGAATGGATAAAGCAGATGAGCGAAAGTGAAAGATTGCTGACAAGGGGTGAGGATTTGAATGAGCTAAGACCTACATATGTGTCTGTGTATGTATCCTCTCTCTCTCTCTCTCTTTTCAAAGGCTGGATAAACAAGGAAATGGGTCTGTAATCATTTCCAGAAATTGCCTTCCTTCTTCCTCTTCTACTGGGCAGACTCTCCGCCTCCGTTCATTAGCAGGCCCTTGCCTGATTAAAGCCTCTCACCATCCCAGATTTTAGAGAGAGAGAGAGAGAGAGAGGATACTGTCAAAATGAGTGATTCATCTGCCATGTTTTGTATTTCCATGGCCGTTTTATCAATATCTCATGTGACAAGTGTTCACTGCCTTAAGCAAGTGTCAAGCAACTAATCAAACAACCATTAATACAAGTTTGGCCGCACTGCTTGAATGCTGTGTGTGTGCATGTGTGCGTGCATGCTTACGTGTGTGTGTGTGTGTGTGTGTGTGTGTGTGTGTGTGTGTGTGTGTGTGTGTGTGTGTGTGTGTGTGCGTGTGCGTGTGCGTGTGTGCGTGCGTGCGCGCACAAGCACTGAGTAAATGTCACACTCCTGATTTACTTTAGCCTCATGACTCTCACTGGAAATAGCCGATCTACATTTTTGGTGTGAGAGAGAGGAAGAGGAAGACACTATAACTGAGCCTTTAGTTTGGCATGTCTGTCCATTTGGTTTTGACCAGCGGGATCAAACACCCGAATAGGCCTTGACAGATCTGCATCAATATTGTCAAATAATACAATAGAAAATCAAATATCCGTAAGCATTCTGGAAAACATTTCTCATACTGAAGTGAAATAAAAAAGAATTACTTCCAAAGTTTTTTGATCTCAAGGCACTTACTTGGTAAGAACGGGTTGAGAGGTCACACCTGGTACACTGAGGGTAGATACAGAAGGTTTATATAATGTATTATATACTATATTTAGTGTCATTTACTGGGAATCTTTGTGTCAAAGATTTGCCTTTTCCACAATTCCCATTTTTATGAGCATGTAGATAAATATACATGTTTTCCAGTAATTATCTTACACAAATACATAAACCAATATGTATTGTGATGACCCTCAGTATTCCAGGTTTGATCTCTCAAAGTGTTCTTACCAAGTAAATGATATGAGATCAAAAACCTTCGTAAATAATTGCATTTTATTTCACTTCAGGAGGAAATATATTTTCAATATATTTTCAAGAATGCTGACTGATTTTGACCAAGTGCGGTTTATCATGGCCTCTGGTGTGTATCTGCGTTCAGAGCTACAGAACAATACTCTCATGCATCCAGTCATGGTGCACATGAGGCCAGCATGTTCCACCACAAAGAAAATTTCCAGTTGCTAATTGTAAATCCCATTGAGTAAATTAAAGAAGCCATTTGTACTGTTCACTGTCCCAACGCTGAATGAAAAGGATCCATCACTGACATGATTTTACCCTGCTTCCTTTGTCTTATAGCGAGGCCAGGCCAGTGTGGGAGTACAGCGTGTGTGTGTGTGTGTGTGTGTGTGTGTGTGTGTGTGTGTGTGTGTGTGTGTGTGTGTGTGTGTGTGTGTGTGTGTGTGTGTGTGTGTGTGTGTGTGTGTGTGTGTGTGTGTGCGTGCAGACGTGTGTGCGATGGATGTCTTTGTGCCCTAGTATTTGTTGCATAATGTATAAAATATGCTAGTATACACAATACTGTATCAGGGTCATTTGTGTGTGTGTGTGTGTGTGTGTGTGTGTGTGTGTGTGTGTGTGTGTGTGTGTGTGTGTGTGTGTGTGTGTGTGTGTGTGTGTGTGTGTGTGTGTGTGTGTGTGTGTGTGGAGGCGGGGCAGTGTGCATGCTGTGTCCGTTGTCAAATTGGAGGAACCATAGAGGGTCATTACAGCTGCCTCATTATAAAACATGTGACTATCTTGCAGGCCCTTCATTTCCTTCCTATCAGCTCATAATGCCTGCTCTGGCTTTGGAGGGACCACTGATCAATGTCATTGTCACGGAAGATGAAAAAGAACCGTGAACATTTTAAGAAGAAGACTCTGCACACACACACACACACACACACACACACACACACACACACACACACACACACACACACACACACACACACACACACACACACGTCAATGGAAATAATGATGCAGACCAACAGAGGTATGTGTGGTTAGTTACACAAAAGGCTCCTATAGGAGGACGTCTTTCTTTGAGTTGATTCCTACCAGCACCAAGCTGCTGGCTGGAAACCTTGTATGTCAAAAACACTTACATTTTTATTATTATTCTAAATCTATAACACCACACGTCACAAGCCATTTTGTGCGACAAACCATACTGTTGTATGATGAAGCAGGACGTTAATCTGCTTCATCAAATATGAAATATGAATTGCTTTACGACAGTCTGTAGATGAAAGTCTATCTCATTTCAGAGGATACTTATGTATTTCTATTTGGCACATCTGATAAGAAAGATGTATCCTGAAACCAACATGCAACATCTCTCAGTGAATTCAGAAAATTCTCACCTTACAGAAGAATGTTTGCTTGACTTAAACATTTCCCAGGCACCACAGCCACTTTCAGCCTGGGTAGTGCCAATATTTTGGTGCAAAACTGGTCAAAATTATCACAAATTCCTAAATATATGTAGGTAAATAGCTAAAGTACAAGCTCACAAAGCATCATGGTGCGACATATTGTGATATACAACATACAGTATGGGTACGTATATGGCTTAAGTGATTAACAACAGACAGACAGAGGCAGATGCAGATAGACAGAGACAGGCAGACAGGCAGACAAACAGACCGATGCACACAAGGATGCAATTAAAGAAGTGACAGCCACTGTGGGGACACACCAAAGGCTGTGTTAATGGAATCATAACCACTGCTCAGCCGATTCATATTATATCATGTATCACGGTGGCTACTTTGGTGATGCGTATATATATTGCTATTTGGTGTGACTGTTGCTGTTTTCAATTATCGTTTTCTGTCCCAAATTAGAGAAGCCACCTAGTATAGAATATGACACTTTGGTCTTGATCAGATACAGGGTACAGCAATAAATAGAAGGCACGACGCCTGTGACCATAACAAACAGACCACAGTGCTTATTCACTGTGCTGTTAGACTTGATGACTTCATTGGCAAGACTTTATGAGAGATGGGGGCAAGAAGGGTCTTAATTGTCACTGCTTGCAATTCCTTTCTCGTCTTTTCTCTTTCTTTTTGATGGGTGCTAGCCCCTCCTATACATCTTTACTGTTTGTCTTGTCTGAACAAATAAATGCCATTGACAATGAACAGAGAACTTATGTGTGTTTTCTGTTGCAAATCTGTATGTCGATGGCATCCCTCAGCCATGGTTAGAGCGCATCTCCCGTGTCTGCGTTGCCCATTACACTCAAGTCAGTGTTGCATTTACTGTAGGTATAGCACTTTCATCCAAGGCGCTTTACATAGATTGTGCATTATATTCACCCATTCATGTCACGCACGCACACACATTCATATGTACCTATTGAGGAGGAAACCATGCAAGGCACCAAAGTGCTAATGGTCACTAATTCTATGGGGGAGAAGGCCAATCAAACTGGTTCATACTCAATTTTGTATCTGGTGCGTGATGTTGTCCTTCTAATAGAATTAGATCTAATGGAATTTAATCTAGTGTTTTCATTCATTTTTAAAATATTGTTTTGAAAAATGTAGCAGCCTCACTCCTCAACTGCTCACACCAATGGGCAAGAAAGAATAAAACAATATTTTAAAATAAATGAAAACAGTGGAAGAAATTCCATGCTCCTCTCACGTATCAGAAGAACAATATCAGTCACCAGAGAAAACAACAGATGTTTTTGATGAATCTATCATGGTTAAAATAGAGTTGTAAGTTATAATGGGTTGGTATAGAACATGTTGGAAAGATCAAATACTGTATCTAAATACTGAATCGAGTAACTTGTAAATTGTCTAGGGTGTTGACATGAGCTAGTGAGTAGGGAATAAAATGACCAAAGGTTTATTGAAGTGAAATATTCCTTTAAGCACATGGCTGGCTTCTTTGTTATTCTCTGCAAATCACTACAACACTGTTTGAAATATCTCCTGGGAGTCAATTGTTGGACGGACAAATGGCTTGACCAACTGAGATTGCCGTCCTTTCCATTTACAACAGTAGAAAGAGTGGTTTTCCTCTGAGTGGTTTTCCATCTGAAATATCCACGTCACCCCCGTGGCTACGCCTTGTCCCTGTCCCTGACCACAGCAAGCTCCTGTTTTTTTGCAGCTTTGTCTGATCATAAAGCCAAACCTTCAACTTTTTCATACCGTGTTTTGCTGGCTCCACCTCCTGCCTGCCGCGGTCAGGTCTCTTCTCACAGACAAAGCGTGGAACCATGTTGCTTTCAACAAATGTGGCAGCTAAGTGGTTTTCTACCTTTTTCATACCAGGGCCCCCTATTTATGCAGAATTTGAACCACCAATGGTGTGAACTTTGCTAGAGCTGTTAGCAAGCATGTGATAAAATTCGGGATGAATAAAATAACAAACAATTATTATAAGAAAAAGAAAACAGATATTGTTTTTTATTGGCTGTCAGTGGTTTGCAAAACTCATCAAGTCGCTCCCTGAAAGTGATCCCAAACGATATTGTTTGTTGGTGTCTTTGTCGTTAGTTGTGGCGTGCAGAGACCCCACTATCCATTTCCGTTAGAATGATCCTTAAAACAAGATTTATAGTTATCTTTTAGCCATTGTTCTTGCACTGTGGACGGCCCTTTAGTCTGGCTTGGTGGTTCCCCTCTGATGTAACTCTGTTTTGCTCTTTTTTCACTTTCCTGTCGTGCCTCAAAGGAGTTCAGGCCACTCCTCTTGACCCGAAATCCTTGCAAGCTATGAATCAGCACCCATTTCCTGCCGCAACTGTATCCTCCTTCGCCTGCATTCAAAGAGTGAGCGAAGACAGCGAAAAGGCATTCAGAGAGTGTGAGAGAGAGAATAAATGGTAGATAGAGGATAAATCAGAGCAAGAGGGGAGGGAGGATGAGAAGCAGAGAGGGGGAGAAAGAAAGGAAAAGAAAAAACACATATAGCCGAGCAGCCAAAAAGGCCGGTCTGGTGGGAGAAGGTGAGAGTTATTGCAGGTTAGACCTGCCATAACTAAATTTATAATTTGTTGACCCACTGCTTTTCAGTTGCTATGGCTGAAATAAGTGAAAATCTGGTATTTTCAATGAGCGGCACAGTCGTACGATGAAGAAAAATAAATAGGCTTTAGGGGCCTTTCACTGCCTGTGAGGAAGTGTTTGGGTTTTATTGGTTTCATATGACACGACAGGGCCTTTTTAAGATGTTGTAGACGCGCTGGTAAAAAAGCAGTCTGCCCTCTCCTGCATTAAGTGCCCCTGTGATCTCCACCATATTTATAGGCACTGTCTTATGTCACATGGCTTCCATTTCTTCACTTGTTGGGACCCCCTGTGGCTGCTTTTACAAGCGCAGGGATGAAGAGGTCAAGAGATCCCTTGTCAATGACCTGGAGGCTGAGGAGAGGAGAGGAGAGGAGAGGAGAGGAGAGGAGAGGAGAGGAGAGGAGAGGAGAGGAGAGGAGAGCAGAGGAGAGGAGAGGAGAGGAGAGGAGAGGAGAGGAGAGGAGAGGAGAGCAGAGGAGAGCAGAGGAGAGCAGAGGAGAGCAGAGGAGAGCAGAGGAGAGCAGAGGTAAAGAAGCAGTTTTATAGGTAAGACGTGACTGGACAGTAGAATGGGGAGGTTGTAACTTGAACTGTGTGCTGAAGACAGAGAGGTTCATTATCGTAAAAAATATATATATATTATTATTGTTTAAATTGTAAATGATCAAGCTGAACTCCCTAACGTGGTCAAGGCAGATGGCCACCCCCACCCTATAGAGCAGTGATTTTCAACCTTTTAGATACCAGGGCCCACTATTTATTCAGCATTTGAGCCATGGACCACCACTTGATGTCATTTTCACCCCACAGACCCCAAAACTAAAGATTCCTTTTGCTTTTGAACCGCAATTCCAGGCTGGATTTTGGAAATAATACAGGCAAACATACAGATCAAAATGACCATTCATTTTCTATATTCTCTAGTTGTGTAGACTTGGGATAATGATGAACGCTTTCAAGGACCACTGGTGGTCCCCGGACCACCGGTTGAAAACCACTGCTATAGAGCCCTGCTTCTGCTCAATGCTTCTTTCCGTTTACAGCAGGGTTTTTCCTTGCCACTGTTGCCAAATGCTTGCTCATGCCGTACACAAGGGAAATGTCGGGTCTCTGCTCTACACGTATGGTGTCTGGAGACCTGTGATTTGGCACTATAAGTATGGGTTGATTAAGCTGTCACCGCTTAAGTCACAGGAAGTTATTGCATCCGCACCTCGTGGACAGCTAGATGTGGAAACGCTAACCATTACAGTTCTGTGGTTGGTTTCCAACTCAGAACCACAGGGACGTCCTCTCTGTGGCAAGAGGCACTGCAACAACATGTCCTTTAAAAGCACAAAGTCCACAGTCCAACCCCGTTCACAGCCATAAATATTTACACCTTAATGGCAGTCCTTTATGGCTTTAATTTTCATATCAACAAGATGCTTCAAGTTGATAAAAGCACTATATGTGTCAGTTGTCACACCCTGCGAATTGCCCCCCTATGCTGACTAAAGAAAACGACAAGCCCATATTGGTGTTATGACAACAGATGTGTTGTAGAAAGTACAACACGTAGGTGTCTTTAAAAACTTTACTGGCTTCTTGCGACAGTCATTAACATTTCCCAACCTGTGATCGCTGAATGATTAAATGATACCTGTGCAAGTAGCAGGTGTGGTGCTCTTATGCGTACAGTGAGATATAAAAACACGGCTTTAGGTCATCTACAACCACGGGTATCTGAAACCAAAATAGATCTGATTTTAAAAAAAAAAAAGAAAGTTTAAAAAACAATTTAAAATAAAGCACTGGAATGTGAGCTCTGGGTGCTGACAATGAGTGAATGTCCCTCTCTCTCTCTCTCTCTCTCTCTCTCTCTCTCTCTCTCTCTCTCTCTCTCTCTCTCTCTCTCTCTCTCTCTCTCTCTCTCTCTCTCTCTCTCTCTCTCTCTCTCTCTCTCTCTCCCTCCGTCTTCAGGCCTATAGCCTGCATCTGCTCTCCTTCTCCAGCATGTGGTATGGCACAGAGGTTTTAGTGGGCACTAAAAATACACTGTTAAAACACCGTTTTAAAAGTTCCTAAAAGCATTTTTCCTCTCTGGGGTTGGCACTTTTATCCACGATCAGATTTCACATATGACATGAGCGCACCTGGGGAGGGGAATGAAAAGAAGTTGCGCGGTGCGGCTGGGGGTGGACAGGAGGGGGGCTCCCACACATCGTGGTCTCCTTGTAAAAAGAGGAGGGGGAGGGGGGCTAATCAGATTTATTGTTTTAATCAGAGAAGGGAGGTGTCTCTTTCTCTTTGTGGTGATGACTTTGTGACCTCCGAACAATCCCAGAACCCGCGTCCTCTCCTTGCATGTGGACGAGATGTGCGAGACAGTCGGATGAAGTGAATGGCTGCCCTGGTTCGTCTCAGTGGCTGCATGCCTTATGTATGTTGACACAGTTACCATCCAGCGCTGAAACTGAACTACTGCTTAACGATGCTTTATGATGATTACCGCCGAGCCCGGAAAACTGGGTCACATAGGACAAGAAGGAAGGAAAAGGGATCAGCAGTGTGTATAGTCAAACAACTGATCATTGTGAAATGAGAGGTGAGGATGTTACAATACAATACAATACAATACAATACAATACAATACAATACAATACAATACAATACAATACAATACAATACAATACAATACAATACAATACAATACAATACAATACAATACAATACAATACAATACATATTTTAGGTTGCACCAAAATGAAAATTCTTGGCCAAAAGCCGAATATGATTAATACTGTATATAGATAGATAGATATTTTTCTATTATTGCTGTCATGGCCATACTTGAAACTACCTGATTATGGCAAAAGACATTATTATGGCAAAATGTAACTGAAATAATATCCCTATTAAATATAATCACTATTACCTTCATTCAGCACTTTTGAATGCATAATTGCATATACACTATTCAGTGTTTGCTTTATTTATTCATGTATTTCTTTTTTATCAAATGGCTTCCAATACAACTTAAATCTGCAAACAATGTCAATTACCTACAAGATATTCTGGACACTTCTGGACAAGCGTTTTGATTGGTCAAAAATGATTCCAGATGTTGCTTAGATCACAACATAGCCATGCTCAAAACAGCAGCTTTTACAGGGATGCTAATTCCCCACTGTATAATACTGGACGATGACGGTTAGATTTGGTTGAATTAGGTCTATGAGACAATGCATTGTTTTGAGGATAACATATAATTACACTCAAGTTTCTTTACTGTTATTATTACCACTTCATGCTAAATTGTTGTGTTGCTTTACGACTTAAGCCCTCTGTCATAAGTCTGTTGGGGCCACGATGCAACAGGTTGTGAGCTTGCATATGTTATTTCCTCTATCTAAAAATAGGAAAGATATTTTTTGAACATTTTCTCCGGTATATACATTCTAATGACACCCCCACAAATAGAGCATGTTGAAAATACTTCTAAATGTTCAGTTCTCAGGCTGAAAACATAGTGAGTTGTGAGTGTATTAGCCAGTGTGAAAGTGTCCATGCTGCTCAAGAGGGAGTTGGTGCGCCGGGGTCAAATCCAAATGTGACAAGACTCACAGGGACGGGGCCCTTGACCCCTTCTACCATCTCGTAAAAATCATTTTTATTTGCACTTTTTCCCCCTTTTATAGTACTCCGTGTGTGCAGGAAGGCATTTGAGAGCAGGAAGAGGTAAAAAGGGAAAAAAAAATACTCAAAGTCCTCTCTCTCTCTCTCTCTCTCTCTCTCTCTCTCTCTCTCTCTCTCTCTCTCTCTCTCTCTCTCTCTCTCTCTCGGTAAGGATAGCACGGTGACAAGGGGAAGGGGTTAAGGCAGAGTTCAAGGGGGTCAAAATTCCCAAAGGTCAGGTTCAGACAGGAGAGAGGTGAGCTGCACTGTGTTTTAAGGACTTCTTTTTATATAGTGTTTCAGATAAAGACACGTGTGATGTGTGTGTGTGTGTGTGTGTGTGTGTGTGTGTGTGTGTGTGTGTGTGTGTGTGTGTGTGTGTGTGTGTGTGTGTGTGTGTGTGTGTGTGTGTGTGTGTGGGTGAGAGGGGGGGTCCTTTTAAAAGTCTTGGGCACAAGTAGGGAATGAAAGTGCTGGACCTCGTAGGAGTAAAATGGTAGCATGGATGAAAGTCTATAGCCACTCATTGATGTCTGTGAAGTGGAACACAGAGTGTATAGCGCTGTGTATGGACCTGTGCCCAGAACGAGGGAGACGATTGTGGCTTCGAATCACACACGGCCACGGCTCACCAGGCTAAGAGAGGGACTAAAGACGTTATATTCGTATTCCAGATAACTGTATTGTGGGTTTTGGATGTTTTTCTTGGCCGCCCCAAACACACATCCAACGTTACCGCGGCCTCTACTGAGGGCTTGTAGCAATGGAACCGAGCTGAGGAAATGAATCGCAGTTACACAAACACAACCTGCAATTTGGACATTCTGAGTCGTTCAAGACAAGACAGTGGTGTGGTGGAAAGTTAGGACAATAAAACAAAATAAAATCACATACAAATCACAATGAGGACGATCAATTCACGATTGAAGGGATTAGAAATGTTCTTCGCTAGCCAATGACAATAAGTCCCTGGACTATACAAACAAAAGTCGTTTCAGTGAATCGTAATCAGAGATGGAATCAAAGCCAAGGGCCATATCTCTGCAGCCTGTGATTAGATTTTGGTTAATTTATTTGTCTCAGATTTTGGGAAACCGGTTGATCCTGGCCAGTGATCATGCAGTACTAAATAATACAATCTATTTACTACATCTCATGAAAATCAGTTCACAATTAACTTCACGTAGACTGAAAAATAACACACATCCATGTGTTGTGTTGTGTAATAGCATGACATACACATTAAATTTTCAATTCAACATTTAATTTTAATTTCAACTACATTTTACTCTTCTATAATTTACATAATGCAAATGTTTGTCATAATTGAAATATACCGTAGCTTCAGTAACAGCCCACATGAAACGGATCTCCAAAATGAACCCCCCTTACCTCTGTGCTTCTTTGTCATGTGGAGGCCTAATTCTCCACGCAGTGATCACTATAGATGGGATTAGATTAGGTTAGATAAGATTAGGGATTGTTTGGGAATAAACATTCAATGTGATTCCGGACACGTAATCCTTGCACTATAGCCTGTAATCCATGTAATCCTTTGCCATGCTTGTTTACACAATGCAGTCCTTAGTGATATTCATGTAAGTCAGAAGAGAGTGCAAAACGGAACGTTCCATTTGCACTATCGTCCGAATTCGGAGGTGTGCAGTTGAAAAGGGACGGAGAAAGGCGGCTGTGGATATAAATTGTAATCCTGGACCTATCCTGAACCTTACATAACCAGGCTTTTCACAGGGCAGAAAGCCTGTATGTTTTTTGCTCTGAATTGACTAAAGCCTTCTCCTATACTGTATATACGGTCATTTGCACACGCATGTATTATATCTCTTAAGACCAAGACTGGATCAGCGAACTGCGAAGCGACTTGATCCCAGTCTAGTAATCCTCGGTGTCCGATCCCTCCGCCGTGTCTCAGGATGTGTCTGATTAGGCCCAGTGGGTGTCCGTCTTCCCTCCAAACAACGTGAACTCTGTAGGGTCACCAGCTGTCCTCAGCACACACTACGGGAAAACTATCCTGGCCGTGACACATGATCTGTGATGTGTAACTGTATCGGATTATTTATATAAAATCTTTATCAGCAAATGTGGCAGAAGAGCGCTGAAACCCTGCCACGTCTTTCAGCGAGAGTAAACGCCATCCTCTTACACGGGCCGATACGCGATACGCGTTGTGGTAAACGTATCTGTCTCTCAGTATGAAATTCTCATCTAAAATGTGACATTGTTTAACTTTGGATCGTATAATTGGTGCAGGGTTTTGTTGCTTAATATAAAAAACGAAACGGGGGTCGAAGGATTGCCGTGATCCCATTTGTGGACATTTATGATAGCAGTCGTTAGGCTGGCCTTGAGGATATTGTAAAAACTCACAGCTATAGTGCAACTTTTATTTATGATGTCACTGATTTTGTGATGGCAGCTGGCACATGTAGCAAAGTGGTCGTTTTTATATTTTTTTTTTCTGAAAAGGCCAATCATCTCAGCTTCATTGGTCTAGTGCTGAAGAAAGATTATTTATAAGTCCCAATCAAAAAAGCTGTGACCGAAAAGCTGTTGCATCACGTCTCCCTGGCGCCCATAACTCACCGCACACTGGGAGATTAAATGTGAAGCTGGGTGAATTAAAATGGACTGACCGGCGCTTGTTTAGGAGGCTGACCGTGGCGTGCACAAACACGTACGCACACGCGTGCACGTGCAGACACAAAAACTGGAGACACACATAGTGTGTGTGTGTGTGTACTGGTACACTAGACTGTGTACACAAAAAGCATGAGCACGCATGCGCCCAACACACACACACCCTCGTGTGTGAGTGACTGAGTGAGTGAATCAATTCCTGTCTCCGCTATCAATCCATATCCCGAACGTTTGGCCTCTTTCTGTGAATAAACTGAGCTACAGTCCTAACAGCAACCCAATACTTTATATATTTCACTGGTGTCAAAGTCTCAAGCTGAGCTGATACCTTCTGGCACTTGGCAGAAATGTCTCCCCACTTGAAAAGGTGCTTGGGGCCGAGAATAGCTCGAGTTTTGCGCATCTGTCAATGCGAAAACGTGTGACGCTGAAAACCGATGATCGGTGAGCCCTATCGTATAAGATGCCGCACTGTAAACTCCACAGTGTTCATTTGAATCCTGCGGAGAGGGTACAAAGTGGGTCCATTTGGTTCCATCTCCAGTAACCCTCAGGACTTTGACAGTGCATTCTCAACACACACAAAACAAAGCCTCTATTCACCTTGAAAGTCAACCGAAACACAATTTGTTCTTTGCAAATGTCCTTTTTGTTCTACTTTTCCAGAAAGCCCCTCCATTGACGGCCTGGCATGTGGTGACGTGTTCAATCAGTGGGAAACGAAGGAGCGCCTGGCAGGGGCCGGGTAGGGGCCCCCGGCGCGCCCCGCCGTATACGCGGCGACGGAGACGGACTCAGGTAACCGGCAAGTGTAATTACGAGTCCCGCCTGATCCCTGTGAGTGCTCCCACTGACCACTTTCTCCGCCGCCGGCACCGCAGGCTTTGGCACGGGTGGCAGAGAGGGTCACTGTTTAATAATGAACAGGTCGAGCCCGCGGTAACGGATACATGCACCTGCTTTATGCATCAGTCAATTACCTAATTAGAACTCTCTCCCTCAGGGGAAAGCCAATACCTGTCTCGCTGGAGCGGCCCGGACAGGACAAGCCCTCCATGTGAACGGAGGCGCTTTAGCAGACAGACAGATATACCTGTGTGTGTGAGGCTTTGTGTGTGAGTGAGAGACTGCGTGTGTGTGTGTGTTAGCGCGTGCGTGTGTGGGTGTAAGTGTGAGCAACAATAGAAAGCGGGGTCCCGTATTGCTTGCGCGCAGATCAGGTACCCAAGGACACTCATGGGAAATTGTGCTCTCTGAGATTGTGATCCACTGACTATCCAAGCACCTCCGCCCCCGACACGTACACACGCACGTGCGCACACACACACACACACACACACACACACACACACACACACACACACACACACACACACACACACACACACACACACACACACACCTGCCACCCTCGACTATTCAACTTGCCCTGAGAAAGTGATCCGTGAAACTCGGATGACAAGGGGGGGGTGTACCCTCGTTCTTTGTTAGGGGATTTAGGTATACAGTATTTATACTTTAAAGTGGGCACGCTCACCGGAACTCGGTGATGAGCGGATCATCGGAGTGCTGCTTTCGGAGGGTGCGGCGGGGCGGACTGATTGCAAGGTCAGGGCCGTAATCGCCTCCTTCCTGGTGGACCCTGGCTGGCTGGTGCGCTGCAGCGGCTGTGTGTGCAGGGCCCACGCTTTAATGACGCAACAAGGACAGCTGTGCATGGCCAAATTGTTCACTTGAAGCGTTCAGCGAGGGAACACTGAGATGGAGCCAGAAAAGGGAGAGAGAGGGATGACGAGGCTCCTCTCACACATACGGTGCAATCTGCCACGTTCATTGTGTCCATTTGTAACTGTGAGAGTGCACTAATGTTATACGGGGCCCTTCTGGTTCCACTCACACACTCTCACAGGGATAAAAAGAACACTTTTGCCGATGTAAAACTTGGTCCTAATGTCATGATCTGGTCATTGAGAGTGAGAGAGAGTTATGAGTCCTAAAGGCTCAATCATACTCCAGGGTGAAGTGAGTTTTGGTGAAGGGTTTTCATTGGGGTGTAGTTTATTTAAGGCTTCACCAATACATACATAGTCCAAGGTGAAACCTTAAAAACTACACCGCAGTGAAAACTCATTACATAAACCCACTTCACCCTGGAGTATGACTCTCTCTCTCTCTCACTCAATCCTGATCTGGTCAGGAACAGATCTGGGTTGATTTTCTTTTCTTTTTTTTTGGTCGCAAGTTACGACATACCAAAACCGTATGAACAGTTATGGTGTGTTTTGGTGTGCTCAGACACAACGACAACAACAAGAGGAGGAAGTATGCAGATGCAGATACAGATAACACCTGCCATCGGCCGATCAACAGTTCCAAACACTTTATTGTGCAGTTCCAAACATGGAATCCTTATAGTGGGTGTTGATGAAGCCTGCGTGATACAAACATGTGATCCAAACACAATGTGCGGTGAGGTGACAGAGTGTCATAGCTCTCTATATAAAACGGTCTTGCACTAATGCTCATTATTATTATACGACAGATAAAACATCTCTGTCTTGCTCTGGTGTCCCAGAGGTGGGCTGTGGATAGTTTTCGGAAATCGGCCTGCCAATGATATCATCGGTGATGATTCCAAACGAAGAATGGAAAATACAGCCTCTGTCTTCCTGGCAAAGTGTAAAGTACGCTGAAATGGAAGCCACTGTTGTTGCATCAATACGACAACTGAAAAATGTTTTGGTGATGTCATCGGTAGACTGTAATTCCCCAACGAGCCGGTCCACCTCTGAGGCCATTGCCCCCCCCCTGATGGCCAAAAAGATGTTGTGTAGAAAAAATGTTTTTCTGTCAGTTGTAACTTCATTGACATTCAAAGTGTCTACTCTAGAAAAACAAGTACTTGTCTATGATTTATAGTTACATTTATTCTATTGAGTGGTTTTCAACCATTTTCATACCAGGGCCCAATATTTATTTTGCATTTTATCCACGGGGGACCAGCACTCTCTCTGACCCAAAACTAAGGATTTTCAAGTTTTTGTCCACAATTTAGGAGAGATAAACTGGCAAATTATGTAATTCAGATGTTTAAATATAATTTAACTCTTGTACACTCTCGTGTAAAATGAATGGACCCGGAAGGGTCCATTTGGTTTCAACGCTCTTGAAACGTTTTCATTTTAACGCTCTCAAGAGTTACAGGTCTATAAGCCCCCCCACCCCCCTGCTGGGAGAGCCTAAAATCGCCTATGTCTGATGCACAGGCCGTGTGGACAGAATCGTCCATTTGGTTACATTTGTAACACTCTCAGAGTTAAATAAACGTATTGCTGTCGGTGTAAGAGCGGAGATGGAGCGGGTTGAGTTGGAGTGATGAGACCCTCACTCTCTCCGAGGTGGAAGGGGGGGGGGGGGGTATTCAGGACCGGTCCGATGTTTGGTCCATATATCTTCATCACGGTATCCCATGATCCCACACTCTGCCCCGCCCACCTCACTCCCTGTCAGGCAATGAGAATGACAATCAGGGAAATGCACAAACATCAGTCCCCCCTTTTTCCCCCAACCAAACCAACAAGACATTGCCGTCACCGATACCCTGCATGCACACACGCAGCCACACACCCATGCACGCGTGCACGATGTGTACATAAATGCGCATACACACACATGCGCACACAGTGTTTTACTACACACAAAAAAATCAATTCCTGCTTATTAATAATGACTATGGTGTAAATCTCAGTGCTGCAAGGGCGAAGGATAAAATGGAGAAAAGAACTGGGGCTGGAGATGGTGGGGAGGGGAGGTGGGGGTGTGGGGGTGCATGTTCCTAAAAATCAATTTTCACACAACAGAACTATTAGGTTATTGAGAAGTGGGATGACTGATTGGGAGGCTGTAGCGGGAAGGGAGATGTAGAGATGAATTGCCTACTCACACTTTTTGTGTGTGTCGGACTGTGTGCGTGTGCGTGTGTGTGTGTGTACGCGTACATGCCTATGTGCGTGCATGAGGGTGTGAGCTGTGTCTATATGCCTAGCTGTGCATGCACAAGGGTGGTCATTTCATTTTTTTAGCTGGGTGTGACTGCCATTGTATGTGTGACTGCTATATTAAACCATCCCCTCAAGAGTAACAGGGTTTAAAATTATTATTCTTGTAGAGTAGATATATGTTGCTGATTGCTGATGCTTATATTTGGCCAATTAAGTTAGTATTCAAATCAACTATAAGTCTTGATGATGTTGTCAACTATCACTTGTTTATTAACCCATTTTGGCATGTTATAAACCTGTGGTTTTCAACCTTTTTGATACGATGACCCACTATTTATTCAGAATTGAGCCACGGACCACTATTTGTTGACATTTTAGCCCCACAGACCCAAAACTAAAGATTTATTTTGCTTTTGTCCACAATTCCAGACTGGATTTGGGAGCTGGGAGTCAAACATACAGAGTCAAACATACAGGTCAAAATCTTCTACATTTTCTAGTTGTAGTAGACATTGGGCTATTTCACATGATGGATATTGTAACTCTTGAGTTACATGGTCCAAACAGGTCCATTTGGTTTCATTTTTACACTCAAAGAGTTATACCGTGTTATACTTTAGCTACTGAAAAACAGCAGTTTCACGCTGTGAGCGTGCATGTAGATCTTCTGTTTTTGAAAATGTGTGAAAATGTGGATCTCTCACTGGCTAAAGTGACAGATGTGTTACCCTGTGGTTGGTATACTCCTTCCTTCCTTCCTCCCTTCCTCACATCCTTGTGTCTTTCCTTCCCTCGTTTCCTTTCACATATTGCATAATGGCTGCAGACGAAGAAGTGACACCAAGCCCACTTTCTTCTGCTTAGCATCCTAAAGTACAGAGAGGGATGTGGCCTGTCTCAGCGAGAAAATCCCAAAGTGCTTGCAGACTCCTAGCTGCTAATACAGCTAATGCAGTAATGTAAGGGCCGAGGCGATTAATGAGAGCGCTCTGGCCCTGACATCTCAGACACCCTAATGTTGCTGCAGCGTCTCCCTGGTCGTGCTTTAATCCATCACTGGCCACCATAACCCAATTACAGCCTGACGCTTTACTTTTAGCTCCTCTGCTGGGTCGTTCACACACGTCTGTAGAGGGCACACCACCACGCACACACACTGCACACACACACACACACACACACACACACACACACACACACACACACACACACACACACACACACACACACACACACACACACACACACACACACACACACACACACACACACATTCAAACATGTGGGTGTGTGCATGTAGCCACATTTATTTGAGTGTTTGAGCATAGACTCAAATACACATTTTGGGGAGCGAAAAGGCTGTCTAATGGTGTAATGGTGTGTGTGCTGTGCACACACACACACACACACACACACACACACACACACACACGCAAACACACACACACACACACACACGCGCACTCTCAACGAATTCAGTCATGCAAGCTAAAACCAAATACTTTTTTTCACCACAGTACTTTCATACAAATCCCTAGAAATTTTAAGGTGATTATTATCCTGCACTTGTTAACAGGGTGATCACCAGAAATATTGTGGTAAACCATTTAACTCTGTCAGTCTGTCCCCAATGCACATCACTAAATGTGATCTTGTGAATCTCTCTCAAAAACATGCAAATTCTATGTTGAATATGACTTGGCTGCAAATTTCGAATATGCCCATTAAGCTCAAAACAGTTTAGCCACTTCACAGTTGAGCATAACGTAGGTTTAAAACTCACAGATATTCTGGCCTTTGGGCCACACTGCTCATTCAGAGTAATGTTCTCTGATTTATATTATAGTCAGCTAATTTTCTCATTTCCTGAATCCTCATTGTGTAACTGGCAGAACCCCTGCTGTCTTGTTTTGATAGTAATCTTAGCATTATGCCTGGTTTCCCTGAGGTGCATCAGCATATAGGCTCCAGTCATAGGGTTGGGGGCGGGCAGGGGTATGCACTGCATTTTTCATGAGACCCTCCTGTGCAATATTTATGATCCACCCTGATACATTCAAAAACAATACTTAACTTTTTTCCCCTCCCAACAGGATCACTGTGACAAGATCCAGCTGCCAAACCCTGGAGCACGAACAAAGGAAGCTGGATGTGATGCAGTGCAGGAACTAGGAGACCTTCGCATGCTCCTCTTTTATATACTTCATCGTACAGCAGTTTCTGTGTGCGGCAAAACGGGGCGACCCACAAGCTCACAAAGTTCGGTGAGCTTGTAGATCGGCTGTCATCTCCACCCTACGGTAACGTAACCCGTCAGGGTACAAATGAAAGCAATAGGCTCTGGTTTACAGTGAATTTAGAGCAGCACAATGCAGACTTGGACTGTACTGTACTGTAAATCACAGCCTTGTATCGTACCTTGTTTTTATAAACCTTTTACAAAATATGCCACGAAAAACAGACATATCTATAATTAAATGTTTTAGTTCACTACATTAATCCTCCCCAACTGCCTGCAAAAGGATGCATTTATGGATTATTTTAAACACTGCTTTTGAAAAGCGTCTTAAAACATATATACAGTATTCTGTGGCTTTTGAGTGTAATAGCCCATTAATGTTTGTTTTGTATTTTTATTGTGCTTTTGTGGCCTAATAATATTCTTTATGAAAATAAAGTTGGAATGTATGAGATGTATTTTTCCAATGTTAACCACTGCCTGTATCTCTCTCTCTTTCTCTGTCTTTCTTCCACATCTGTCTGTTATGTCACACACAGGCTCACAGCACTGTAACCGCATTGTCAATCCAAAGATCTATGTACTGGCTTCCTTTAAATCAGGTGGATTGACTTCTTAAGAGTTACTGGAGGAGCCTACTTCCATTAGCCACTCCCCAAGTACTGCAAATTAACTTAAATGTACCCGCTCAATAAAGTTCAAGACAATCATTTGCATGTCAATGTCTCCTTTTCTTTCACGGCTCTCTCCCAAACATACAGCTGACTCCTGCAAATCCTCCAGCAAAGTTAAGATGGCTGTGATTTTGCTGTCCTGCTGCCAATTATACAAAAAGCTGATTTCTAATTAAGAGAAATTGAGTTTAATTGGAATGGGAACTTGGCAATCTGATACAGTGATAATAATAATAATAAATTAATGAATACTGAAACAACATCATGTATCTTTGATTTGAAAATCAGTTTCATTTATTCATTTCCATCTCTTTCAGTTCACCACCATTTTCTGTTGTGAAAGAGGTGTATTTTGGTGTTGTTTAAAAATGTATCTTTCTGGGGCTCTCTCTCCTGATTAGATCAAAGTAATATCCCAACATGGAAATGTATTTTCTGTGTACTAAAGAGACTTAGAGATATAAGGAACTAGAACCCTGCTAAGACCCCGTCACTGAACTCTTCATAGCGATCATTACTATTTGTTTCTAGCGCTAACCTTTCCACTTTTTGGGTTTTGGGTTGTCTGTTAGTCATCAGACTTATATACAGCTAATGATGACTCTGCCTATGACGATAATTGATAACATGAAGCATTAGTTAATGCCTCCATCAATATTGTGGGTGCCCAGTAGGCCTAATCATATTACGGATGGCTCCGAGCAGTTTGGACCAGTGAAACACATGTCAGCCTATACCTCTTGGATAACAACGTAGTAGCTTATCTGAGGGGAGTGTGTCCCACATTTACATCCTCATACATCATAGAACTCGCCCATTAGTTTCATTTGACGCGCAGAGATTAATTGTATGTCTTAATATGACATTCAATGCCACTGCCCATCTAGCAATCAATAGATTGAAAGACGAGTTTCTGATTACACTACCCCCGATCCGCTGCTCTTCTTTCTCTCCTAACTCTATACCATCGTCCGCACAGCATCTGTGTCATCATCATTAACACGTGTTTAAGCTGGATTTATGTCACTAAATGAGTTACTGTCACGTCATTAGTGGCCTATATGAGATCATGTTCACGCCGATCCAGTAATACTGAAATTATTGAGATAAAAACTGGGTGTGTGATGTTGGGTTGAGCACATGGGGTTCTATTATTTGCAGCTAAAATGATAACCCCCACCACCACCACCTCCACCTGCCCACCACCTGGAGAGTATAGTCTGCAGGACAGGTGTTGACCATGCACTTTTGCAGGCTCCAGGTAAAGTGAAGGTTTCATCTGATGAACCATGCCAAGCCTTGCGGGATGACTTTATCCATCTTGATATTCTACGCCAAATAAAATCCCCAGTGTCCATAACTCCCGGTGCACAAATCACCCTTACAGCCTTATAAGCAAAAAAAATAATAAAAACTCCTCTCCTCTTCTCCTCTTCTCTCCAGGGCTGGATGTAACATTTCCCAATTGGGGGGCAGGTGAAAATGGTATGGGGGCGACATTGCACCCATACCATTTTCGGTTACAGGACTTTTATTTTTATATTACATATAAGCACTTTTATTTGAAACATCTTCCTCTCCTCTCCTCTCCTCTCCTCTCCTCTCCTCTCCTCTCCTCTCCTCTCCTCTCCTCTCCTCTCCTCTCCTCTCCTCTCCTCTCCTCTCCTCTCCTCTCCTCTCCTCTCCTCTCCTCTCCTCTCCTCTCCTCTCCTCTCCTCTCAGATGTCAGCCTGCCAGAGACAAAGTTCGTCAGACAAACAAGAGGGGTGGAGTCGTGGACCTCTAAGGAGGAGACCTCGCTGCACGCTCAAGTGCTATAAGTGCCCGGGAGTCGTCTTACAAGAAACACTTATTGCATTTTGTATTGAGCATGATGTTATGAAAAATTAATGTAGTGATGGTGCTCCCGATTCTCCAGTCTCTCTGTGTGTGTGTGTGTGTGTGGGGGTGTGTGTGTGTGTGTGTGTGTGCGCGTGTGGTAGTGTATGCCTGCATGCGTGCGTGCGTGCATGCGTGTGTGTGCGCATGAGCACATGCACATTTTACACCATTACAGAGCCTTTTCGCTCCCCAAAATGTCCATGTCTGCTCAATGTGTGTGTGTGTGTGTGTGTGTGTGTGTGTGTGTGTGTGTGTGTGTGTGTGTGTGTGTGTGTGTGTGTGTGTGTGTGTGTGTGCGCACGTGTGTGTGTGTGTGTGTGTGTGTGTGTGTGTGTGTGTGTGTGTTTGAATGAACATGTGGCTGAATGTGTGCTGTACGAATATTTGATATCTCTGCCCTCCTGAATGTGTACAGTACAATGTATACATGCACTTTTCTGTACACGTATGTGTGTGTGTGTGTGTGTTTGTGTTTGTATGCGTGAGCATATATGTGCGTGTGTGTGTAAGTGGTACCAGTTGAACGGTGGGGACTTCCTTGCATAATTATATACAGTAAAGTACATATCACACATATCCCATCTCCAGAGGCCTGACATGTCAATTAAAGTACCCAATGAATCAATGGCAGGCACTTTATTGACAATCGTTACTGTACAGTCTTCCCTGCATTCAGAGCTTATATTCCCTTGCTTCATGCACAGTATTGACTTCAGTATTGGCAAAGCAATAGTATAAAAACACTATACCCAAATGTGTGCATTGCACAGTATACACAAAAACAATACCAGCAGTAAGTGATGCTTGTAGTGCAATGCAACATCTAACATAAATATTTGAAGAACTTTAAAGTGAGTGTGGAACTTGCTATGGGACGTGTGCCATTGTATGTGTTATGGTATTGGATTATGTTACTTACATGTTACCTTATGTTATACACCAGTGATTCCCAACATTTATAAATTAAAGGACTGCCATTTGATAAATGTAAAATCCTCAGTCTGAAATAAAATCAGAATTCATTTATCTGGGGACCCTCTGGAACCTCCTTACAGACAAGTAAAGACCTACAGTACAGTGTATTGGCAGGAATTACCACTCAAGGAAATGACATTGAATGTTTTTTTATTTGTCACTCCAGTGTATGTCAGGACATATACAAGGATGAAATAGCGTTTCCATTTTCCACAGTGCAATAAGACAAGACAGTGCAATAAGACAAAGTCGAGACAATATATGGACGAGACAAACAATAGTCAGCAGACCAGTAAAGTGCAAACTGTACACCTAACTTGAGGTGAAGGTGCTAAGCTAACCAGGTGTGATAAAGTGGCAGTAGTGTGAAGCTAACAGACAGCTAGACAGGACATATACAGTATACAACTACTAAAAACTACCATACTACAGCTACAGACTACAACTAAAAAATCTAAAAGCTATATACGAGACTATATAACAAAACAAACACCATACAGCCTACTATATGAGGTAAGGTATACATGTGAGGTATACATGGTCCAAAAATATTGCATCCAGGAGAAATAAATCTGACGACAGATGTTCCGGTCTGACACTGCTGCCGACATACTCTCTGCCTTATAGATTGTGACCAGGCTGTTCTCTTTGTAGATGAGTAAGGGCTGAGGCTATACCTTGAGAATCAGTGCATTTAGGCCTACAAATGCTGCATCCTCCAGTAGTAAGAATTAAATTATGGTCATTACATTCTGATGTCTCAGGGTGGAAGGCAGAGTATACAGCAACTTGCAATGGCTCCAGCCAGGAGCAGCAGCTCTTAGGGGTATAGAGTAGTTCAATCAAGTTCAAGTGTCTTGAGATGCTGAACCCCTGCTACCGATGTGTAAATGTACTGTATATTTGAATGATTGAGCTTTAATGCACAATCTATGTGAAGCAAAGAAGCATCATTCTCCCCCTAAATTCAACACTCTGTGTTATCATTTTGCTATAGTCTGTAGTGTACTGTAATGTAATGCCGTACTGCTTCAACCTGCTTATAAATTATTACTGCATTTCTTGTGAATCTACAAGTAAACCAGCTGTAGATTAACATACTCCCCACCTGTGTTCCATTTCATTGTGGAAAATATTGCAGCAAACCTGTACCCAATAAATGGTTGTGTATTATTTTGAGTAGATCAAAAGAAATCCTATATGAAAGGATTTGGCAAAAAATGATATGTTCTGCGCAATTTTCCTGAGTTACCAAATGTGGCCTGGCATTGAGTCAACAAGGATTAGGGACCTTTTGAAATTCCTTTTTAAAAAAATGTGTGGTCATTTACAACAGATATTCGGTCTGCCGTGGCTGCATATTGCATAAATCCAAAAATGTGTAGGTCTACATGTCCAACATTCACATCAAAATCTGGTTGTCAAATTCACTAAATAAAGCAGGAAAACACTGCAAAAACAGCACATCTACAAGTTCACGGCATTTCCCAATGCAACGAGCGGCGAGCTATAGTGGGACTGCTATGTTCACTAAGCACATAGGGCTTTAATAATTGGTTAAAGGTTCTCAAGGTCGCACGTAGGGGAGATGTGGTTGGTCTTGTGCAAACTGTGGATGTTACGGTAATGAAATGCAAAGTGGGTTCGACAGCTAGAGGCTGCGATAGTTATGGCCCACATCTGTTAGATCATTAACAGCTGAGGTGAAACGGGAAATGATGTTGGTCTGACCCCTGGGCACTCAGGGTTGGCAACCCCTGGCGTGACACACAGGCACTTTAAACGCGGCGTGGCTCTGAATCAGTGGGGTCAAGTGGAGGAGAGGGCCAGCGCCAGGTTAGCAGAAACCAGATCTAGCTGACCAGGGGAGGGATCAGACGTTAAGTCTTCCGGCTGTTTCTGACACCAGACCTGCTGCGCTGCTGCTCTGGGATCAGCATGCATGGAGCGACAGAGGGGAGGCGGTAACAGAAAGGCTCGGCCCAAATAATACTCGGCCCTGAGTATAGCTCTATCGTCAAGTTGTGTTTCATGATGTTAATGATTTTTCCTTTTTCTGAGTGTACAAATGGTTCACATTTGTACACTCTCAGGAAAATTTTGGAAACGTCCCTCTTTTTTCCCTCTTTCAGGCTGCAACAGCCCTCCCGAGAACTCAGTTTTCTGAGCCCTCAATGTCGCAACATTTCGGATGGTCCGAGTATTATTTGGGCCGAGCCTTCATGTATGCGGGGAGTTATATTACAATGTTTCTTCTCTCTTCTCTTCTCTTCTCTTCTCTTCTCTTCTCTTCTCTTCTCTTCTCTTCTCTTCTCTTCTCTTCTCTTCTCTTCTCTTCTCTTCTCTTCTCTTCTCTTCTCTTCTCTTCTCTTCTCTTCTCTTCTCTTCTCTTCTCCTTTACACGCTCAGTATCTCTGAGAGTAGGTGTCAAACATCTCTCCAAAGTGATGGATGGGATGTGAACTACTGACCCAATCAAACGCACCCAGAAGCCCTCCTGCCAAGTAACACAAACAACAGCCACAAGACATGCAGAGTGACAGGGGGGGTCACTATTCTGTGCTAACAATCTGTTCTGGCGTCGTGCATGAAGGAGATGAGCTGGATAATACATGGGCAGTCTTTCACATGGCGCCTGAATTACTTATTTAAACACATAGGCAGAAAGAAAGTCAGCAGACAAGTCGCTTAAGGCTAGAAGCTCAGCTTCTGGTTGGACCACACAGAAGAGTATGTGTGGAAGTGGAAGGTTCCAGAAGTATAAGTATAATGTAACTCTTTGAGAGCGTAAAAATGAAACCAAATGGACCATTGTGAGTCCATTTGGTTTCATTTTGCACTATCAAGAGTTAATATTTATATAATATTAATCATTGAATTAGCCCGTCTACACAACTAGATAATGTAGAAGATTAATGGTCATTCTGATCTGTATGCTTTCCTGTTTTGTTTTCCCCGAAATCCAGCCTGGAATTGTGGACAAAAGCAAAAGAATTTTTTAGTTTTGGGGGCTGTGGGGCTAAAATGTCATCAAATTTCAAAGGTTGAAAACCACTGAATAATACCATATTCAAAGTCTGTGTCAATGACTTACTTAACAATGGGGCAACAGTTTTGGGAATGCTCATTTATAAAGTAAAAAAAATGACATATACATATAGTTTTTTCCCCAGAGGGTGAGAAGGCCCTGGCCTCCTTGGCGTGTTAATTATGGATCAGTAGGATTTTCTTGTTGGCCGGCCCCAGGGTTAAAAAAAAGAAGAGCATGTCACTGTCTGCAAACACGTCATTAAAAGCTTAAATGTTGTAGCCTAAGCCCCAGCCTTGTCTCTTGTTATGTTATGTGATATAGGCAATACTCCATCCTCTTTATAACCTTATCTGCCCAGGTAGGTTCAGTGAATAAACGAACAAAACAAACTGCCATATTGAGCCTATATGACACACAGTGTGGCTTCCCTCTTGTGGCCTCCTTCACATTCAGTAGATCCTTTGATCTTTTGGGGCCAGAAGTAGTTTCCTTGGGTCCAGTTGGACTATAGTAGATAATAAAAAATAAATCACTAAGGTCAAATAATTTCTTTTATACTACTACTACTACTACTACTACTACTACTACTACTACTACTACTACTACTAATAATAATAATAATAATAATAATACTAATACATACATACATACATACATACATACATACATACATACATACATACATACATACATACATACATACATACATACATACATACATACATACATACATACATACATACTGTAAATACACACATTGCAGTTAGGCACCGCTCAAAAAAGTTGTCCTTTAGAAGTCTTTGTCCAGAGTACACTATATATTGTCATGTTTGCTTGTTTATGTTATGTATAATGTTATGTATAATGTAAATAAACCGATGCCGTTGGATAATATTTATTTTCTTCAGCACAAATGCATTTGTTTATTTTTGTACTGGAAAAAAAAGATAGTGAAGTTGGCACAGAGCAAGGAACCTTCACCTTGGCATAGAGTAGGAAGTTGGGGAGGTGATTTCCGGTATATGCGTCACAGATACAGGAAATGCTGTCACAGTGTGTAGGCTACGTTGTTGACATTTTTCTACTAGGAAAATAAGATACACATGAGACGTACTGTGTCGTAGAGTATAATACAATCTGTCCATTGACTGACAGGGCTGACAATATGTGGTAATGAGAAGATTATCACACCACCAAGCAATTGGAACAGTTGCTGCCGAGGGGAAGCCGTTCTGACTGCAAAGGTTGACGCAACAACGGAACGAAACAGGAGGTAGGATATTTCATTTTATTTCCTCGTTTGTTTGTTTTTTGGAGGGTTATTGTAGCGACTTGAATTGGTTGCTTGCTGTGGGTTAATAGTGAGTCTGTCTGCACAGGTGGTGACGTGTTACTAGGCCTACGCCGACCTACGTTGTTGTTATTATGATGATGCTGCTCGCCCACCCGCTCGCTCGCGTGGGCCGTGGTGGCGTAGCGCCAGCGGTTGGTACAGTAGCGGCGTGGGGCAGCCTGGCCTACTGTACACTACAGTGTGTCCGGCGGTAGTGTGTCCTGCCTGGGCGGACACATCACTTATTGTCTAGAACAGGGGTTTCAACCTAAACAGGCGAACCAAACCGAAAATGACGATTAATCTTCTACATTCTCTAGTTGTGTAGACTTGGGCTAATTCGGATAGTGAATATTTTAACTCTTGAGAGTGTAAATATGAAACCAAATGGACCTTTGCGGGTCCATTTGGTTTCATTTTTACTCTCAAAGAGTTACCACCACTGGTTGAAAACCACTGGTCTAGAAAAAAGCACGCAAAAACATCCTTAATTGCTGTTTCCAGCCTTGCTGTTGAAGGAGTGAGGTCTGTAGGAGTTGTGGATGCATGTCTAACACACCATGGCTGTGATATGATACGTCTACTAAGTAGAAGATGATGATGATGTTGTTGTTGATGTCAATGACTCTGAAAGTTATTGACAAAAGAACAGGCGCACCTTGGTGTAATTTGACTGCTATGACTTGAGGGTTGATTGCCATGGACACTCATCTTGTCAGTATGATACCTGGAGAGATAGAAACAATTTTCCTCAATGTCTGTATGGTAGGTTGTCATGTAGGCCTATACAGTATGTCTGTTTTTATACTTGGCTGAAGCACAAATTACCTATCTGGCCTGGGGATAAAATACTTTGGAAAGTGCTTCCACTGGCAAACTTGAACATACTTAACATAACATATCTAACCCTGTACAATATGGTTACTTACCGTACTTAATGTTTTCCTGTCCATCCACAGACGCCAAGGGTGATATTTTGCTATATTTACCAGCGTAGCCTATAAATTGACATATGCTAGTTTTGATTGTAATAACATGACCTATAGTTACTTTGTACGTTGTAGAATCAAACGGTGTGTTGATGATCCATGCCACTTGCTACGATGTTTCACTATTCAATTTGCACTGTATAAAGGGCTCGTTCCACTGTACTGATCAGTGCTGATAGATGAGAAAGGTGTAGCGAGGGGAAAAAAAGCTCACAGGATTGAGGTCTAAAATACACCGCGAGTGTGTGCACGAAACGAGTACGTGTGCAATAAACGACACTGAATGCCACATGATAACGCCCAGCGTCACACGCTTGCGTTATTGCACTCCATTTTCTGAGCACAAAACGCCGGTCCCGTTGAAAATAAACTAGAAGGTGTGATTTATTACTCCCCATCTGTCAAGCCCTTAAGAGAGTGTACATTGTAAATCGTATACCCACGCTCCCCCATGCCCTCTTTGCTCCATCCACCAATCTATTTGCCTGATGGCCTATCCCAGGTTATTGTCACCACAGCATAGACTGCTTGTAGCCTGAAGATCCGTCAGATATTTCCCCAGATCTGGCGGTACTTCCACCAATCCTACAACGTCCGCTGATGTAGCTTCTACAGTGTAGGTCTTGCAGTGGACAGCTTGGGGTTTCCCACACACCACCCCGCCCCCTTGGACAAAGCCAAGCTGTCCAACCCACTGCACCCAACAAACCGCACACTCCTAACAAACACCCCCAGGGGTGATCCTATGCATCCGCTGTGTGTGTGAGTCGCGGTGGCGTTGGCGGATGCTCCCCACCTCGGTGTGTCATTGCTCCCTGCCTTTAGGGCTCGAACGCTGCCGCCGCTATGCCTTATACTTCGCAGCCCACGTAACCTTTGAGTGTCAACGCTATAACGGGAGTGGGGGATTGGACAAATGAGCCTGTTTGCTGATTCTGTTGAGGAGAACATGGTATAGCGAGCCTATCACTATAGCTTCATCTTAGGCCTCTGTTGCTTAAAGTTTTCAGTGTGTGTGTGTGTGTGTGTGTGTGTGTGTGTGTGTGTGTGTGTGTGTGTGTGTGTGTGTGTGTGTGTGTGTGTGTGTGTGTGTGTGTGTGTGTGTGTGTGTGTGTGTGTGCGCGCCCACAGTATGCAAGGATTTGTGCTTAAGTGTAATGAGAAGGACATGGAGCGCAGTGTCACATCTGTATCATGTATCATGTATGTCTTTGGGGGGTTGGATGGATTCAGGTCCAGCGTCTGGCTGCCGCATATACCTGCAGGGCATAAAGGACACTATACAGGCTGTGGTATACATTCTGTGCAAGGCCATTAAATATTCACAGAGAGATGGAACATTGTTTTGCTATCAATTGCATCAGTGTGTCAACTTAGTCCAGTGCGGTTTTCAACCTTTTTGATATCAGGGCCCACTATTTATTCAGCATTTGAGCCACGGAGCGGACCACCATTTGAGGACATTTTATCCCCACAGACCCCAAAAACTAACGATTTCTTTTGCTTTTGTCTGCAGTACCAGGCTGGATTTGGGAAACATACAGATCAAAGTGACCATTCATCTTCTAATTTTCTAGATTGGGCTAATTCAGATAATGAATATTTTAACTCTTTTGGTTTGGTTTCATTTTTACGCTCTCAAGAGTTACATCTGGTTAACCAATTTTTCATCTGGTTAGCCAACTTAGCTGGGGACCATCTGGAACCCTCTCAAGGACCACTGGTGTTCCCGGACCACTAGTTGAAAACCACTGACTTAGACTATTAAATCAATCTTTTTTTTCCCTTCCTCTTTTTTACTATTTTCAGATATTCCAGAGTTGTGTCATTTTCCAAATATTCAATAAGAATCTCTCGCAGCGCGTTGAGAGCTTGTCGATCAGCTATTTTCACGATCCGATGTTGTAGAGTAGAGCTTAAGAGGTTAAGGCTCTCTCAAAGCCAACAATAAAGTGCTCCATCATTAATTGATGGTTGTTGTTGCCATCCGACTCAACCCTCCTCCTCCCCGGCTTCCTCTTCACTCCTTGATATTAACCGTGTGAATTTGTATTGACATAAGGTGTTTTTTCTGTATCCTGATTGACTCGGAGTAAAGACAGCCATGGCCGCTATAAGAGCTTTAAAGATAAAAGGAGGATGTTCTTCTTGGTGAGTGCCAGAAGAGGCATTAAGAGCTCTTTATTAGGTAATCACACAGAGACAATGGACATAAAGCACTCCTGTAAAACAGTATAACGGAGCAGGCGGAGGCCGGATTCTTTACAAGGCTCAGCGTTCACTTTATCCATTAGCATTAATTAAGTAAATGGCAGTCATCTGTATTGTAGTCTTGGCAATTAAGAGAGTGGATCAGCATGCTTAAGTGATGACACGAAGGCAGATCATGGCACTGATGATTACATAAGTACGTATTAATGCTCGCTTTACTATACACATCTAACCAATATCTCTGTGCTTTGGTTGCTTGAAATAAATATATAAATAAATAAATAAATAAATAAATATATAAATATAAATAAATATAATGGAGGAAGAGCACTAGCACACAATAAAATGTAGTCACTCATAACTGAATATACAGTAACTACAATGTAGTTTGAATCGGTCTCTGTGTCATGTCATGTGTGTATGACATTGAGACAAAGTCCCTCCATTCGGCTATCAATCATGATTCACAACCTATAATCATCTATACGGCCATTAGCTGTCCATCACACACTGACATGGTGTGGATGAGGTGACAGAAGTGTGAAGAGGTGGAGATGAATAGCCGTCATATCACTGGGTTTCGTCACCCTGTGCCCCTTCTTGCTCTCTGACGATTAGAGCGCTAGCAGGAAGTTTAGCACACCGCTGTGATGTGTGAAGCCCTCAGCACCCTGTCACCCCCCCACTGCCTTTCCGCCAACACCAGACACATGCCACCATCTGGACCACAATCTGAGCCCAGGCACTAGACAGAAGCCACCATCAGCCCGAGCCTGTCCCCCCACTTCACCAAAAACCACCAGATACAGTAAGTCACCATCTAGACCCAGACAGCGGGGAGCAGAGACAAGCTTCCATCTATTCTAGACCCAGGGCATCCTGGGCCTAGATGGTGATTTGATACCAGACATTTACAGTCTGCTCCAACAGAAAAACACATTTATGATGCCCTGAGGGCAGGATTTGAGGTCAAGGTCGTCTTGTGCATGCATCTGCCTGGGCAGACTGACCCAAAACAAATTGTGTGTCTTGAGTGCAGAGGGTTTGATGTCAAGGTCAGATAGACATACATACAGTATGGAATGTCAAAACAGAAGGACGGGTGGGAGAATCAACATGTGTTATGTCCTAACACCTAAAGTATACACCAAAACAAACATTTCCCCATGTCAAAGTTCTGTGTCTTTGTTCGAAGTGACCTTGTAAGGGATGATTGGTGTGATTTGCTATTGTGAGTGCTGAAATGTGTTTGTTGTTCATATCAGAAAAGTGTAGCCAATCCACCATGTGACGTAGGCTCAGAAACAAGCCAGCCACCAACTAGACCCAGGCAGCAGACACATGCCATCATGTGTGGACCCAGATACCAGCCAATGCTAAATCCCACCCAGAGCTGGCACGACTACCTAGCCCGCAGTGTTGAGTGTACAGTACCTATTGGGGTATCTCATCTTCTTCTGACTTGAACTACTACTGTACCTTTTAAAATTCAGTTGTGGGGTTCGAATGAGAAAGACTGTCCGGTATTGAGCTTAGTAATGGCATCATATAGTGTATGTGTATACTGTCTGGCAGGGTTATTGCTATGATTGATTGTATATGTTTTTTTCATGATGCGGTTAGACAAAATATGTGCAATAGGCAGCACAGTATTTTGTTTACATTATGTTAAGAATACGCGCTCAGGACTGAACACAATAGCAAACATTCTTCATCTAAAATTGACCTTTCACAAAGTGAATGAACAAAGACAGAATGTCCTAAGGGATTTGTCCACACATCTATATGTGTCATACATTTGAGCTACAGTATGTGGGAAGAATCAGGCTGCCTAACTTGCTAATAAATGGTTATTATCGTGTGTGTGTGTGTGTGTGTGTGTGTGTGTGTGTGTGTGTGTGTGTGTGTGTGTGTGTGTGTGTGTGTGTGTGTGTGTGTGTGTGTGTGTGTGTGTGTGTGTGTGTGTGTGTGTGTGTGTGTGTGTGCATTTCCCCCCCCAAGGGTATGGCTGCAGTAATGATTTACTAAATGTCAAATGAACAGTAGTGAGGTTGAAACACCAGGCAGGCGTGTTGGCTGGGAGCTCTTTAGCATTTCACGCCCTGATTGTGCGACTGGCTCCTTTTGGTCATCACACATACAATTCTCAGTGTTATTTTAAGGGACATTTCACCTTTTCACCAAGTTTTTTATTGAAACAGTGGCTTCTATTTTCTTGTTGTCACTTTTTCATGAAAGAGACATATTGTTCTTTGCATTCGCTTGGAATCGTCATCAGTGATGCCATCTTGAAACGCCCGCAGTCCACATACTGTATGTAATCCAGAGTAACGGTGTCCATCTTATGATGAGCATTAGTGAGACAAGGTTTAATATACTGTGTGTAAAGTGTCCCTTTTACGCCTTGACCACTAGGCTGCATCACTTCTTATGCTTAAACTGTTTTGGAAAAAAAAAAAAAAAACATTTTAAAAC